>JARJIL010000006.1:38242500-38696862 GCA_038502395.1 Dittrichia graveolens
TATTTTTATAAACCTTTGGTCATAGTTGTTGTTTTCCCCCCATAAGAAAAACAACATTCCCTATAACCTTAGGCTCTGATACCAAATCTGTCACACCCCGCTAAAGCGGAAACACGAGGTGTCACAGCACAAGATATCATCGCACAAGGTAAATAGACAATAACCATTATATTGACTTAACAAAAATAAGTAGTTCGGGTAAAAGATAAATAAAAGTTACATAATCGAATAAAAATTAAATGACATTGTCTTGTACGATGCGAAAATAAAATAAATATTGTTTTTATAAAACGTGACGATGAAGATGAAGATGCCACACATCATGTTTGTATTCATAAGGTACCTAACGACGATCACCTGAAAGCACGGGTAAAAGAAAGAAAACGGTCAACTACTAGAGTTGGTGAGTTCATAGGTTTTTAATATATGCACAAAATATCTTTTAAATGAGAAAAGTTTAAATAATTGATGGAAGTTTTTGAATAAAATCCAAGTATGAAATAATGATAGAAGATGTATTATATTGCCCAATACGTTGCAAATGGTAGTAATATACTATGATGATTATTGCTTGAGCCATTATCCAACCTAGCCGACAACCAATTGCCCATGATAAACCTAACGCCTATATTAAATGACGTTAGTAGTGGTAAAGTACATCTATAGTTCGTCAACCATAAATGGGAGACGTCGGAATCTCCAAATAGAGCTACTTACAAATACCATCGGCTCACTAGCGGAGTTAAGGAATAATGTCCAACGAAAGAGCCTTACAACGATCACCCAAGCACATCAAAGAATAATACCATAAGTGCTCAAAATAATATTTGAAATAAATAAGAAGATAGGCAATAAACTTTTCATTAAATATATACACATGCTTTCACCCCAAAATAATATGAAATACGGTAAAAATGGGCTATGATACTCACTCGGTATGCAAAGGTGTTCACTCGTAAGAATTTCTTGTTCCTACCGAAGCTCCTTTCCTAATATAAGAAGTATGTAGCTCTATTAGACTTATTTTATTTATTATTTTGTATTATATATTTATTGTTAACTTATTTATTAAATAGTTAAAGGTTGTCTCTATTTTTCCATAAATCATAAGTGTTCACTGAAATTTTCAGTTCTTTAAGTTGAACTTTAAAAATTAAAAACTGTATTTTAGGAGTCATATTAAGGTTTGATATTTTAATATAATCTTAATAAATTTTTCTAGAATGTCCAGTAAAAATATAGGAATTTATAATCCATGTTTAATATTTTTAATAATTAAAAGTGTATAGGATGTCCACTGATCAGGGTCTGGGTGACATGTTGTTACTAAATCGTCTGTTTAGGGCTCATACGACCTCGTTTCTACATGATTCAAACTGGGAAATAACCACGACTCAAATATTAAACTTTTAAAAAAAACTAGACGTATTTTGACCCAAGAATGAGTAAGTTACACGCGTTTAAAGTGTACCCTTCTAAATCTGCCAGATTTCCAGATTCAACATATGGGTCTTTTTAAATATGTTTGAAGGATCAAACGTTCATGAAAATTAGTGAATCCAGGTTTAAATGAAAGGTAACACTTTAAACTAAGATTAGCAAAAAGAATCAACTGATTTTGATACCTAGAACTCCAGATATAACAAAAACAAGTGGAGAGTTCTAGCATCAGAATCTGCCAGAATGTTATTCTTTTTGCTTATGGGTCATAACTTTAATATGGCATGTTTATATTCATGATTAAACATATTGTATGAGTATAAACTTTGATAATCCATGTGTTCTTACAACAATGGTAGGATGATACACATTTTATGTGTTCCTTACAACATTTGTTGAGATGAAACACATGCATGATCAAAGTCTTATTTTCTTGATTTTTAGTTGATTAAGTTCCATACAACAATGGTAGGATGATGCACATTTCATGTGCTCCTTACAACATTGGTAGGATGTTTATATTTACATGATTATAGATATATATAAAAGAAATAAGATGAACAACAAAGAAAATAAATAAAAGAAAGAAGAAATGAAGAAGGGTAGAAGAGTAGAGATGAGTGTTTTATGATCATCTTACCAACTCTTTTCTTTGATTTTGTGTTTGATCTTCAAGAGATGATCAAGACTTGGATGTTCTTGGGAGATTTTTGTTGGTGAAAGAAGAAGAGAGAAAAGAGAAGAGATGGAGTGTGGTGGTGAAGGAAATGATGAAGAGTAGTAGGGGGCTTATATAGAGCATGGGGGAGATCAAGTGGTGATTCTTGGGAAGAGAAGGAGGCAAGAGAAAAGAGATGGGGGGTTTCTTTTATTTTTTTATTTTTTATAAATTATGTGTAATTAGTTTAAATAAATTTGTATAAATGGTGATTTTGTTTAAATCTTTTAATTAACAAAGTTTTAATTATTTTGATGAGTTTATATATATATATATGTTTTATATTTTAACTTATTTATATTTATTATGATGTATTTAATTATTTTTATTGTTATTATTATTATTATTGTATATGATTTGTAATTCTTGACTTTTAATAATTCGATTTTTCGAGCTCGGGAAGGTTCTAACCATATAGGCGGGATTTCTACGAAATCTAATATTATTATGGATGTATTTAAGTCATAAATACTATTTTTATTCATACTAGGCTTAAAATTAGAATTTCTAATGGCTAACCGGGGAAATTTGTTGCCGAATGTCACATGTGAGTTCTTCCATAGAGAGAGAGAGCAAGATCAATTGAAGGTGGTTAGTGCACAAGTGGTTAACAAGGCTGTTCCAGAAGATCATCAAGTGTTGGTGTCTTCTTTGGTTTGCTAGTACAAAGAGATTGAAGACTTCCTTGGTGTGGACTTGCATTAGGGCTTGGAGCCTTTTGTTTCAAGCTTACATCCCATGTTCCTTTTGTTCCAGAGAATTATCAAAGTCTTCAAGGGTATGATTCACTTCCCTTCTTCTCTTTGTGCTTGTTTTTGGTTGCATGCATGTTCTTGCAAGTTTTCACCACCACTGGGAAATCATGGGATCATTTTGTGTGTTTTTGTTGCTTCCGTTGCGTGCTTTGATCCCCATGGATTCCCAACAGAATACCCATGTGAACCTGGTGTATTCGTCAACTACAACCAGAGTATACGTCTTGCCTCCCATGCAAGGAGAACTGACGGGACCAAAGAGATCCATATGTAAAAGATGAAAGGCGGAGTTAACTTGGTTGCAATGTTTTGATTTAAAAACCGACTTCTTTTGCTTTCCTTTCTCACATGCATGACACAGCTTGTCTTTCTGAAACCGAACTGACGGTAGACCTCTGGTAAGCTTAAGCTTAGAGAGTTTGCTGATGTTTTTGAAGTTGAGATGAGATAGCCTTTTGTGCCATAACTAGATAACTTTGGAATCAGCTTCTGAAAAGAAGAAAGCATCTCTTTCAGAGGTGGCAGAGTTGAAATCAACAACATACATGTTACCCTGCCTTTTTGCATGTAAGACCTCTTTTCCTTTCTTGTTAAAGATTGAACCTTTGGTCTTCTTGAAATGCATTTCATAATCTGCATCACACAACTAACTAATGCTTATCAGGTTGTGTTCAAGTCATGTCACATGGGCAACATTATTAATGTTGATTGAGCCTTGGTTGAGATAACCATAGCCATCAGTTTTGCCACATTTTCCTCCACCAAAAGTGACCTTGGGGCCATTTGCTTCTTCAACCCAATTCAGCAGGGACTTACATCCGGTCATATGCCTTGAGCATCCACTGTCAAGGTACCAAATGTTATCATGCTGAACGCCCTACACAGATAATTGAAAAGATTAGTTCATTTGAAGAGCCCAAACTTTACTGGGCTCCAAGACACACTGCTTAGAAGAGCAATTCGAGATCTTGTTTTCATTAGAACAAGAAGTAGCTTCATGACCTCTTACTCCACACACTTTTAAAAGAATTCATGTTCAGTCAAAATAGAGATGGGTGATGTACTTCTAGCTAGAACAAGGAAGTCTAACATGTATTCCATTGACATGAACAACTACAATACAAAGACCTATGTCTATCTTCTAAGTAAGGCCTCATCAGATTTGACTTGGCAATGGCACAGGAAACTCATACATCTCAACTTTCACAACATAAACAAGTTAGTTACTGGAGATCTGGTGAGAGGCATGCCAAAGTTGAAATTCAACAAAGATCACTTGTGTGCAAATTGTGATAAGGGAATGATGAAACGATCACCTCACAAAACCAAGCAAGTCTCCAGTACAAAGAAGACAATGGGGGTTCTACACATGGATTTATGTGGTCCGATGAGAGTCCATACACGCAATGGGAAGAAGTATACCCTCGTCATTGTTGATGATTATTCTATGTATACTTGGGTCAATTTTTTAAAGTCAAAGGATGAAGAAACTCCTGTTATCATCAGCTTCATCAAACAACAGCGGAACAAGTTTGAACACAGTGTTGCATCCATTCGAACAGATAATGGAACTGAGTTCCAGACCAAAATCTTGTCTAGCTATCTTGACCTAGTGGGATCACACATCAGTTTTCTGCAGCATACACTCCACAACAAAACGGGGTGGTAGAACAACGCAACCGAACTCTGGTTGAGGTTGCTCGTACTATGCTATCATACTCTGGTCTCCCGCCTTCCTAATGGGCTGAAGCATTCAGCACAACGTGTTCCCTACAGAATCGTTATTCATCCATAAGCGTTTCAATATAACTCCTTATGAATTTGCGAATTGCATTGTGCGTAATGTCAAATATCTTCATATATTTGGTAATATGTGCTTTGTACGCAATGAAAAAGATAACCTAGGGAAATTTGAGGCCAAGGCTGGTGAAGAAATTTTCCTAGGTTACTCACATGAGTCTAAAGCCTACATAGTTTTAAACAAAAGAACTAACTATGTTATTGACAGCGTAAATGTTACATTCAACGATACGTTGGATGTTAACATTTTTCAAAAGAACAAGGAAGTTCTTTCGGGACAAGTTAGTTCAGGACAAGTACTTCAAATAAAAGAAACAAATACAAATCCAAGTTCATCAGAACATGATTTAGATTTCCTATTTGATTTCTTCCAATCTGAATCTAATGTTCCTAATGATGGTGACAAGAATGATGCAGTATCTCCTACTACTACTGCAACGGAGTTTGACAACTCGTCTTCATATCCAACTGTGGAATCTCCGTCTACCTCAACTGTCACTCCTGCCGTAGTACCTCATGCGCCGGTTTATGAGGGTACTCCTATATATGATTCAGAACAAATGAGGAAGAACTCCCGAGGAATAAGATGGACACAATCCCATCCCGAATCCCAAATAATTGGAAATGTTCAAGATGGGGTAAGAACTCGTTCTACAATGGAAAATGAGTGTCTTCACTCCAGTTTCCTATCTATGATTGGGTCATTGCAATGCAAGAGGAACTCAACCAGTTTGAAAGACACAAAGTTTGGAGATTGGTACCACTTCCAAAAGAGAAGTCGGTAGTGGGTACCAAGTGGATCTTTAAGAACAAACGGGATTCCGTTGGAATAGTGGTAAGAAACAAAGCTAGGCTGGTTGCTAAAGGTTACAACCAACAGGAGTGAATAGACTACGATGAAACATTTTCTCCTGTAGCTAGGATAGAATCCATAAGACTATTCTTAGTCTATGCTGCTTACAAAAGCTTTAAGGTTTTCCAAATGGACGTCAAGACAGTATTCTTAAATGGTATCCTCTAGGAGGAAGTATATGTATCTCTGTCTAAAGGCTTCATCAATCCCAAACTACCACATCATGTTTATATTCTAGACAAAGCTTTATATGGACTAAAACAAGCCCCGAGAGCTTGGTATGATGTCCTGTCTGAATATCTGCTGACTGAGGGATACAGCAAAGGAAAAACCGACACCACTCTATTCACAAAAGTCAAATGAAAGGATCTAATCTTAGTACAAATTTATGTGGATGACATCATCTTTGGTTCTACAAACCCTAAGTACATTGATGAGTTTGCACTAACAATGCAAAATCGTTTTGAAATGAGTATGATGGGAGAGATGAATTTCTTTCTCGGATTACAAGTGAAACAATTGAGTCATGGCATTTTCATTACTCAATCCAAGTACATTAAAGACTTGTTGAAGAAATATGACATGCTCCGTTGTTCCTCCTTATCTACCCCTATGTCTTCAAAAACAAAACTGTATGCTGATCTTGAGGGAAAAGCATCTGATTTAAAAACATATCGGCGTATGATAGGCTCATTACTGTATCTGACGGCTAGTAGGCCAGATATCATGTTCTCTACATGCTTATGTGCTAGATTTTAGGCTAATCCAAAGGAATCACATCTGCTGGCAGTAAAAAGAATATTCAAATATCTCAGGGGTACACCTGATTTAGGTCTGTGGTATCTACGGGATTCAAGTTTATAATTATATGTCTATTCAGGTGTAGAGTATGTTGGTTGCATGCTTGACAGAAAGAGCACGTCTGGCAGTGCACACTTTTTAGGTGATAGGTTAGTGTGTTGGGCTTCCAAGAAACAGAATTGTGTCTCTACTTCAACTACTGAGGCTGAATATGTTGCTGCTACAATGTGCTACTCTCAGAGTTTGTGGGTTAGGACTCAGCTCTCTGACTTTGGCCAACACTATGACAAGATCCCACTACTGTGTGATACACAATCTGCCATAGTTATCTAATGCAATCCAGTTCACCACTCAAAGACCAAACACATTGACTTAAGGTATAATTTACTTAAAGACAATATGGAAAAAGGTCTCATAGAATTTCAATATGTTAAGACTCATGATCAATTGGCTGATTTGTTTACTAAACCATTAGACGAAACTCGTTTTAATGAGTTAGTATCGAAATTGGGTATGTTGAATTATAAAGTCTAACTATAAGTCATTTGTTTTGAGTGCGTATTTCACTTTGTTTGTTCATGATGCAGATAAGAGTAAGCATAATCTGAGGGGGAGTGTCAATCATTCGCACAAGATACACATGCTTGTAGGGGGATAAAATACCAAAAACATTTCACAAAACAAGAAAAAGATTAAAAACATTTCACAAAGCAAAGAAAATGAAAAAAAATATTTATTAAATTCTTTAAAATATCAAAAATATGTGATTTCATTGGTTTAAAATTGAAAAATACAAAAGTATTTGAATTTTGGTTAATAAAAGAAAAGCATAAAAACATTTCAAGCTTAAGTGTTCAAGTCACTTCGAATTCGACATCCTGATCTTCGTATTCGAAATAACCATTCTAATTAAAGGGAGGACTTCGAAAGGCACAACGAAAGTCTTCGAGCGCTTCTTTACTTCGTATTTGAAGTCAAAGGATTTTGCATGTGAAGCCCACTAAGTGCTAGTTCACTTCGAGTGCCTTCATAAGCTTCAATTCGAAGCCAGTGGACTTCGAATACAAAGCCATCGAATGCTAGTTCACTTCGAGCGCGTTTACTAGCCTCAATTCGAAGCTAGTAGACTTCGCATTTTGAATAGTGCATCTCCAATGCACTTCGAGCGCTCATGAACAGTGTCCCTTCCTGGAGTCAAGAACAACTCACTTCGAATTTGAAGCCTTAACGCTTCGAATTCGAAGTCTACAGTGGCCCTCAAGACCACTTTTTTTACCGTTACACTCTTTGCCTATAAATAGGCGGTTACTATGGAGTGTTCCACACACATTCAAATAGATTCAAATTTTCGAAAACTCCCGGTTACGTATTTTTGTGCATTGTGATCAAAGGTGTTGTCCAAATTTTGAACTTTTAGGTGAAAGTTGCTAAATATCACAAGGTAAACCTAATATAAGCAACAAATCTTGAGTAGAACATGTTTTAAATGTTCAAACTTGAAAGGACACTGTACAACTCGGAAGAATCTTTTTCCGACTTTGCACACTTTGTTCGACATATAATTGAACTTGTTAATGAACATATGATTTGAGATGGGGATTAGGAAAACTAGGACAATGTTTTTGTCTAATAAAAACTTGAAAATTTTGAAAGGTGTTCTTCGTGTTCTTAGAGTGGTTGAAGATAGGGCTTGATTCCGTTTCAACATAGATCTTCATGTTATGGACCAAATGAGAAAATTTTCAGTGTTATGAAAGTGTTTACATACATGTATTCATTGTAAAACATGTGTCAAAACTCATTTTTGTGCAGCAAAAATACCACTTTGTCTATGAAGAATTTTGGGTGTTATACATTTTTTAACAAGGGTTGACTACTTTTCCTATATTTGACTCAAATTCAATGCTTATAAGTCAACAAGGGTCAAAATGGTTCACACTTGAATGCTTGACCTTTCAAGTCAATGCACTTCAATGGGATAATTTTATGAAGTGCAAATATCTAACCTATTTGATGTTCTTACAGGATAAAATGGCGATGGAAGGTGAATCTGTCTCATATCGTTCTTCGACAGCAAGCCAAAGTCATAACCCTGATGATCAACTCCTTCCCCCCAACCAGTTTCTATGCGTTGTCACTCATGACAACACTCACTTCATAAACCTCGATAATTTTCGCAATCCAAACTTCCCAATCATCACTGAAATACTCCGAATCCATCCACTTAACCATGCCCTTACATTCAATCCATCAACCTTTGGGACTCATGTCCCTGAACTATATGTCCAACAATTCTGGCACACCGCCCACACTCATACCAATGCAGACTCAGGTCGTGTATCCATCCGCGGTGATGTAGACCATTTCACCTTGAATATCACTGCTAGCCGATTGAGGGAAATCCTCCGGCTTCCTACCGCCAGAAGCAGGCCTCTACTACTTGATTTCCAGGAGATGCCTAATGAAACCACTGCTCTTCAGGGCATTCGAGCCATAGGCTACCTTAGGGATCTACCTCTTGGATCCCACTTCAAAAGAGCCAACCTCCACCCTATATACTATATATTTCTAACCATTCTTCAGCGGTGCCTCACCCCTAAACACACTGGATACGAATACCCCAACTCTAATCAAATCAAGCTCTTATATGTTGCTGCCAATCACCTACATATTGACTATGCCACGCTAGTATTTCATTACATTATGCAGCAGATGGAGGGTAAACTATCAGACCTCAAGAGAGTAAAGGGCAGATTTTTGCCGTAAGAGTAGTTTTTGCCAATGATGGTCCAGTTCGCGATGGACATAAATGAGGAGATTCCGAGACGGCCAAATCATGCTGCTATCAGGACGAAGCAATTTTTGTATGTAAAAGCAATGACAGGAGATCATCGTGTACAACCACAACCATTCCCTGTCTCCTTGCTGGATTTATGTGCCCAGAATGATGTGGTGAGAAGTTATAGGGATAGCGTAGGGTTGGGTCCTATGGTTCAACCAGAGCCGGTTTTACCTACCCAAGGACCTGTAGTACCCAGTGAGGAATTAGTTGATAGGCCTCGGCCTTCTATGGGAGAAGCTAAGCGGGTAGAGCAAAGTGATAAAAGCACAAAGTGGGGTGGTAAAAGGGATGACGATGAAACACATTGCGAGGGAGGGGCTGAGTATGATCTGGCACAAATCCAGGCTATGATTAACACATTTTCTGATGTACTCACTGACCCCGAGCAACAACCAGAGTCCCCTGATCTTCTTGCTAGATCAGTGGCGCCTGACTTTGAAATAGACACTATCACCCTGACCACTTATACTCCCGGAGCAGCACCAGTGGCTTCTAATAATACCGAACTCCAACGAGCAAAAATTCCAGTGGTGACTGAGGAAGAGGATTTAAGCTTTTTCAAATCTATTCCCTAATTTACCCGAGGCCTTTAACGATGAAACATAATTTATGTATGGCAACCGGGTCCTTTTGACAAAGCAAGTGAAAGCCAAGACTTTGATGATAATCTTGAATTTTATGATGAATATGAAAGTGAGATCGATGAAGAAGAAGAGGGAGAGAGAGGGAGGTGAGTAAAGAAAAAGAGAGTGCTGAGGGACCCTCAAGCTCAAAAAGCCAGGAAGCCAGATCTGCTACTGGAGCTGACACTGTTAGCTCTGGTATTGAAACAGTCACTGTCATCCCAACAGTGCATAGTTACCCCTCCAACCACTCAAGTATCTCTCAATAGATGCTTGTTTCACCACACTGAGAATTAGCTCATACTCTATTAGCCTCTCATTCGGAGATGACTAGTATTGAAACCAGAGGTCTCCTTCTCATGACCTCGACCATTCTTTCAGAGCACATCGATATATCGCAGATTTCTACATTTCCTTCAAGACAACAACAAACACTTGCACAGATAACAACGATGTTTACGAAACAGCCGTCTAGAACACCTGTAAGTGGCACTACTAAAGGTGCTATTCGAGGATCAGGTGGAAATCTCACCCGAGCGTACACCACTACAGCTCCGCATGTGAGTAGTTCTACCTCCCTGGCAGAAACATCAACGAGTACTCTTAGTGAGTCTCGGTTTGTTACCAAAGATGAATTGCAGGAGGACCTCAACCCGATTACTGAAAGGTTATCTGAAATCAAGCAGACACTTGCTTCGCTAAAAACCAAGGTTGATGATGGATCGGGTTTATCTACTCATACATTAAAATCCCTACTATATGTTAGATTGCTGGAGAAAGCCCGAAACCGTGAACAAAACCTAGATCTTCTTCAAACAAAATGAACAAACTTACAAGGGTAGTAATCTCAACGAATTCAACGAAAGCATTCAAAACTCAATGGAGGATCTGGGAAATATGGTCTTTTAAAAATTAGATTCTGTGGAAAACAAATTGACTATTATTGAATCTACGTGCAAATCCCAAGCTACAGGTTCAAAGCGCAAGCGTGAAGACGATGATCCCGACCATGATCGTCAAGAGGAGGAGTACAGAGCACGTGTTTTGACCTTTACTCCTCTGTCTGAAAGATTAGCGGCTGCAATAGGGATAGGGGCAGAAACACAGCAACAGCAACAACAACAAACCCAACAACAACAACAAGAACAGAAACAACAACAACAGCAACAGAAACAACAGCCACAACAACAACAAACTCAACCAGAGCCTGAACCTGACATCCCAGTATTCGAATTTGAAACTGAAACAGCTGATATTGGAGAAAGGGATGAGTTAGATGAGTTGCTGAAACAGATTGATTAGTTATCTTTTGGTAAACTACTCGAAAGAACAGGAGAAGTGAGAATTGTGGATCGATTTGAGGATATACCTATTCAACCACAGAAAAGATCTACTTCTTCAAAGGTTGCAAAGCCGGTGAAGGAGCTAGTACCTAACAAACAAATGGAGGAGGCAATCAGAAAACTAAACCTAACAAGGGTCCTCCAAGGCGTTTCAGAGGAAGTTGTGTCAGACGTAATATGTTCACAAGAGATGCAATGAAAAACCTTCTGTGGGGTAAATATGGTGTGAATGCTGCTTACCTCGAGGATCGGATTCCTACTATCTTTGCTACTCAAATCAAGGACAAGATTCCTCCTGAACTGAAGGGTCTTTATGAAACCCAAAGGAGGCGATACGACCATATCGTTAATGAATACAAAACACCGAGGGAGCAAATTGTGTCAAAATAACCTATCAGCAAAGTACTTCGAGTCATAATGCAAAAATCTTTAAGGTACAGGTTTGCTGTATATGATGTGCAAAGAGTAGATGGTCAAAAGATCTCTTTGAAAGAGGCTGATTTCCGACACGTCAATCTTCATGACATTGAGTTCATATATGAGGAGCTATCTACAAAGATTAACAAGTCATATGAGGAACAACAAGGACGATCAGCTCTGATGAAATATATGAGAAGGTTTATAGAGTTTGTCTAAGAGCATGATCTACAATTGGGAGCCAAGAGTAATTGTCATACCCCGCCAAGGCAGAATCGCGAAGTGTGATGGAGAGGATCGTCATAACACACTGATAATAAATAGAGAAAATCACTAAATGCAATTAATCCAACGTGTCACGACGTTTCCCCGACACAAGAGGAGTCTTGTGGCGTGTTAAGTTGGTTCCACGGCAACATAGACAACCAACGAAAATAAATTATTGTGCGAAGGTAAAACCTACAACCTGGGTCAAGTATACGGGCGACAAGCACAAAACCAAATAATAATTTGAAGTGTTAACAAACACCCACATCACAAAATAATAAGAAGAGTTTGATTCTCGCTATGAGTTACGCTAAGGCCCGACTAGAGTCTTCTAGGTTCCTTAAGCGTTAGCGTTAGTATTACCTGAAAATGAACACTCTAAAAATGTCAACACAATGGTTGGTGAGCTCGCAGGTTTAAACAAAATAATTGATTTGCCGTGTATACAATAGTTTGACAATGGATATAGTGTGACACATACTCGCAATAGAAATAATGATAGCCGGACCACAATGTCCAATATGAATAATGATAACCGGAGCACAATGTCCAATATGAATAATGATAACCGGACCATGTCCAATGTGAATATTGATAACCGGACCACAATGTCCAATATGATTTTGTCATCCAACAAGGCCTACCAGTTGGAGCACTAAGTTGGATAAATTTGAATTCAATTGGCTTAACCCATCACCGGGTTCATTTGATTGACTTAACCCATCACGGGGTTAGTTAGATTGACTTAACCCATCACGGGTTAGTTTGATTGACTTAACCCATCATCGGGTTAGTTTAATTGACTTAACCCACCATCGGGTTCACACAAGCATGTAACACATAATCCAAGTTGTCAAAAAGAAAGGAATTTCAACTCACGGCATGAAAAATAAAGCAATTTATTGTGTGTCATTTTCCCCCAAGAAAACATGCAAAAGGGGCCACGAGTACTCACCTTGAGTGTTGGTAGTAGCTAGTGAGATGTATCCCGCTCAAAGATCTACAATAGGTTTCGTGACATTAGTTCCTATGGTGTGAAACTCTTAGGTAGCAATCTAACTTTGATAGATTTCTGTTGTATTGTATCCAATACTTCGAATAATGCCTTTCTTACGTAAGGTATACTTGTATTATCACTTAGATTTGTTATAAATTCCATTATTTTATTTTAATGCTTTTAAAAATACTTTTTAGGATTCATGTAGTTTTCTGGCAGAATTTGTAGTCCAATTTTGTATTTTTAAACCCCTCTAAATAACCTAGTTAAATTCCTAAATTTTTATGAAATGTACTTCCATGTCTCTAGATGAAACCCTAATTTTTCCAGAATTTATTCTTTTACTTTTATATTAAAATAAATTCGTGATAATCAACTAACCCGAAAATACCATTGTTTTACGCGATAGAAAGTTTATTTCTATTTGAAATAGTAAACGAACGATTTAGTTTCCAAACTTTTTACATAACTCCATAGACACGTAAAGCTTTGTCTTTTATGAATATCAAGGTTTTATTCATCATAATAAGTGATTTATAGTGCGGATAAGTTAACTATGCTTCTGTCCCAATAATCCAGATTTGCGTACCAAAATGTTTTAATTTGTTTGGATGATCAAACGATGTCATTTTGAGATTAGAACAGTTGGAGTAGAAAGTAGACTCAAATTAATAATGTTTATACTTAAAATACGAAATAAAAGTCCACAAATTTCCCAAGTTATGACCTCTTAAACACGACCCAAAGTTTCTGTCAGATTCTGGATTTTATATTTCTCATCTTCTAATAAAAAGTTTTAGCCTTTGACTGTGTTTGGCATATTGTTCATCAAAATCCTTGTTTTATATATGTTTGTATTGTTTTTTATATATTTCTTTTATATCCATCACCTAGGGTTACAATTAAATACATAAAGAGAAAGAAGGTGTAGAGATTTGTAGTTCTTACCTTAACACCCGAATTCCTTATGTTCTCATCTTGGTTTCATGTTTGTTCCTTATGTTATCTTCTTGATTTCTTGCTTGATTCCTTGAGTTTTGAAAAATAAAATCAAAGAGAGGAGAGGGTATGGCTGATTTTTGAGAGAGAGGATGGAGATGAAGTGATTAGGAAATAGTTCTCTGCATTTAAGAGAGAATCAAGTTATTTTTGGTTGTGTTTTAAGTTTTGAAATTACTCTCCCTTTTCCCCCCCTACTTGGCCAAATTTTTTGTAGTAGTTTTCTTTATCTATTTATAATTTTTTTTCATATTACTTCTTTTAGTAGGAGTGCAAGTGTTGCACTTAACCTTGTCATGTGTTACAATTCATATTATTAGTCAGGGTTATTAGATTTTAAGAGTTGTTCTAGAGTTTTATTAATTTGATTTGTAATGCCAACTTATTTGTTGTGTTATTATTACTACTACTTTAATTTTGGTGTCATACGGTTGCTTATTAGTGTGTTAATCTCCTTTAAAATTATTCGGGTCTCAATAGAGTTTATGCACTTATAACAACTGTTCCAGGAATTGTACTTTTATTCTCATGAGCTCAATTTAATATTTGAACTTTTGTCACCCTTGATGTGCATTCAAGGTGCATGTAACGAATTTGTTCCACACTTTAGGCATGTAACTATAGGATTATCATAGTGTCATGGTTTGAATAGTGCGTAAAGAGGATATACCTTCTAATACTCATCACTCATTTGGATTTTTAGGGTTTCAAGGGAAATTAAACGCATGAAACCTAATAACAATTTGAGAGTCTAAACTGGTTAACCTACTCTGGTGACGGATCACAGTAATCAACTCGAGGTGAATCTGCTCAGACCACTGCAAAACCATCCTAGTCTACAAACCCTAGAAGAGCTAACGGTTATTGATGAAAATCATCCAAGCTTTGTGGGTCAAAGAGGTATCGTCTTCATTAACCAATGTCGATGAAAGATCTTCGTTAGTATGGTGGACATGATAGTATACTCTGGTCGTACTTTAAAACTGCTGTTCACAGACTCTAAGAAAAGGCTAACAAAGAACAATCACTTTAAGTGAGTCAGAAAGAGCTAGGTTGATAAGAACAATTGATGCGGTTAAAAGGACGCTGGACAGTTGTCGGATTATTAGGAGGTGACAGATGATGTTTGGAATTAGAAACAGATCTATTTTGTAATAAATTTCTTTCTGCATTTCAATCTTTTATGTAATAGGCTTTCTCTCCATTTAGGGGGAGATTGTTAGTTTTAGAAATGTATAAAAGCCTAATTTTAGGCGTGGCCAATAAATAGGTCATTGGCCTTTGGCCTTGTAACACTTTTTGCTCTTACAATTCAATATATCGATATTTAAAGCCAAGGTGTAGTGTGTGTTTCTCTCATATCATCTTCTCTCTACATTAATACTTGAAAGGATAATCGGGATTGAGCTTTCAGGTTAAGAAAAACCCTTTGAGATGTGGCATGGAAAGGTTCCATCGCTTTCATATCAAAAGGTTTGGGGTTGTCCCACCTACATGAGACGTGAGGTGGAGAACAAGTTAGAGCCCCGAGCCGAGAGGTGTTTATTCATTAGGTATTTTGCTAGGCCTATGGGATATTTGTTCTATAAACCTTCCGAGAACAAGATATTTGTTGCCCGAAGGGCGGTTTTCCTTGAAAGGGAACTGCTATCCAACGACGCTAGTGGGAGAAAGGTAGATCTTGAAGAAATTCAAGAAGCTTCCAATGACCAACCTGAAGTAGGCACTAGTTTACAACCTGATTCTCAGCACGGCGATGCTGGAGAACCTGACACAGATCCTTTACCTCTTTAGAAATCCGATAGGAGTCGCTTTGAGCCAGAGAGATAAGGGTTTCTCATGTCTGAGGGCAGCAACCTTGTGGTGGATCATGTTGAACCATCATCTTATCAGGACGCCGTGGTTTGCCCGGAGTCCGCTAGGTGGAAAGAGGCAATTAAATCTGAAATGCAATATATGTCGGATAACCAAGTCTAGGATTTGGTAGATCCGGTACCCGGGTGTAGACCATTAGGGTGCAAATGGGTCTTTAAGAAAAAGACCGCCATAGATGGAGAGGTAGACACCTTTAAAGCCCGACTAGTGGGAAAGGGTCTCACGCAAACTCATGGTGTAGACTTTGATGAAACCTTTTCCCGGTGGCTAGGTTGAATTCTATCTGGATAATCATGGCAATTGCCGATTTTCATGATTATGAGATATGGCAAATAGATGTAAAAATTGTGTTTCTTAATGGGACACTTAGCGAGGAAGTCTATATGACTCAACCCGAGGGTTTTGTACATGCCAAGCATCCGGATAGAGTTTGCAAGCTTAAGAAGTCCATTTATGTACTTAAGCAAGCATCGCGCAGCTATAATATGTGCTTTAATGAGAAAGTCAAAGAGTTTGGCTTTTCGAAAAGCAAGGATGAGCCATGCGTATATGTCAGGGCTAGTGGGAGCATAGTTGTATTCCTAGTCTTGTATGTCGATGACATACTCCTCATTGGAAATGATATCCCGACCCTTCAAGGTGTAAAAACATGGTTGGCTAATTGTTTTTTAATGAAGGATCTAGGGGACGCGACTTACATTCTTGGGATCAATATCTATAGAGATAGATCCAAGAGGCTAATTGGGCTTAGCCAAAGTACATATATTGACAAAGTCCTAAAACGGTTTAGGATGGAGGACTCCAAGAATGGGTTTCTTCCTATGTCACATGCTTTGGTATTGAGAAAGATTCAATCCCCTAGTTCACCAGAGGAACGGGAATAATGAAGCAGGTGCCATATGCTACAGCTGTAGGCTCGATTATGTGCGCCATGCTACGTTCTACGATGATGTATCGTTTGCCTTGAGCATGATGAGTAGATATCAAGCCAACCCAGGCGAAACCCATTCAACGGCGGTGAAGAGCATTCTCAAGTATCTTCGGAGGACTAAGGACATGTTCTTGGTATACGGAGGTGAGGAAGAGCTTAGAGTAAAGGGTCACTCTAACGCAAGCTTCTAAACCAATAGGGACGACCGCCGATCTCAATCAGGGTTCATGTTCCTATTAAACGGCGGTGCTATATCCTTGAGGATCTTCAAGCAAGACACTATAGCCGATTCCACTACTGAGTCGGAATACATTGCGGCCAGTTAAGCTGCTAAGGAGGTCGTATGGATGAGAAAATTTGTGCTTGATTTGGGAGTGGTTCCAAGCATCAGCGACCCTGTTAAGATCTTCTGTAACAACGAGGGTGCGGTGGCTTTATCAAAGGAACCAAGGTACATGTCAAGAGTAAATCAGGATGATGATATTATTTTATCATTAGACCGGAGATGCATGTGTTTCCACTATTTTGGTTTACTTTCTTCTAATTGCTTTCAAACGTAGTATAATACCCGAAATTTTGTAAAATTATAAAATATATATAAATGCAAGTTTTAGTAAGAATTGGGAAAATTATGTGTTTTGGTGGTATTTAATTATTACTAGTGTTCTTGTGTTTCATAAACTAAAATGGGTAAATAAGTGTAAAGGGAAAGGAAGTGCAAGGTTTATAGTGCAAATCATAGGCAAATGGGAGGACTAGAAGTGTTAATTGTGTGTGTATAAGTGTTATTTGACCCATTTGAGGGTCAAATATCTTCATTCTTCTGGAGAAAAATGTAGATAGAGAGAGGGAGAGATCTAGAAGGTTCTAGCAAGAAGAAAGAAAGGAAGTCAAGGGAGAATTGGGAGTTCTTGTGTTTGATTTCAAATTTTGAGAGCTTACACCTCAATTTCTTGATTCTTGGCTTTGATTGGAACAAGAGAAGCTAACCACTCAGGTGGGTGTTGAAATCAAGTAAGTTTAAACTTGTGATTGAGTTTGATTTTGGTTTCATATGATGTAATTAGTGATTTATAGTAAAAATTTGTGATTTGTTTTGGTAAATGGGTCAAACTTGGGGTGATGTTGTAGTTAGGAATTTTGGAGATTAATAGTGTTGGAAAATGTTGGTAATTGTTGTTATGAAGTTGTTTTGATGGAGTTTTATGACTATGGTTAGATATGTTTAGTTTTGGTGTTGAAAAGTGAGGAATTTAGAAATTGTAGAAAAGAAGAAGAAGAAGAAGTCGCTCTGTGCAGACCCCTTCGCGATGTGACAAGTCGCGTGCAACAAAATGTTGTTTTTCGAGAGATTTTCTCACGGCGCGAGACACCCTAAAACTTCAAAAACTCATGTTTTTGACCCCATTTGACTATGTACTTGTTTGGGGATTGATTCTAAGGCTTTATAAGGGATAAATGAAGTCTTTTGTCTAAGACTAGAATTTAGTTTAGAAACATTGCTTTTGGTTAACTTATGTAAGTTAACCTTATGTTTTGTGATCATAGGTATATGATCAAGTGTTTGAGCTATGTTTTGGATGGGGTTGTGATCCTGATCACACCCTCGGGTGAGTACACCAAGCGGATACCACGTTTTGTTAAAGTTACAAGTCATCATGATTATGTTTTGATTGTTCGGCAAATGTTGATGAAATTATTGAATCAAGGATGTGGAAACTATGGATTTGTTTTATAAATGTGATTTATATGATTTGCGAATGTTTTTATGAAGCTTTTGGAAATTAAAAAATGTGAGAATTATGAACTTGATATAAGATGTGTTTGAATGATGGTTTTCCAAAATAAGACCATTGCTCCATTTTGGAGATGGTCAATGTTAATGTTAGTTTTAATTGATGGTTTTGAAACATGATACTCCATGTTGTAGTGAACTTTGATTTTGAAACCACAAACATGGTTTTGAGAAATGAAAGATATGTTTACACTTATGATATATTGTGGGCATTGAGATGCCATATGTGATATTGTTTATTGAGCATTTATGCTCAAGTGATATGAATTGTGAAACTTATGTGTTGATTTATAAGCTTGATTGCATGGATTATTTGGCCTATATGGCATGTGATATATGTGACCCTTTGGGGTATGTGATATGAACTCCGTACAATAGGGTTCCTAGCCAGTGAGACGTGCACAGGTTCATGTGGCTTCGGCAACTGAGGAACCGCGATGTACGGGTGGTTAAGGAATCGGTACAGAGAGTGGAGGGGCATGTAAGTAGCCATCATGACCATGTGGGTTCACTAGGCTGACGAGCCATGGAACCCAGGGCAACACGAGTGGATTTGGTGAAGAGGGCATGCACTCCAAATAACCGTTGTATGGTGGACTGCTTCGTGCTTCCCCTACCTTGACGGGGAGATGTGGTTATCCCCATGTGGGCACGTGTTGACCGTGGCTAGCTACCACGTGGAGACATTGTGGCTCAATGGACAGACCCGCAACCTTCTGTGCTTATGTGTATAGTTTTAAAGTATGATTGATTGCCAAACTCGTGTTTTCAAAAGAGAAAAGATGATGACTTAGTTTTGAAAAGACAAATGTTTTTGGTTGTACTCACTAGCTATGTTTATAGGTAACTCTTTATGTTAAATGTTTTATCCGCAGGATGTCTCGAGGCCTTGGTGAGGCGAGTAGATGCCTTGGGCATAGTTTTGATCTGGTTACATTTCCGGTAATCTTGGATTTCCTACTCTTTGGTTTATGGTCGTGAGATTGACTGTTGTAACACCAAAAGACTTTAGGCGTATTCAATGTTTAAATTATGGTTAAAAGGTTACGGTGTCTTGTCGTAATACTTAAAGAAAATTTCAATGCTTCTGCAACTAAGTTAAGAAGTTTTGTGTAAACAACGTTTTAAAGTCGGTTTTGAAAATATTAAATTAGGACTGAAAATCAGGGTGTTACAATTTGGTATCAGAGCCTGGGTTTGAGTGAATCATGCCCTCGAGTTAGTGTTTGGTCTCAAACCAGGCCTACCATTACAGGAAATCCATTTGAGCTGGAAGGGGTAACTTAGGTTAGGATAAGAGTTTTTTGAGTGTTAGGTAACTGAAGTGTGTTGCTAGCCCTATGTTACAATGTTTGACTTCAGTTATGTGTTAAGCCTGATGTAATAGCCTACCTTCCGTAGTAGTTTAGAAATAAATTGTACTGTTGAGTACTGAGAATAGTGGTCCTGGTTCACATTGAGCCTAGGATAGTGGTAGAAAGCTGTTTGAGTTTGTGTATTGAGTCTTATATTATGGATAAGTCATTGATGGATTCTTTATACGGATAGACTGGTTTAGAAGGAAAGATTTCCTTGATGATATATGAGACGCTTTGAGCACTAGGCTGAGAAACTAAGTCTTGATTAGGATTAGTTTCGCAAATAGAAACATGATATTATGTTATTAAAAACCTTGTTTAGTATGCCTTAATTAATAAGGCGAGTAAGTGATGAACTTCATAGAATGGAGATGGATCAGAAAAGTGTCAATTATCTTTGGTTCAAGGAGGGAGGCAACTTATATGAAGTAATATAAAAGATGATTTAGTTTAGAGAATGAACCCTTATGCAACTGTGGTTGCGGGTTTGGATTAATAGTGAATTGTTGATAAAATTATCTAGTAGTGTCATCTTATGTGTTCTCACATGAAAATTAATTCTTTATGTAAGTATGAACCCTATTGAGATTGTTGTCTAAGTTGAAATTGAAACTAAAGTTATTGTTTCTTGTATGGCAGATTTACTCTAATGAGTTATGTTATAGTGAATTAGTGTTTGTGTGTTTCTTCAAAAGAAATAAGAATACTCTGCTGGATTGTAGCTTTAGTGATAAAATAATAGACATTACGTCACCGTCATAATGGTGCGGTTTAGTCCAAATGAGTTGGACTTCTCACTGAAATCTTTTATGGTTCTTGATATCGAAGGAGCCTCTCGTTGAGAGGTGGTGAAGAATGATTAAGTTTGAATTGTAAATCTTTTAGTCCCATAAGCTCTCAAGTTTCAGTTGAAAGCTATTAACTGCTCTTAGCACTTAGTATATGCTTAGAGGAGATAAGAGGTATAAAGTTAGTTGGGGGTACCAATGGTATTTTGTGATTGAGATAATATAATGAAATGTTTAAGTAAGGTTGTACATTGAGTAACCTTATGATTAAGTTGTTAAATAATCTTAAGATTTTAACTCTCTAGTGTGTGAGACTTTTCTGAAATTAAGATTGTGTTGTTATTGATTAGTGATGTGTTCACTTAAGAAAATGTGTTACTAAGTCTCTTTCATTTGATGACTTAGAGAGTTGTGTAAAGGAAAGATAATTGTTAGTAAGTTTCTTATGAGGATGGATCAATTACAAGGTCAGCCTTGTAGCATGAAAATATGAATTTGATGTGATCTTATGTATCAGTTAAACCCAAATGGTGGAAATGAAATGATTGTAAATTTAATGTAAGACCATTAGAACTACGATAAGTGTTGATGATTGAGAATTTGATCAGTTGACTAAGTGACAATTTTGGGTAATGTTGAACAGAGTTTCTTAATGACTACATCTAGTTTTAGTCTACTCAAAGACCATGATCGTTTATGAAGGTGAGGTATTTTAAGATCATAAGGATAATAGATGACATTGTAATGAAAAGTTTATTGACCTTTCTCAGAGAAGGAGAACTTTTTGAACTTAATGGTTATTGCCACAATAATCAAATGTAATTATTTGAGTCAATTGGTTTTGTTTGTGTTACTAAAGAATAACATATGGTTTGATGCCTAAGGGGTGATTCACTCTGTTATGTCTTTGGATACCGAAAAGAGATTTAGAAATTAGAGGAGTTGAACCCGAAAGCGAAGCTCCTGCGTATGAATTGAGGCATGTCTTCGGTCAAGGAGATAGAGATAAGACCCTTTTATTTTGATGATAGAAATCCTTGTGACAAGTAGTTAGGTTATATTTTGTTAAACATAGCGTGGGCCTTTAGGCCACAAGAGATGACTGAGTATTTGACCATCAGGAGCATGCGGCAATGTCGGTGGCTTGAGTTGGTCGGGAGCTTTAACCTGAAGATCTTTCTTATCTGGGTATGGCAAAGATTGTGAGCTAAGTTTGAAGTCGCAAGGTTATTGTCCTAATAGATTTATTGTGGGTCTTTTAGACCAAACGATGTTTTGGACTTTATGAGGTGCCTTAGAGGTGCACGACAAAGGCCTTGCAGGATAAAGATCTCTAGGTAGAGATGTGCTTGTAATATGATCGTCTTAAGGATGATAATTGTGTCATTTTGACTGATGGATTTGAGCCTTAAGGTTTCTAATGAATTGAGTTATTGGTGCTTTATGAATACTGGTTGTGGTGAACCCTTCTTTGGTACTGAGAAAGTATTGTGTAGAGATTTGAAATTTTGCGTTAGTTGTTAATTCCGGTGGCAGGTATAGCCATTGAATTAAGGTATGATATTGTAAACCCTTAAGTTATGTGATGTGCCATGGTGTAATCGGTAATTAGTTAGCATAGGAATTTCTGGAATAGGAGTTAGTTTATATTCATTTGGTCATGTGTCATGGTTTTTAAGAACCTTGACAGGAGATTATTTGATTTGGGTCTTCGTTGACTAATTGATGAAAGAATGTTTTCATTTTAGTGATATTTGTAAGCTTACCTTTCTAAGCGTGAGCAAGATTTGTATGATTATGATAATGTCAAAGTATGAAATTATGGTATTCCTGATGGATAAATATTTTGTGTTACTCTAAGTATTGGAGAAATGCTTATAAGGAGCACCTATGTACGTATGTGGAGTATTTCCCTTTGAGTTAATGTAGAAGATAATGCCGTTACCGATTCGATGACTTAGATTTCCAATGTATAATTGGAAAATGAGATATGTTGTATAGTACCTCTACGAGCTAGTATGATATCTAAAAACTGAATGTGATTGGTGGATCACTAGTTAGTGTGATCAATAGCTAGTCATTTGGTTATATGACTAAGGAATTGATTTTTAGTTTTACTTTAGAAAAGTTATATCAATTGTTTATACCATGGGGTAAGTGCATTTAACTTTGACTAAATTGAGTCTAGTTGGAAAAACGGTTGGTTTTATACAAAGAGAGATTTAGAGATTATGAAAGTGTTTTATACCGATAGCTAAGTTATGGGATCCTATCTAGGACCTTAGCAAGAGATGTGTTATAATGTGAGCTCTTGAAATGATTCGATTCCGAGGAAGGAATCCTGGTAAGGAGGAGGAAATGTAATACCCGAAATTTTGTAAAATTATAAAATATATGTAAATGCAAGTTTTAGTTAGAATGTGTAAAATTATGTGTTTTGGTGGTATTTAATTGTTACTAGTGTGCTTGTGTTTCATAAATTAAAATGGGTAAATAAGTGTAAGGGAAAGGAAGTACAAGGTTTATAGTGCAAACCATAGGAAAATGGGAGGACTAGAAGTGTTAATTGTGTGTGTATAAGTGTTATTTGACCCATTTGAGGGTCAAATATCTTCATTCTTCTGGAGAAAAACGGAGAGAGTAAGAGTGAGAGACCTAGAAGGTTCTAGATAGTAGAAAGAAAGGAAATCAAGGGGGAATTTGAAGTTCTTGTGTTTTGATTTCAAATTTTGAGAGCTTACACCTCAATTTCTTGATTCTTGGCTTTGATTGGAGCAAAAGAAGCTAGCCAGTCAAGTGGGTGTTGAAATCAATTTAAACTTGTGATTGAGTTTGATTTTGGTTTCATATGTTGTAATTAGTGATTTATAGTTGAAATTGGTGATTTGTTTTGGTAAATGGATCAAACTTGGGGTGATGGTTGTAGTTAGGAATTTTGGTGATTAATGGTGTTGGAAAATGTAGGTAATTGTTGTTATGATGTTGTTTTGATGGAGTTTTATGACTTTGGTTGGATATGTTAACTTTTGGTGTTGAAAAGTGAGGAATTTGGAAATTGCAGCAAAGAAGACGAAGTCGCTCTGATCAGACCCCGTCGCGACGCGATGCGTCGTGTGCATCATAATGTTGTTTTTCCATAGATTTTCTCCCGACACGGCGTGAGACACCCTGAAAGTTCCAAAACTCATGTTTTTGACCCCATTTAACTATGTACTTGTTTGGGGATTGATTCTAAGCTTTTTTAAGGGATAAATGAAGTGTTTTTAGACCCGAAATAGTGTCTAAGACTAGAATTGAGTTTAGAAACATTGCTTTTGGTTAACATATGTAAGTTAACCTTATGTTTTGTGATCATAGGTATATGATCAAGTGTTTGAGCTATGGTTTGGATGGGGTTGTGATCCTCATCACACCTCAGGTGAGTACACCAAGCGGATACCCCGTTTTGTTAAAGTTACAAGTCATCATGATTATGTTTTGATTGTTTGGCAAATGTTGATGAAATTGTTGAATCAAGGATGTGGAAACTATGGATTTGTTTTATAAATGTGATTTATATGATTTGCGAATGTTTTATGAAGCTTTTGGAAATTAAAGAATGTAAGAATTGTGAACTTGATATAAGATGTGTTTGAATGATGGTTTTCCAAAATAAGACCATTGCTCCATTTTGGAGATGGTCAATGTTAATGTTAGTTTTACTTGATGGTTTTGAAACATGATACTCCATGTTGGAGTGAACTTTAATTTTGAAACCACAAACATGGTTTTGAGAAATGAAAGATATGTTTACACTTATGATATATTGTGGGCATTGAGATGCCATATGTGATATCGTTTATTGAGCATTTATGTTCCAGTGATAAGAATTGTGTCACTTATGTGTTGATTTATAAGGTTGAATGCATGCATTATTTGGCCTTTAAGCCATGTGATATATGTAACCCTTTGGGGTATGTGATTTGGTCCGGACCACTGTTTGATATGAACTCTGTACCTTAGGGTTCCTAGCCATTGAGACGTGCATAGGTTCATGTGGCTTCGGCAATTGAGGAACCGCGATGTACGTGTGGTTAAGGAATCGGTGCAGAGAGTGGAGGGGTATGTAAGTAGCCATCATGACCATGTGGGTTCACTGGGCTGACGAGCCATGGAACCAAGGGCAACACGAGTGGATTTGGTGAAGAGGGCAAGCACTCCAAATAAGCGTTGTATGGTGGACTGCTTCGTGCTTCCCCTACCTTGACGAGGAGATGTGGTTATCCTACACGTAGGCACGTGTTGACCGTGGCTAGCTACCACGTGGAGACATTGTGGCTCAATGGACAGACCCGCATCCTTCTGTGCTTATGTGTATACTTTTAAAGTATGATTGATTGCCAAGCTCGTGTTTTCAAAATAGAGAAGATGATGACTTGGTTTTGAAAAGAAAAATGTTTTTGGTTGTACTCACTAGCTATGTTTATAGCTAACTCTGTGTGTTAAATGTTTTGTATCCGCAGGATGTCTTGAGGCCTTGGTGAGACGGGTAGATGCCTTGGGCATAGTTTTGATCTGGTTACATTTCTGGTAATCTTGGATTTCCTACTCTTTGGTTTATGGTCGTGAGATTGACTGTTGTAACACCAAAAGACTTTAGCCGTATTCAATGTTTAAGTTATGGTTAAAAGGTTACGGTGTCTTTTCGTAATACTTAAAGAAAATTTCAATGCTTCAACAACTAATTTAAGAAGTTTTGTGTAAACAACGTTTTAAAGTCGGTTTTGAAAAATTTAAATTTAGACTGAAAATCAGGGTGTTACAAGTTGGTATCAGAGCCTTGGTTTGAGTGAATCATGCCCTCGAGTTAGTGTTTGGTCTCAAACCAGGCCTACCATTACAGGAAATCCATTTGAGCTGGAAGGGGTAACTTAGGTTAGGATAAGAGTTTTTTGAGTGTTAGGTAACTGAAGTGTGTTGCTAGCCCTATGTTACAATGTTTGACTTCAGTTATGTGTTAAGCCTGATGTAATAGCCTACCTTCCGTAGTAGTTTAGAAATAAATTGTACTGTTGAGTACTAAGAATAGTGGTCCTGGTTCACATTGAGCCTAGGATAGTGGTAGAAAGCTGTTTGAGTTTGTGTATTGAGTCCTGTATTATGGATAAGTCATTGATGGATTCTATGTAAGGATAGACTGGTTTAGAAGGAAAGATTTCCTTGATGATATATGAGACGCTTTGAGCACTAGGCTGAGAAACTAATTCGTGATTAAGATTAGTTTCGCAAATAGAAACATGAGATTATGTTATTAGAAGCCTTGTTTAGTATGCCTTAATTAATAAGGCGAGTAAGTGATGAACTTCATAGAATGGAGATGGATCAGAAAAGTGTCAATTATCCTTGGTTCAAGGAGGGAGGCACCTTATATGAAGTAATATAAAAGATGATTTAGTTATAGAATGAACCCTTATGCAACTGTGGTTGCGGGTTTGGAGTATTAGTGAATTATTGATAGAATTATCTAGTAGTGTCATCTTATGTGTTATGACATGAGAATTAATTCTTTATCTAAGTATGCACCCTATTGAGAATGTTGGTTAAGTTGAAATTGAAACTAAAGTTAATGTTTGTGTGTTTCTTCACAAGAAATAAGAATCCTTTGTTGGATTATAGCTTCTGTGATAAAATAATAGACATTGCGTCACCATCGTAATGGTGCTGTTTAGTCCAAATGAGTTGGACTTCTCACTGAAATAATTTATGGGTCTTGAGATCTAAGGAGTCTCTCGTGGAGAGGTGGTGTAGAATGATTACGTTTGAATTGTAAATCTTTTATTCCCATAAGCTCTCAAGTTTCAGTTGAAAACTATTAACCGCTCATAGCACTTAATATGTGCTTAGAGGAGATAAGAGGTATAAAGTTAGTTGGGGCATCCTAATGGTATTTTGTGATTGAGATAATGTAATGAAATGTTTAAGTAAGGTGGTACATTGAGTAACCTTATGATTAAGTTAAATAATCTTAGAGATTTAAACTTTCTAGCGTGTGAGACTTTTCTGAAATTAAGATTGTGGTGTTATTGATTAGTGATGTGTTCACTTAAGAAAATGTGTAACTGAGTCTCTTTCCTTTGATGACTTAGAGAGTTGTGTAAAGGAAAGATAATTGTTAGTATGTTAAGTCTCTTATGAGGATGGATCAATTACAAGGTCATCCTTGTAGCATGAAAATTTGAATTTGAATTTCATGAGATCTTATGTATCAGTTAAACCCAAATGGTGGAAATGAAATGATTGTAAATTTATTGTAAATTCATTAGAACTGCGATAAGTGTTGATGATTGACAATTTGATCAGTTGACTAAGTGACGATTTTGGGTGGTGTTGAATAGAGTTTCTTAATGACTACATCTAGTTATAGTCTACTCAAAGACCATGATGGTTTATGAAGGTGAGGTATATATATATATATATATATATATATATATATATATTTATAGTTGGTGAAATATACTGTGCAGTTGAATCCATGATGTATGCTATAGTAGTTACTAACTGTTTCCATGTTTAGACATATCGTGAATACCGTACACCATGTATAATGGTAACCATATAGGCTTAGAACGGATGATTTGGCCTTATTTCATGTTCTCGTTTGATGTTGGGGTAGGGTAGGATCAGACGCTCAATGACTTGTATGACTTAGCATTATACGTGGATGTATTGGTGGTATGGATAGACTAGGATATGATGGCTGGTGTGTTGAACTTTATATGTTTGCATGATTTTTATGATGATATGAAATGTAATGCATATGTGGAATGTTATGTGATGCATGACCTAAGCCTGTGAATCGGGAATTTAGATGGTGACGATAAGACTTGGTATGTGTGATGTGTTTAGAATAATATAAGGGCCCATATTATTGTGAGCACATGATACATGCCAAGACTTGCCGGCATCATAGGGACTCTTGTGAATCAGGTAAGGGGTACTTGTAGGACTGTAGTATGCCTGTAGTATAGGAGAGCCTTAGTGTGTAGGACTACTTCAGATGAGGTGAACGGCATGCTAGAAATTGTATGTGGTGTGGATATAGACTGCGGTGTGAGCAGGATAGTATGATAAAGCCACCTGCTTAAAAGTGTGTTATCTATACTTCCAGAATGGTGAACACGAGGAGGAACCACAATCTCATTGCTACTACTAGAACTGCAACCAGCTATGGGCCCGAGGGCCTAGAGACCTGCGTCACTGGGGAGACAGACCCCCGCCAACAGCCTATACTGAACGAGGAGTATGAGGGTGCTAACCCGAGGATTGTGACACCGGAAAACGTGATTCCGGTTACTGATGAGGAGGAAATAGACAGAGAGGCTCTTCTAGTCGCGAAGGTGATGACTGACGTGATGAAAGAGCTTAGGAAGATGTTGCCCCAGATTGTTACTGAGATATAGGAAGACATGGGTAAGATGACGGATCAGAAGCTGAGTGTCCTATGGGTAGCCAGTGAGGCTACTACACCAGTGGTTACCACAACAGCAAACCAGACGCAACAGGGTAGCAGCTACAGAGACTTCTCATCATGTCAGCCACCGATCTTTGAGGGGAATATGGACCCAATGAAGAGCGCTCAATGGATTTCTGAGGTAGAAGGGAGCCTTTCACACTAGTCGATGTGTAGATGGGAGCAGGGTGTGGTTCGCATCAAACCTCCTTCGAGGAGCGGCTAAGACTTGGTGGAATCTTTTGAGGAAGAGGAAGGGAGAACTGATTTCTACCATGACATGGGATGAGTTCAAAGAGTTGTTTAACGACCAGTTCACCCCTAAAGTGGCAAGAGAGATTGATGAATGAGTTTTTGAAGCTTGAGCAGACTACTGCAACGGTGAATGAGATCACCGCCATCTTCAAGGAGAAGGTCTTGTTCTGCCCTGCCTACGTGGCAGATGAGAGTCTACAGATGCAGCGTTATTCTCAAATGCGGAAGGAAGATATCCGTGAGTTTGTGACGACAGGTAGGTGCGCGAGTTTAGAGGAGATGATCGAGGTGGCTAGGAAGAGGGAGATGGATTTAGAACTGCGGGCTAAGAAGCGAACTGCGGGGCAAGCTACAGTGGGTAATGTGCAAGGGAGAGCGTCGGAGAAGAGGTTCAATACTGGGGGTTCCCCACCCGCGGGAAAAGGTGAACAGGTGAAGTGCCCCAAGTGTGGAAGAGGGCATGCTGGATAGTGCCGGCTGGGCAATATGAATTGTTACAAGTGTGGGAGACCGGGCTACGTGAGCAAAGACTACCGGTCTAGCATGAGTGTTTGCTTCAGATGCAACCAACCGGGGTATTGTATGGCAGAATGCCTGGGGGCGGCTGCGGGAAGTGGGAGGCCTGCTCCACAACCACCGTTGATGATCACAAACGGGGAGAAAGGGCAAGTACCAAGGGCTCGGGGCAGGGCCTTTCAAATGATGGTGGAGGAAGCAAAGTCAGATCCGGATGTGATTGTAGGTACTTTTGTTGTTAACTCTATGCCTACATTAGTGTTGTTTGACTCGGGTGCAAGTAAATCTTTTGTTTCTGCTTCATTTTGTAAAAGTTTTAGCGTTTCACCAGTAAGGTTAGAGACACCTTTAGAAGTAGAAATAGCAGACGAGAAAGTTGTCAATGTATTCGTTATTTATAAAGGCAATGTAATAGAGATAGGAGAAGAGAAGTTCCCTATAGACCTTATACCGATTCAGATAAGGGAGTTCCAAGTAGTAGTAGGTATGGACTGTGTACAGCGGTTAAGGAGGCTAAGTATATTCGTAAGGGGTACACCACATTTCTAGCGCATGTGGTCGACAGCAAGTTGGAAAGGAGTAACAGAAGCATTGCGGACGTACCCGTGGTGTACGATTTTCCATAAGTGTTTCCGGAGGATCTCCCTGGGATTCCTCCCGACCGCCAGGTGGAGTTTAAAATCGACCTTGTGCCGGGTACCACGCCAATAGCGAAAGCTCCGTATTGACTAGCACCACCAGAGATGCAGGAGTTGATTACTCAGCTGCAGGAACTATTGAACAAAGGGTTTATCCAACCGAGTAGTTCGCCGTGGGGAGCACCGATCTTATTCGTCAAGAAGAAGGATGACACGTTCCGTATGTGTATAGACTATCGCGAACTGAACAAAGTAACAATCAAGAACAAATACCCTCTACCCAGGATCGACGATTTATTCGATCAACTGCAAGGTGCAGCCTGGTTTTCAAAGATTGACCTATGGTCCGGTTATCATCAGTTATAGGTAAAGGAAGGAGACATCGAGAAAACGGCATTTAGGACGAGAACGGTCATTTCGAGTTTGTGGTGATGCCCTTCGGATTGACAAACGCACCAGCTGCGTTTATGGATTTGATGAACAGAATTTGCCGACCAATGTTGGATAAGTCGGTAATTGTATTTATAGACGACATCTTAATCTACTCCAAGACAGAGAAAGAGCATGAAGATCACCTACGGATGATGCTATAGACCTTGAAGCGGGAAAGGCTTTATGCCAAGTTCTCCAAGTGCGAGTTTTGGTTGCGGGAAGTGCAATATCTAGGGCATGTAGTGAACCAAGAAGGTATTATGGTGAATCCTGCTAAGATTGAAGCGGTAATGAAGTGGGAGGTACCAAGGAGTCCTACCGAAATTCGAAGTTTCTTGGGACTGGCCGGGTATTATCGTAGATTCATACAAGACTTCTCTAAAATCGTGGTGCCTTTGACAAAGATGACTAAGAAGAATGCGAGCTTTGTTTGGGGTGAAGAGCAACAACAAGCATTTGAGATTCTACGAGGGAAGTTATCCGAGGCACCGATCTTAACCCTGCCGGAGGGAGTGGACGATATGGTGGTCTACTGCGACGCATGACATGTGGGACATGGGTGCGTACTGATGCAACGAGGTAAAGTAATTGCGTACGCTTCACGACAGCTGAAACCGCATGATTGTAACTATCCGACCCATGACTTGGAATTAGCTGGAGTTGTTTTTGCACTAAAGATATGAAGGCATTACTTATATGGGGTCAAATGCACTATCTACACCGACCCCAAAAGCCTGAAATATTTCGCCGACCAGAAGAATCTGAACATGAGGCAGAGGAGGTGGATCGACCTAGTTAAGGATTATGACTGCGAGATTCTCTATCATCCAGGGAAAGCCAACGTCGTGGCCGATGCATTGAGTAGGAAGGCCAGTATTGTACTGCTACCCATACAGTGTATGAGGTTGACAGTGACAACGACAGTGTTAGACTCTATTCGAGCCCCTCAGCATGAGGCACTAAAGGACGAGAACCATAGATCGAAACGAATTAAGGGGCAGAAGGCACTATTCTCCGAAGACAGTCGAGGGCTGATGACACGTTTTGGACGTATCCGGGTACCAAAGATAACTAGCACGCGTGCTACACTGCTCGATGAAGCTCATACATCTAAGTTTTCCATCCATCCAGGTTCGACTAAGATGTACCGATACCTTAAGATAGATTATTGGTGGCCGGGGATGAAGCGAGACGTAATGAAATACATGGAGAAGTGTTTAACTTTCCTTCGAGTTAAGGCCGAGCACCAGAGACCTCACGGGAAGCTACAACCTCTAGACATCCCGATTTGGAAATGGGACCACATCACCATGGATTAAATCACTAAGCTACTGAAGACTCCGAGAAATTTTGATGCAATTTGGGTAATTGTCGACCGGCTGACTAAGAGCGCTCACTTTATCCCGATCAAGGAAAACTTTTCAGCAGAGAAAATGGCAGACGTGTACATCAAGGAGGTAATATCACGTCACAGGGTGCGGGTGACCATTGTTTCATATATGGATGTACGCTTTACTTCGAGGTTTTGGCAGAACTTTCACGAGGATTTTGGGACCCGGGTGAATCTTAGTAAGGCTTATCACCCCCAGACTGACGGACAAAGCTAGCGAACGATACAAACCTTGCAAGATATGTTACGAGCGTGTGTGATTGACTTCGGGGGATGTTGGGATTCTTACCTGCCGTTGGCAGAATTTTCATACAACAACAGCTTCCACGCGAGTATCGGCATGCCTCCGTACAAGATGTTGTACGGGAGGAAGTGCAGAACCCCCATTTTTAGGGAGAAGTAGGTCAGAGGGAGCTCAGAAATAAAAAAATTGTGTAGAAAACGTCCAGCAAGTGCGAGAAAGGTTGAAAGCCACACAGAGCCGACAGAAAAGTTATGCTGATAAGAGACGGTCTCCGCTAGAATTCCAGGTTGGAGATTTTGTGTTGTTAAAAGTGTCCGCATGGAAAGGCGTTATTCGATTACAAAAGTGAGGAAAGTTGAACCCGAGATACATAAGGCCTTCCAAAGTTATTGCCAGGGTTGGGAAGGTTGCGTATCGGTTAGAGCTACCGGACGAATTGTCTAGGATTCACAACACGTTCCATGTATCTCGTCTTCAGAAGTGTTTAGCGGACGAGTCCACGTTTGTACCATTGGAGGACGTAATAGTGGACGAGAGACTGAACTATGTGGAGAGACTGGTAGCCATATTGGAAAGAAAAGTTAAACAGCTACGCAACAAACAGATAGCGACGGTCAAGGTTCAGTGGGAACACCATAACGGATCTGAGTGGACTTGGGAACCAGAGGATGAGATAAGGCAGAACTACCCCGATTTGTTCAAGTGAAGATTTCGAGGACGAAATCGTATTTAAGTGGGGGAGAGTTGTATTACCCTGTTTCAGTATAATAAATAAATGAATATTTTATTAGATGATGTGAGTTTATATTTGGAGTTACAAATATTTTATGGAATTTAAGTTATTATTTGATTTGGTGGATTATTTAGATTATTAAAGAAACAAGTAACTGGGATACCTTATGGTTGGGCTAATTAATTAAGAGAAATGGAATAAGAGTGTGAAAGAATTAAGCCTTATGGGCTTATGGCTAGTGCCATGGTTGGGCCCAAGAGGCCTTGTGGGAAACAAGTGTAAAAAGAGGATTAGAGTGCAACCTCCAAGAATGTTGTTACTGTTACATTGAGAGAAAGAAACAGTGTGTGTTGTGTGTGTGCAAAAACCTACGAGACAAGCAAGGAGAAAGAGTCAAGAATCATCTGTAAATCTAAGGAATTGTCAAGAGAATCATAAGGTAATGTTCTCTATCTCTCTATGATCTTGTAGGTATCGATTTTGCCTTGATTGGATGATTATAGAGCCAGATAAGATCTGGGTTTTTGGGTTTTGGGTTTATGAAGAACAATAGTAAAAGAATATGAGCTAGGAGCTTTAATACTTGTTGTGTTGTGTTTGAATCTTGAAGGAAGTGCTTAAATGAATGGAGAAATGTTTTGAAACAAAAATATAGTGATTTGGTTAAGTTTTGAGAAGGTTGTGATTTTGAAAATGGAGTTTCAAGTTCTGTGTTTTTTTTTTGGAAAGATGAACTGGCAGGGAAGGATATGAGTAGTGCGACTCTTAGTGCTCAGTCATGCGACTATCGGATTGCATATATATACATTCATGCGACTTTAGGAATTTCATTAGTACATATCCATGCGACTGTCGGAATTTCATAAATGTATATTCATGCGATTTTTGGGTTTGCATAAGTATATATCCATGCGACTGTCGGAATTTCATAAGTAAATATCCATGCGACTGTCGGATTGCATAAATGTATATTCATGCGACTTTTGGGTTTGCATAAGTATATATTTATGCGACTTAGGAAATTGTTTTTCTATAAAGGATCTAGGGGATGTGACTTACATTCTTGGGACCAAGATCTATAGAGATATATCCAAGAGGCTAATTGGGCTTAGCCAAAATACATACATTGACAAAGTCCTAAAACAGTTTAGGATAGAGGACTCCAAGAAGGGGTTTCTTCCAATGTCACATGGTTTTGTATTGAGTAAGACTCGATCCCCTAGTTACCAAAAGAAACAGGAAGTAATGAAGCGAGTGTCATATGCTACGGTTGTGGGCTCAATCATGTACGCCATGCTATATACTAGGGCTGATGTATCGCATGCCTTGAGCATGACGAGTAGATATCAAGCCAACCTAGGCAAAGCCCATTGGACGGTGGTGGAAAGAATTCTCAAGTATCTTCAGAGGACCAAGGACATTTTCTTGGTGTACGGAGGTGAGGAAGAGCTTAGAGTAAAGGCATACTGTAACGCTAGCTTGCAAACCGATAGGGACGACTGCCGATCTCAATGAGGGTTCATGTTCCTATTAACCGGCGGTGCTATATCCTTGAGGAGCTCCAAGCAACACACTGTGGCCGATTCCACTACAGAGTCGGAATACATTGCAGCCAGTGAAGCTGCTAAGGAGGTCGTATGGATGAGAAAATTTGTGCTTCATTTGGGAGTGATTCCAAGCATCAACGACCCTGTTGAGATCCTCTGTGACAACGAGGGTACAGTGGCTTTATCAAAGGGACCAAGGTCTCACCGATGCACAAGGCATATTCCAAGGAAATATCGTTTTATCCGGGACGTGGTCGAGAATGGAGACATAGTCATCAACAGAGTACACACGGATAGCAATTTGGCGGATTTTCACTAAAACATTGTCACAAGCTAAGCACGATGCCCACACACGTGCTACTGGGATTAGATTGTCTAATGACTTGGTTTGAGTTGATGTATTTGTTATTGTATTTGATATATTTGTTATGTAATTGGGAACATTAAGCAATATTGTATTCATGATTATATTTATTATTAAATGAAGATTTAATGATGCACGTGTAGCAAATACTTTCTTTAATCATTATTTTGTTCCAACTTTGTATGTTTTGTCAGGAACGTATATTACCAAAATCAATAACAAGAATTATCTTTTGAATTTAAATCAGACTTATATAAAAGACAATCTTTGAGTTTGATCACAATCAACTAAGAAGTTGTGGAATCACACTTAATTGATTAATAAAGGTTTTAATCACAAGAACAATTTAATTAACACAATGAAATACTTTCAAAACATAAGATGTTTATTAATAACCAAAGATGATTACAATATTCACCTACACCTCCAATCTAACTCTTTTTTTAGACGAAGAACACACTTTGTTCTTAGGTTTTAAAGAAACTTGGAGGCTAACACACTTTCTGAAAAAAATAAACAATACGAATGAGTGTGAACTCTGACAGAGTTGAATTACAAAACTATCAATACCTAACACAATATTCTAATGAAGTATTTATAAACTCTTGATCTTCCTTGAATAGTTGACAGTTGGTTAATCTTTTATCTTGCGAGATAATCTTGATAATCTTCCAAGTTGATAAGATATCCTTCAAATCCTTAAAGATAGCAGTTTCCATACATAGCTTAGCAGAAACTGTTTGTTGAATGATATTCTTCTAACAGTATTCTGTTTCATGCCTTTCAACGATTGTTATAATCATACTAACAGTTCTGAGCTCTTTGTACTAACAGTTACAACATTCACCACAACTGTTAGTTACAACTGTTTTCACAAATCAAAATAACAGTTTTCAACTGTTTCTTCAAAAACACCCTAACAAATTTACCTTTGCATGTCCAACAGTTTTCAATCACTTAGCAAATTTCCCAACAATCTCCCCCTAACTTAAAGTATTGAACAATACACTTAAGTTTTTTTATAGGGTTCAACCACAGAAAAATTAACATAAGCAAAGAAAACATGAAGTATTCAAAGTCAAACTGTTACAATCAAAACATAAAGAAAGAAAGTTACACTTTCTTTCACTGTAAAGATTCCAACTTTTCTTTTAACCTCTGAATAAGATCTTCCTTAACTTTAGCAGGGCCAAAGAACTTTTCTTTCAACAAATATAAGAGCTTTGTTTTGTTATGCTCTATAAATTCAATATCAAACCATTGAGTTATCGCATTTCCCATGACCATGGGATAAGTCCTTGACTTAGCATATACCTTCACAAAATTGATTAGGAATGCTTCCTCAGCTATCAGCATGGACATAACTTTCAGAGGATCACATATGCTCGTTAAATACCTCATTAGAACTCTGATTTCAATCCCAACAGCTTCTCCAAAATGACTTGTGCCATACTCATACATTTTTTGCACATCCCTTCTTGTCACACTTTCCATTAGCTGTAAAAAGCTAGCATAGCTTTCAATTGGTTCAAGTTATCTCACAATTGTTACCCCGTTGCTTTCATGTTTCAATCCTTAACATTTCAAATCCTCACTCAGTGATGTGGGATTTTTGACCTAGTTGCTCTTCCACAAGTTTATCCCATTTCTTTTCAACTTCCACTATGAGTCTGTCTTGTAAAATGATTTGAACCATGCCAGCTTTAGCCTTTTCTGAAGAGTTCTTAACAGTTTGAGACTGTTGAGGCTGAGTTGTTGGTTTTTTCTTTTCAACTCTCTTTCTCTTTACTCCCTTATTAGCCTTCTTTCCTTTTTCTTCTTCATCAATTTCCCTTGTGAATTCAGCTGCCATCTTTTCAGCTAATGCAAGATCTCTCTTTTCTTGTTGCTTAATCTCAGCATTCAATCTTTGTGCTAGCTCATGATCATGCTCTTCTTTTTGTTCTTTTGACAGTTTGAGCTTTGGAATATTAACCACAATCTCCTTTCCCTTGCCTAGCACAGGAGGCATATTCTCATCCTTCTTTGATTCTACAATTGCAATGCCTTTGAACCTTGGCTTAGGTGCAATTGGCTCTAGCTTTGACACTTTACCATCAAGCCACCAATCATAAATCTTTTGAGCCAATTTGAATGTGCTGATATTAAGTGTTTGAGCACCCACTACAATCAAATGATCTTGTTTAACTTTGGACCATGATTTGAATATATCTGTTATTGGATAATCCCCAGACATGATCATCCTATTGATCAAAACTCTATCAACTTATCTTCATCTGATTGAGCACTTGGAGCTGTTTGTTGTTGTTCTGGAGCAACTGTTGTTTGTGGAAATGCAACTGTTTGAGTTTCTGGTGCAACTGTTTGTTTGGATATCACAATTGTTTGTTTACTTTTCACACTCTGCACTTGCTTCTTCAAGATTGGCTTCTCCCTCTTTTTGATTGGAACTGTTTGAGGAGGAGTAGCATGAAACTGTTTAAGCATTTGATCACGAGCTTGAAGAACATCTGTAGCTTTCTTCAAAGTAGTCGACAAGACTTTGATATGTTTGTCTTGCTTGATAATAAGCTCATTGTGCTTGGCAAGAAGCTTGTCTTATAGAGATTTCCTCTTTTTAGGATAGAGAAATGCAGCAAGAAATGGTACAAGTTCTTGATTCGTTAATGCTTTTTGTTTCATACTTCCCTCAATGTCAGCCAGTGTTGCCACCTCAAACATATCATCGGCAGATAGAACTGGTGGGTCACTCCAAGAAGTTCCCTCGCCAATACCCCTTTGTTCTTGGTACTGGGATTTCCAAAGGCTATTTGACCAGCCTCTGTTGCGGTGGTTGAGGTCTTACCTATGTTAACATTGCCGTGCTCACCCCTTGCGGATAAAACAGTAGTGTCAGCCTCAAGAACCACATGATCACTCTCCCTTGGAGTGATCACCTCCTCAGTGTGCTTGGGATACAGAACAGTGGGTTCCCTTTGGATATTCTGCATAGGTGAATGCACCTGTGCAGGGTTTACAGTTTGGGTGATGGGGACTGTGGAGGAAGGAGCACGAACAGTTCTCTTACTCTTTTTGAATGTTATTAGAGAGGGGGTGGTGTTGTAGCTTGAGAAATGGTAGCAAACAGGGATATTTGAGTATTAGGAGCTGTAGGTTATAGAGTTGGTGGTGTAGCAATAACTTGGGATTCATGCTCAACTCTAGCAGCTCTGTTTCTTGAAAGAAACTCCACCATTTCAGAGAGTGGTGGAGTGATGGCACCAGAGAAATTCTTGCCATTGATCAACAGTTTGCTCAATGTGGAGGCCACATGAGCAGAGGGAATCAAGACCCTCTTGTGAGTTTGAAGATTTGGCAATGAAGAGTTTAAACAAACTTGCACAAATCGAGTGTACATCAAAAAGAGACCATATTTGGTCCCGAGATGTTTTACCATACCATTAAAAATTAATTTAGAAAAAGTTGAAGCAATGATTGTTGGCCAAACAAATTAAGGCCAAAGCAATGTTACTTCCAAACTCATTCCAACCAGTTTTTTTGGGGCTGATACAATATTGTAGAGTGTGAATCAAAAACTTCTAGTGTGCACAAAATTTCCCTTTGTAGAATGTACCCTTTCCCCTAGGGCCCTCATACCCCAGCTTAACCAAATCATCGTGTAAGAATTCTAATGAAACAGAATCAGAATACTCACCCTCAAGATCATCAAGGTGATGGTGTTCCCGAATGGTATTCTGAGAGAGGGAAACAACATGATTATCAACATTTGAAGCAATCCATTGCACTCCATCTACTTCTGTGATTGTAGCATTTTTCCAGAATTGTTCAATATGAGAAGTATAGACGGTTGGATTGATGGTGAGAGCAATGTTGAGGTTTGACAACACAAGGTAGTCGATCATGACATGAAAGACATGCAACTCAGCAGGTTTTGAGAGAAATGCTAGCATGTTGTGTTCCTTGACAAACGGAAGAGGAGCCATGGCGATTTCGAAGAAGAATTCTAGAGTTTATCGTTCGATAGAAGTTTAGTAAGCATAATGAAAACTGCGAGGAGGGAATGGCTTATATATGTAATGCATATTAAATGCAATTCAAAATGCCTCAAAATTTCTGCAAAGACTGAAATACCCTTGACTAACAGTTGAAGGAAACTAAGAACTAACAATTGTGAACTGTTTGATTAATGAACTTTAACCGTAACACTCCCCTTAAATGAACATGCAGCTTGCCTAACAGTTGTGAACTCCATGTACTACCAGTTGAGAACTGTTAGTTGCATTTTACACTGTAGTCCCCTGAACACTTACATAAATTGTTGTTAGATTTAAAACTAACAGTTTCAAACTGTTAATGTGAGAACACAAAAATAAACTAACAAACCATTATTCTAAATTAATCATTCCAATATTTGAGATCAGAAAGTTAAACCTACTCGCATCAAATGCTTTAGGGAACAAATCAGCTAACTGATCATCAGTATGGACTTTCATAACTTGGATTAATTTTTTCTCATTGCAATCTCGAATGAAGTGAAACCTGAGATCTATGTACTTTGTTTTTGAATGCTTCACAGGATTGTTAACAATGCTAATAGCATAATCCAGAAGCTTATTTTGAATCCACAACACTTGAGAACATCAACTTGATGCAGCAATATATTCAGCCTCAGCTGTTGAAGTTGAAACTGTTGTTTGTTTCTTGCACTGCCAAGATACCAACCTGGAGCCAAAGAATTGACATCATCCAGAAGTTGATTTCCTATCCACATTAGCTCCACCATAGTCACTATCAGAGTATGCCACCAATTCAAATGGTGAATCCTTAGGATACCAAAGACCTAGTTTTTGTTGGCCTTTGAGGTACCTAAAGATCCTCTTTATAGCAAATAGATGTGACATCTTAGGATTGCATTGAAACCTGACACGCACACACATAGCAAACATTATATCTGGTCTAGAAGCAGTTAAGTACATTAATGAACCTATCATAGACCTATATAAGTGTATGTGTACATCCTCCCCCTCAGGATCTGCTCCTAAATGTTTGTGTGTTTCCATTGGAGTACTTGCAGCTTCACATCATGATAGCCAAATTTGTCCAAAATTTCCTTGACATACTTTGACTGACTAAGAAAGATTCCGGATGGCTTCTGCTTTACCTGTAATCCCAAGAAAAATGTAAGTTCTCTTATGGAACTCATCTGAAATCTCTTATGCATGATGGCTTCAAACTCCTTGAATAGATTGTCATTAGTGGATCCAAAGATTACATCACCAACATACATTTGTACAAGAAAAATCACTGTTTTAACAATCTTTGTAAACAATGTCTTATCAATAGTGCCTCTCTTAAACCCATTCTCAATCAAATGAGATGATAATGTCTCATACCAAGCTCTAGGAGCCTAATGTAATCCATACAAAGCTTTATCCAACCTATATACCCTATCAGAATATTTTGAGGTTTCAAAACCAGGTGGTTGACACACATATACCTCCTCATCAATAGTTCCATAGAGAAAAGTAGATTTGACATCCATTTGATACAACTTGAACCCTTTGAAGCTTGCAAAAGCAAGGAAAAATCTAATTGCTTCTATTCTTGCAACTGGTGCAAAGACATCATCATAATCTATGCCCTCTTCTTGAGTATAACCATGTGCAACAAGCCTAGCCTTATTCTTGATGACTATTCCTTTTTCATCCTTCTTATTTCTGAACACCCACTTGGTGCCAATTGCTCTTTTGCCTTTTGGAAGTTCAACCAACCTCCAAACTTGCTGAATTTGGAACTATAAAAGTTCCTCTTGCATTGCTTCTACCCATGAAGGGTTTTTAGTGCCTCTACTGCTTTCTTTGGTTCAATCTGAGATAGAAAGCAGGCATTCACATCAAACTATTCAAGATCCACAATTTTCACTTTGTAGCATGGCTCTTGTTCTAATAGGAGCGGTAGGATCACCTATAATATGCCTTATGGGATAATTCTTGTGAATTCTTGATATAGGGATGTTTTCTTCAGGCAGTACATTCCCTAAATTTGATATGTCAATCCCAACTTCACTTTCATTCCCAGATGAGTTACATACTTGATCTGTAACTGTTTGATGTTCAGTTGCACTGTGTTGTTGAGGAGCATGAGATTCCATGTTCTTTGAATGATCAGCATCATCATTCATTTGACTAACAGCATTGGAAGAATTATTTTGAGCCAAGGGAATCACAACAAAGTCTTCAGGAACTTTGTTTTCACCAACAATTGTTGGTTTTGAGTTAACAGTTTCACAACTGTTTGAACTGTTAGAGACAGTTTGTTGATTTGCACTAATAGCTATAGGAACACCTGCAAATGTTTCTGTAGAACACTCAAAAGAAAGAGATTTAGCCAATGCATCAATATCAAATAACCACTCAGGACCATTACCTGCAACATTGATCCTATTCTCATTGAAAGACACGTTCATACTTTTTTCTATGATCCTACAAACATTGTTAAAAACTCTATATGCTTTGCTTTGAGTAAAGTATCCTACAAAGAATCCTTCTTCTACTTTGCTCTCAAGCTTTCCTAATTGTAACTTGGTATTAAGGATAATGCAGGGACATCCAAATGGTTTAAAGAAGTTGATCAACGGTTTTCTGTTAAGAAACAACTCATAAGGAGTTTTCCCTTTGGACTTGACTACTTGTAATCTATTTTGAACATAGCAAGCAGTGTTTACTACTTCTGCCCAGAATGTCAATGGGAGCCTAGAGTCAGCTAACATTGATCTAGCAGCCTCTATCAAAGTCATAATCCTTCTCTCAGCCACTCCATTTTGTTATGGAGTCCTAGGAGCACTAAACTGTCTTTCAATCCCTTTCTCCTCACAAAAACTGTTTAATGCATAGTTCTTAAACTCAAAACCATTGTCAGATCTAATAACTTTCACTTTCAAATCAGATTGGTTTTCTATTCTGAGAGTAAAAGACTTAACTAACTCAGCAGTTTCATCCTTAGTTCTATGAAATTGAACCCAAGTGAATCTCGTAAAATCATCAACTATCACTAAACAATATGCTTTCTTCCCTATACTCACCACAGAAGTAGGACCAAAAAGATCCATATGCAATAACTGTAAAGGTGCAGAGATGGAAGAAACTTCCTTGGGCTTATAAGAAGTTTTGTGTTGCTTGCCTTTGAGGCAAGCAATACAATGATCATCACATGAGAATTTCTTTTGGGACAAACATCTTACCAGGCTGTTTTTGGCTAACAAATTCATTGTTTTAAAGTTCATGTGACACATCCTTCTATGCCAAATGGCAAACTCATCATGAGATGCCTTTGAGAGTAAACAACTTAAAACATTCTGCTTAGCAACTTTTTGTGTATCCAAACAGTATACATTATCCTTTCTTGGTGTTCTTAAAAGAATATCCTTTTCAGCTAATTTAAAATCTTTTGAAGGGATAATGCATTCAGTATCTATAAACAAAAATTTGTTTCCAACGTCATAGATTTGAGACACACTCAACAGATTGTACTTGAGTTGTTCAACAAAGAAAACATCATTAAAAATAAGGGTACCTGCCTCTACAGCTCCTTTACCTGTGATTCTTCCTCCCTTTGGATTTCCTCAAAATGTTACATATCCTCCATTGATTCTTTTGAAATTCTTCAAGCAGTGTGGATTTCCAGTCATGTGCCTTGAGCATCCACTATCCACATGCCAAATTGATCCTTGATTGGCCCTACGAATGCTCTGCACAAAATAAAATCAGTTAGTAGTAGGAAGTACCCAGGCCATGCAGGTCTTGGGTACACCATTCAAGTCATAATATTTAACCACCGATTGAGTTTTCTTAATTTCATCCGAGTTATATTTCTCTATTATGTGTGATGAGTATTTAGTGAGAACATGTGGTTTCCAACTGTTTTGATTAACAGTTGAGACTTTGGAACACTCAGCTTTTGAATTTGATAAAACAGTTGAGTCAGTTTGCGGCTCAATTTGACTTTCAGGTGGATTATCAATTTTAGCCTCTTCAGAAACTGTTTGTTTCTGCAATTTTACCCAAGCTAGAAACATCCTTTGATTTTGTCTTAATAGTTGGAGAACTGTTAGACTGTTTTGGCTTAACAGATGGAGAACTGTTAGACTGTTTTTTGGTACTTGGTCTCTAGGCTCTATAGAACTGTGGGTTATGATAGCAGTTGTGAGCCAAGTGATTTGCTTTCCCACAAATGTAACACATTTTGGTTTTGACTATAGGCAACTCTTTTTCCCGAAAGTGAATAAATCTAACTATGAACAAAATCAAAGTGCGGAAATAGTTTTAAAGCAACAAAAACACGGAAGTTTTCAAAGCAAGATTATATTAATAACCAAACTTCAAAGAGTGCACAAGAACAAACTTGAGCACCGAGTACAGACTAAACAAGAACAAACTTGAATACAAATTAGCGAACAAACGCTTAACCTTTACTCGTTAATCGAGCAGGTATTTATAGGCTATGTAAACTAATCCTGACCATCTAATTTATTTACATGTGTACTGTTCTACACCTAATTAGGAACAGAAAACAAGATTGCCGTTTCGAGCTCCTTCAGAATGCGCAGATCGTGCACTTTACATAACAGGAAGATCCTGGTTATCAGATGCATCTTCAGTTCAGAAGACCCTTTGATGACTGAAGACAAACTTCAGCTGACGTTCACTTTAGAACTAATCTTCAGATGAACTACGGTCTTCTTTCTTCAGATGAAGTCAGAACAGTTTACAAAAGACGGATATATTACACCTTCAGTCGCTTTCTTCGAAAGCTTCTTCAGGAATGTTGTATATACAAATAAAAGGACTAACAATCTCCCCCTATTTGTTTATAATCCATGACTATGTACAAAATGAATAAAGAATAGAAAGAATAAAGAATAACTATTCTACAAATCTGGTTTTAATTCTTCAGGAGAAGATTCCTTTGGAGTTTTAAGCTCCAATTGCTTCGAGTATTCCTCCAAAATGTCTTTGACATTCGGATCTTTTCATAAGCATCGAGAAAATAAAATCCCCTCGGATTTGAGATAGCTTTACCCACTTCAGGAATGAGACCAGGAGGCAACGAGGTGTCGAAGCCTTTGCAATTTGGAAGCTCTCCAAGAGATATCAGCTTCAAAATTTGTTTCTGAGATTTCTTGAGAGTAAGTGTCCTTCTTTGAAATTTTAATTTTTCTGCTCGAGTGGGTTTCTCCATTTGATGCATGACAGTTGCGTTAGATCCTCTCTTCTTTACTTCCTCCTCATAATATTCAATGACTTTGGTTATTTCTCTCTGAATAAACTTGACCTCATCAGTTTGCTTACGCTTTGATAAACAATCAAGTATTTCATTCCATTCAGACACCGCATAGTTCAGCTGAACATCCTTGATAGATAGTACGCTGAAGATAGGAATATTTTTGCGCTGAACCGTCAGACGGGTTTCATTGTTTACCTTCTTCAACTTGATTGCAATGATTTTATCTGGATGCCTTCTTTGGTGTCGAGAGCTTAACCACTTTTCTGCTTTTTGTTCCATGATTCTTTTCTTCTCCTCAACTGAAGCTTTTTCAGCTTCAATGTTTGCATGAATCTATTTTTGAAGATGATCAAGATCCGTTTTGTTAGTAGGAAGCTCTACAACTACAAATTTCTCTGCTGCTATTCTGCCAAGTTCTTCAACCACTTTCAAGTCTTTTATTCTTGGATTTTCGTCATCTGAGTCACTTAGATCATATGTACCCTTACTCATCTGATCAACCGAAGAGACTATCACCATTTTTCCTTTACCTTTGTCAGTTTGGCTTGGCTGACAACTAGATGAAGGAGCAGCTAATGGAATAGGAATCTGAGAGGCTATAGCTTCAGTGATTATTTGCTGACATTCAGCTCCATCCAGTTCTGATCTGAACATATCAGCTTCAGCTTTTCTCTGATCAAGGAGACTTTTAAGCTCCCCCTCAGCAAGTGCCTTAGCTTCCTTAGCTTTGGCTAACTTGGCCTCGAAATCGATCAAGGCCTTATTCTTGTCTTCATCAGTGGCTTTGAGGTGTGCCACTTCTTCTTCCAATCTTTGTAGGTACTCACCACCTGAATACTTTTTATCCCATTTGAATATTTTACGATCAGTAGTGGCCTTTCTTCTTATGATCTGACAGATTTTGGACTATCTTCTTACTTTCTCCCCCTTAGAAGCTGCAGAGAGACCTGAAGTTTCTACCGAGTGAGACAAGGCCGAAATCTCCCTCGCAAGCCCAGAGAAGGAGGGAGGAGCAAATAAATCTTGCAACTGATGAGTTGCAGTCTAAGAAAGATTGACAGCATGGATGTTGTCAACCTTGGAGGAAAGAGAATTTACAGTAGAGGAGAGAGAAGAGAGTTGAGAGTTCTACTTTGAAAACTCAAGAGTGGCAGAGTCAGCTATAGTTGTGATGAGATGGTGAAAAGTTTTATACGACTCATGAAAAATCATATTTTTACGATCAATGGTTTTGTTGAGGGTGGTAAACTGAGTGTTGAAGGATTCAACAAGACACTTTAGCTCAGATTCAAGCTTTGCTTGATTATTGGCTACACAATGACCTTGATAGGTATTGGACTTAACAGAAGTAGACACAGAAAGAACAAGGTCAGATAGACTTTCCAAAGAGGAATCAATGTCTATTGGAGTCTCAGAGGTTTGAGAATGTACAGACTTGGGGGATTGAAGAAAATCAAAAACATCACTGTCATCAAAAGGATTGACAGTTGTATCAGGAGAAGGAATATCAAACAAGGTGTTTAGGAGAGATGGGGAGGCCATAGCATGAGGAGGAGTGACTGATGCATCAGGGGCCTGAGGCTCATTTGCTTCAGTTACAGTCGGGTTTAAGACTGTGTCTTCATTAGCATTAGGAATCCCTACTGAAGGAGGTTGAACTTCAGTTTCATTGACGAGGATAAGTGGGGCATCACTCTCAGTTTGGTTTGAAACTGATAAATCATTTTCCCTGGTAGAATCCATAGTGTCAATGGGGAGTGGTGACACATCAAGGGATTTGGTTGCAGTCTCATCTTCAGGGTGAACTTAAAAATCATCAACTGGTTGGACCTCCGAAACTAGGGGTATTGTAGTTTCATCATTGGTGATAGGCTGAGCATCAGTGTCAGCCGGTTTGGGTGTTGACTCATCATGTGCTTGGTCAATATCCAGAGTCTCAGTTGGGTTTCCTAATACATTAGGGGATAGAGGGGGAAGATCAGCAGAGACAGGAATGGTAGTTCCCTGTTCTGGTGGTACCTGAGTTGCACTGGGTTTGCTGGCAGAGTCAATGGTGGGTAAAGAAGAAGTCTCGGCTGACTGGTGTTTGTCAATGTCCTGAACTTGTGAAGGTAGAGGAGGGACTTCAGGGACAGCTTGGTTTTGAGCTGTCTCTTCATCAGTCACACTAGGTTTAGAGACTTTGATTAAAGGAGAGCTTACCTGAGCAGCGGCTGTTGATGTGGAGGAGAGAAGCTGAGTCTGGCAAAGAATCAGCGGAGTTTCATCAGGCGAATCCTTACTGGAAGCATAGTGAGATATGATGGGATTGGAAGATATGGTGGGTTTGTGGCGTTTAGAGAGTGATCTATGCGGGTGAGTGGAAGTAGGTTGTTTAGAGGTGGATTTGGGCATTGTTGAAGGGTTGGTGGATGACTTAGATGTGGTGGATAGTAACTTCCTTTTCTTTGTCTTTGATGGAGAAGACTGGGTTGAGGTTTGGAAGGGGTAGCTTCAGAAGATAGACCTGAATATGGTGGTGGAATAGCAAGAGAAGGCTTCAGCGAGATGATTGCAAGCATCAGAGCAGTCAGCGCTGGGTGGAAGGCAGATGAGGAGCCAGTCCATACTGAACCCGGTAGGGAAGGAGATGAAAGTTGGACTGAAGCAGAGTTGTATTCTTCAGGTGTTAACAACGAGTAGATAACAAGTGAAACGGACCTTGGAAAAGGGATGTTTTGAGACCTAGCTTTAGATGTCAGTGAGACCACGAGACTTTCCATGATAAGTTCAACGAAGTCAATGTTATGACCATGGATTAAGGCATAAGCCATTTTCAGAACAGCTTCATTGACTTGGTCAAGACCACCAGTTTTGCTCGTCATACAGAAATTCAGATGAGCAATCAGGCAGTTCCACTCCTTTGGGAGACGAGTGCGAACCATAGTGTTTCCTTTGACCTTGTGCTCATCAGCATATTGAAAGAAGGAGAACAGCAGCTCCTTAGCATTAGCAGTGAATGATGTGAGGTCCCGGCGAGGTGGATGAAGAACAGATGCAAGATACATTGTGGTAAGTCCAGCAAACTTGCTACCAGAGAGCATAATGAAGTTTATACTTTGGCTGGAGGTTTTAGGCTTGATGACTTCAGTGGTCATCCAGAACTCACAGAGATGTTCTTCAAACATTGGAACCTTTGCAGAAAGAGCAAAGTTCAATGGGCAGTTGTGAAGATAGATCATTATTTGGTGAAGAGGTGAAGAAGATGAAGGGATGGCTAGGTCAGCGGCGAGGTTGTTCTCTTTGAAACAGATGGATTCCAGTGGGATTTTGGGGACAACATCAGAAGGAAGAGTTACCTTCGCATATGCAATTTTGGGAGCCATTGCTTCGAACACAAGAGGTGATTTTGCTTTTTGAACAAGAGAGATCGCCGGAGAATATTAGTTGCAGGTAAAGAACTTAGAGAGGCGATTTTGGGTTTTAAAGAGGTTTAAACTGAATCAATCTTGGTGGTTGAGTAAATCTAGGGTGAAAATAAGCGCGTGAAGCCGGAAATTACGCAAGGATAACTTTTGTGATGTCAAACAGTTACTTTGTAAACCAATTTACCCAGAGTTATTTTGGAACCAGCTATACTTCAACAACACACCATTAGCAGGAAGATAAAAATTTCACAATACAAAGGGACAAAAATTATCCAAACTTTGCATTTGAAATTTTTATCTTAACACACAAAAGAAATGAAGTAAAGAGAAATAAAATAAAGAAGAACACAATGCCAACAAGAATAATAGTTAAGCTTGGAAATTACTAATTCCATATATTAACAAAAGATGATTACATGAAGTTAATCACGATATACATAGATTAACAAAAAAAAACATTCATCTTTAAGATAACACAAATATTTGAGATGAAACTTTTATTCCAATCCCTTCATCAGGGATGCGAACGGTGATGACATAGCATACTTGGAAGAAAACGAAGGTAATTGTAAATTCCATGAGTTGTTGAAAGAGAGAAATATTTTCTTTGAATCGGATTTTGATTTGTAGAAGATGAAAAAGGAAAGAAAATCTTGGGCTGTTTATAAATAAATTTACTCATGATTATGCTTCAGAGGTGATTTGACATTCAGAGGGAGGCGGGGTAAAAGTAATTATTGAAGCTTAGCTATTAGGGTGGCTGGCATTAAATGTGATAAGAAAGAAAGAATAGTAACAATCAAACTTACCTGAAATAGCTAGATTGTTGAAGGATTTAGCATTCCTATTTCTGCAATCAGCTGATTGAACCGGTGTTCATCTAAGGCTTTTGTGAAGATGTCAGCCAGCTGATGTTCAGTGGAGATGAACCGAAGCTCAATTTCTTTTTTGGCTATGTGATCGCGAATAAAGTGATGATAAATATCAATGTGCTTAGTGCGAGAATGAAGTACAGGATTATTAGAGATGGCAATAGCACTTGTGTTATCACAATAGATGAAAGTTCATTGAAAGGAGATGCCATAGTCAGCAAGCTGATGTTTCATCTATAAAACTTGTGCACAACAACTCCCAGCAGAAATGTATTCAGCTTTAGCAGTGGATAGAGAAATGGAGTTCTGCTTCTTGCTTTGCCAACTCACTAGTTTTCCACCCAGTAACTGACATCCACCTGTAGTACTCTTCCTATCAATCTGACATCTGGCATAGTCTGAATCTGAAAATCCAATTAATTCGAAGCCGGAGTCTCTGGAGTACCATAGCCCAAGTTCAGGAGTACCTTTCAGGTATCTGAAAATACGTCTGACAGCCGTCAGATGTGACTCTTTTGGGTTCGTTTGAAATCCTGCACATAGACATGTGGAGAACATTATATCAGGGCGACTAGCTGTCAGATATAGTAAGGATCCTATCATTCCTCTGAAGGTAGGAAGATCAACTGATTTATTATATCAGGGCGACTGGTCTAAAAAGTTGAATTTCTTGAGTAAGTCTTTAATGTACTTCCCTTGATTAATAAAGATGCCTTGGTCAGATTGCTTTATCTGAAGCCCAAGGAAGAAGTTCAGTTCTCCCATCATGCTCATTTTGAACTTTTCTGACATTATTTTCTCAAATTTCTTGCATAAGCGATTGTCAGTAAAGCTAAATATAATATCATCGACATAAATCTGAACTAGAATGAGTTCACCTTTTTCTCTACCCTGAAATAGAGTTTTATCGATGTTCTCTCTATGAAATCCATTTTTTCAGAAGATGAGTGGACAAAGTATCATACCAGGCATGTGGAGCCTGTTTCAGTCCATAAAGGGCTTTGTCGAGCTTATAAACGTGGTGTTGACAATTGGGATTTTTGAATCCAGGGGGTTTTTGAACAAATACTTCTTCTTGAAGTTCCCCATTCAGAAAGGAGCTTTTGACGTCCATCTGAAAGACCCTGAATCCCTTGAACGCGGCAAAGGCTAAAAACATACGTATTTCCTCCAAACGAGCAACAGGACCAAACGTTTCATCATAATCTATCCCTTCCTCTTGACAATAGCCTTTTGCAACTAGTCTAGCCTTATTTCTCACAACTGACCCGGTTTCGTCACGTTTGTTTCTGAAGACCCATTTTGTGCCAATGATAGACTTGTCTTCAGATGGGTCAATCAGCGTCCACACTTTGTTCCTTTCAAACTCATTAAGCTCGTCTTGCATAGCGACTACCCATTTAGGATCCTTCAGAGCTTCATCGACTTTCTTTGGCTTGACTTGTGATATAAATTCAGAGAACATGCAGGAAGCAGACGTGGTTGCATTTCGGGTTTGCACACCAGTGGTTAGATCACCAATTACATTAGTGATGAGATGAGCTCAAGTCCATTTTGTGACTCGTTGTGGTTGATCCTGATGGTCATCAGCAGAGGGATTATTTGTTTCCAAGAGATCTTCAGTGACCTGATTCATATTAATATAAACAATGTCATTGTCAGTATTTACCTCCTGTGAGTAGTCATCCAAATCATCATTAAATGACTCTTGTAACAGAGCATCAAATTCATCGGACACGATTTGATCAGTATGATTGGAGGTTATCCCTGCATTGAACTCATCAAAGGTAACATTTATTGTTTCAACAACAGAGTTCTTATTGGGAAGAAAAACTCGATATGCTTTAGACATATCAGAATAGCCTAAGAACACTCCTTGTTCTCCTTTAGGATCAAACTTGCTTTTCTGATCTTTGGTGTTCAGGATGAAGCATGTACTTCCAAAGACTTTGAAGTATCTGACATTGGGTGACTTCAGATAGAGTAACTCGTAGGGAGTTTTGCTGTGGCGCTTTACAATGATGGACCTGTTCTGTGTATAGCACACAGCATTAACAGCTTCAACCCAGAAATGGCCTTTCAGTGAGGCTTCAGCTAGCATCGTTCTAGCTGCTTCAATTAAGGTCCTGTTTCTTCTTTCAGCTACCCCATTTTGTTGAGGGGTATATGGAGCTGAGAAGTTTTGGATGATGCCATTTTCATCACAAAAATCTTGGAGGGTAAAGTTTCTAAACTCTGTCCCATGATCACTACGAAGCTGTGTAATATGTGTGTCAAACTGTCTTTGAACATGACGAATGAAGCTCATCAGAACTTTAGCAGTGTCACTTTTGTTACGCAAGAAGAATACCCATGTAAACCTGGTGTATTCATCAATTACAACCAGAGTATACTTCTTACCTCCCATGCTTGGAAAACTTACAGTACCAAAAAGATCCATATGTAAGAGATGAAATGCGGAGTTAACTTGGTTGCAATGTTTTGATTTAAAGGCTGATTTCTTTTGTTTTCCCTTCTCACATGCATGACACAACTTGTCTTTCTGAAACCGAACTGACGGTAGACCTCTGGTAAGCTTAAGCTTAGAGAGTTTGCTGATGTTTTTGAAGTTGAGATGAGAAAGCCTTTTGTGCCATAACCAGTTAACCTTTGAATTAGCTTCAGAAAAGAAGCAAGCATCCTTTTCAGAGGTAGCAGTATTGAAATCAACAACATACATGTTGCCTTGCCTTTTTGCTTGTAAGACCTCTTTTCCTTTCTTGTTAAAGATTGAACCTTTGGTCTTCTTAAAATGTACTTCATAATCTGCATCACACAACTGACTGATATTGGTGATATTGATTAGATTGTGTTCAAGTCCTGTCACATGGGCAACATTCTTGATGTTGACTGAACCTTGGTTAAGATAGCCATAGCCATCAGTTTTGCCACATTTTCCTCCACCGAAACTGACCTTGGGGCCATTAGCTTCTTGAACCCCATTTAGTAGGGACTTACATCCGGTCATGTGCCTTGAGCATCCACTGTCAAGGTACCAAGTGTTATCATGATGACCGCCTTTATACATCATCTTGGGGTTCCATCCTTCAGCTGAGCTGAGTTTTTCTGATTCAGCCAGATCTTTGCTGAGTTTTTCAGGATGTGCAGTTCCACATATTTCTTCGGGCCACTAGACATTTACCCCTGATTTCATTTTCTTCATCATCATCTGATGACGTCTCAAAATCACTCCAGCCTAGGTCACCAGCTATCATGGCCTTTTCCTTCTTCCTTTCATTTGAGGCTTTGAGGGCTTTATATATGGCTTTATACTTATTAGCCTTAGAAGGAAACCCTTTCTTAGGATTTGAAGAAGTCTCCTTTACATAGCACTCAGCTGCATAATGGCCAGGCTTCCCACACTTGAAGCACTCATTCTTGGACACCTCAGATGAGCCCTTTTTCTCTGAAGAGAACTTCTTATCAAATCTTTTCTTCCCTTCAGATTGGAACTTCTGAAATTTTTTGTATTTTTTCATGATGAAGGCGTTTTCGGTACCTTCATCGTCAGACCTTTCCTCCTCCTCGGCTTCATTAACCTGAGAGTCATCATCAGAATCTGAGTCCTCAGTTTGTTTGTACTTAGCTCTTTGAGGATTTTCAGCAACCAGAGCCAGAGTCTTCTTGAAGGCCTTTTTCATATCAGTTTTCTGAATGCGAGTCTGTTCATCATTCAGCAAGATTCCATATAACTTGCGCATGTTCATGTCCTTGAGCATGTTATTGGTTCTCATGATCATGCACATGGTGTCCTATTTAGATGGGAGGGAATCCAGAAATCTGTTGAGTATTTGGAGTTGCTCTCTGACAACTCCAACTTCAGTCATGTCGTTCAGTAGACATGTAAACCTTGTGTAGACCTCAGTGAGAGACTCTGAGTCTTTAGCTCAAAATACTTTCATACTTGCGTATAATCTTTGTCTTCTTGTTCTCACGAACTTCAATAGTTCCTTCGAACGATATGTAGATGCTTTCCCACATATCTTTTGCTGTTTTCAGATTTCAAACAGTATGAAATATTTCGTTAGGTAAAGCAATGACAATAATGTTTCGTATTTTAGCATCCAAACCCACAAGTTTCTTCTCCTCCTCTGTCCATTGAGATCTTGGTTTAGGACGACAGGGAATGGAGGTTTCAGCAGAGCCAGTCTACATGGAGATGGTTTGAGGAACATAAGGACCTTCCTCCAAAACAACAAGTGAGTTGCAGTCAAGATTTTCTAAATATAAAAGCATTCTATTTTTCATACTGGAAAAATGTTCAATTTAAAACTTTGCTGGTTTGGCAGAGGAGCCATTGTCGATCTAATCAAACTTTGACATGTTGAACAGATCACTAATTTATAGATAAAATTAGAATCTGCTTTGATACCAATTGTTTTTCCCGAAAGTGAATAAAACTAACTATGAACAAAATCAAAGTGCGGAAATAGTTTTAAAGCAACGAACACACGAAAGTTTTCAAATCAAGATTATATTAATAATCAAACTTCAAAGAGTGCACAAGAACAAACTTGAGCACCGAGTACAGACTAAACAAGAACAAACTTGAATACAAATTAGCGAACAAATGCTTAACCTTTAGTCGTTAATCGAGCATGTATTTATAGGGTAAGTAAACTGATCCTGACCATCTAATTATTTACACGTGTTCCGTTCTACACCTAACTAGGAACAGAAAACAAGATTTCCGTTTCGAGCTCCTTCAGAATGCGCAGATCGTGCACTTTACATAACAGGAAGATCCTGGTTATCAGATGCATCTTCAGTTCAGAAGACCCTTTGATGACTGAAGACAAACTTCAGCTGACATTCACTTCAGAACTAATCTTCAGATGAACTACAGGCTTCTTTCTTCAGATCTAGTCAAAACCGTTTACAAAAGAATGATATATTACACCTTCAGTCGCTTTCTTTGAAAGCTTCTTCAGGAATGGAGTATATACAAATAAAAGGACTAACAGTAACCCATTTCTTTGTGCCCATAACTTGTTTCTATTTCTTTGATTTCCTCTCACTGGTGCTGAAGAAGAAAACTTTTGCACACCATGCTGTTTGCATGTGCAAACAGGCACTTCCGTATGCCTCTTGACATGTGTGGAATGATAATATATTTTTGATGCTTCCTACTTTTGCTTTGCAACTGCAACTTCACCAACCTTCTCCTTTCCTTTTGAATTAACACTAATAGTTGAGGTTTTTGGGTTAAAACTGTTTGGGTTCTTTTTGGGACTGTTAGTGTAAAGGGGAGGACTGTTTTCAATAGTAGTGGAACTGTTTATAGAGTTTATAGATTTAAAGGGTTTTGGTTCACTGGAAAAGGGTTTAGAGGATGCTTTTACAAACATCACATGTCGTGAAGAAGATTTAGGTGTTATAGGTTCACAGTAGATGTGATTTTCAAGTGAAATAACTTCTTCTTTCTTCATAACTCCCTCCTTCTGATCATCAATCACCTCATGCACAACTCCCTCCTCTTCACTTTCAAACTGTGGATCAGCTGACTTCACTTCTTCTTTTAATGCTTCATTAACATACCTTTAAGCTACATCAGGCATGGGAGTTATATAGTTATGATTGTATGGAGGTGGGGTCTGCTTAAGAGTTGAAGCTTTGAACATGCTCAAATCCATGTCTACACCATCCAATTTCTTGGTTAGCTCATCTATCTTACTCTCTTTCTCACTCAACTTCTCCTTAAGACTATCAATCTCTTCCTGAAGCTGCTCCTTCTCCTACTTATGATACTTTCTATCATAATCCATTTGCAGTTCATTAGCCTGATAATCTTTTATTTTATTTTCAAAGCTTTCAATAACAGCTCTGGTTTCATACCTTCTTTCTTCCATTTTGCTCAGAGCAGCACAAACCTTTTTGTTGTGCTACCTAAACCTTTTAACTATAGCTATACATTCACCACGACATAGTTTAGAAGATACCTGAATGTCTTCTGTTTCTAATGAATCCTTGTTGATGGAGGAGTCAGTCAATGCCATTAATGCTTTGTTGTGAGTGGCTTGCTCTCTTGAACACTCCAATCAAACCCATGACCTTCTTGTGACACCAATGCTGATGAGGTGGAATTTGAATTTTGACCTTGATATTGTACTTGTCCACTAGATCTGCATTCCCTGACAAAGTGACCAGGCTGTTGACATTTGAAACATCTTACTTTGGATTTGTCAACTCCAGTCAGACCATCAGCCCTCGAGTTCATGTTTTGTCTTCTAGTTCTTTTGATGAATCTTTTTACTCTCACAGTTAACATGGCCATCTGCCACTTGAGATCCATCTCCTCAAGATCATCTGGATGCACTTGTTCAAGATCCTCATTAGTGAGAGTTGAGTGTGCATGACTAGCAAGGAATTCTTCAAGCACTACATCAGAAGTATTCACATCTAATCCAGCAATAGAACTGGTACCTGCACAACCATCAACAGAATTGGTTAAAAAAGATTTGAGTCCATACCTGAGGATTAAAGAAGAGCAGCAATGTGGCTAGGGGTCATAGACTTCCTTTTTCCCTTAATTTCTCCTTCAAACACAATCAAACTATTGTATAGATCATCTAATTCTATATCTTCCAGAGAATCCTTAGTTCTCCATTATGCAGCATAAACTGTCCATTCATCACCTAAGGACCTAATAAACTTTCTATTGATCTCATCTTGCTCTATTCTAACTTTTACACTCTCAAGTTGACTTACCAGCTTATAAAACCTATAAAAAAATCTAAGTGATACTTTCATTCTTTTCACTAGAGAAGTTCTTGTAAGCCTGTTTTAGAAGATCCCTTTGATTCCTTTTGGAACTTGCATTCCCTGCAAACCTCTTCTCTAAGGCATTCCACAATTAATGAGCACCATGAAACTTTTTAAACCGATGTTGATACTCATTTGGAATAGCAATCTGAAGAATGCTAAGAGCTTTCATCTCAAGCATACTTTCTTTCCTTTCAGCATCTGTTTTTGGTGGTTTTTTCTTCCTTAGTTTTCCAGTTTCATCTAAATCAATAGGAGTTGTGGGTTCATTCTCAATGATTTCGCAAACAACATAGTCCATTAATTGAACATGCTGCTTGATTCTCAGTTTCCACATCTCAAAATCAGTTGGTTTGAGCATGGGAACACGAATGTTTGACCTAGATTTAGTGTTATCAGAAGATCCACCAGACTCCCATGCAATAAAGTGATTGAAAACTCACAAAAAACTATAGAAAGACTTTAAAAACTCAAACACAGCAGATCTATGAAAAACCTTCAACTAGTGATCAAAGGAACCTTAATGTTAAGGCTCTGATACCACTTGTCAGGAACGTATATTGCCAAAATCAATAACAAATATTATCTTTTGAATTTAAATCAGAGTTATATAAAAGAAAATCTTTGAGTTTGATCACAATCAACTAAGAAGTTACGGAATCACACTTAATTGATTAAAAAGGTTTTAATCACAAGAAAAATTTAATTAACACAATGAAATACTTTCAAAACATAAGATGTTTATTAATAACCAAAGATGATTACAATATTCATCTACACCTCCCATCTAACTCTTTTCTTAGACAAATAACACACTTTGTTCTTAGGTTTCAAAGAAACTTGGAGGCTAACACACTTTCTAAAAAGAATAAACAATACGAATGAGTGCGAACTCTGACAAAGTTGAATTACAAAACTATCGATACCTAACATAATATTCTAATGAAGTATTTATAAACTCTTGATCTTTCTTGAATAGTTGACAGTTTGTTAATCTTCTATCTTGCAAGATAATCTTGATAATCTTCTAAGTTGATAAGATATCCTTCAAATCCTTAAAGATAGCAGTTTCCATACATAGCTCAACAGAAACTATTTGTTGAATGAGATTCTTCTAACAGTCTTCTCTTTCATGCCTTTCAACAGTTGTTATAATCATACTAACAAATCTGAGCTCTTTGTACTAACAGTTGCAACATTCACCACAACTGTTAGTTTCAACTGTTTTCACGAATCAAAATATCAGTTTTCAACTGTTTCTTCAAAAACACCCTAACAGTTTTACCATTGCATGTCCAACAGTTTTCAATCACTTAGCAAATTTCATAACATGTTTTATCTCTTCCTTGAATGTTTAGCATTCTAAATATGTCCACGGTCGGTCATTCTTCATTGGAAGGAAGTATGAACAAATATTGGGGAAATGATTGGTCACAGTATTCAATTGGGACACAGTATTCCACCTATACTTGAATAGAGTTTCAAGTGATTGGACGACCCTCACCTGACATACGTAGGCCCGTATCACTACTGATGAAGTACGGGCCTATTGGGTCAATGTGCCCTCATGATTCCTGCTTGGGCGGCACGACTCGTGAAGGATTAATGGCCGATCGTGGTGCATTTATCCTTCACCACCCGTGAGGAAGTCTTGAAGGTAGAATTCCAAGTGACACTTATGTTTTATTGGACCATTTCATTGGTCCAATGAGAGTTGTCCGCTTGGTCCGACCCTAACATCATCTGGACTGGTGAAGCTCTTTAAAAGAGCTCTTCCTTGTTCATTTGTAGTTCTTAGTTCAATTAAGCAATATACATACAACATACACACTAGTGAGTACGTCCAAGAGTTTGAGTGTTACAAGAGCTTGGTGTTGTTGGTGTTCTTGAGGATGTTCCAGATTCATACAACTAACACCACCTTCGCAATTATGTTAATTTAGTAAAAATTTGAGTATTTAAACTACGTGGGTCCGTTTGTAAATAGAGTGTTCACGTGTCCTGTTAATTTAAATACATATTAACAATCATGCAGCGGAATTTAACACAAACCCTACAAACTATTACAGTTTTCAAAACACATTGATTTGGCGAATATATATACATATCAAAAACCTGCCAAATCATAAATTTTGGTGTTACTCTAATTACGACCAACCATTATAACATTATACCAACATGTTGTGTTCCTTCCCAAAAGGTATTTACAATCAACCCTAAGCAATCCCATCTCACCAAGCCTTTCTAGTCTTTACCTAGAAATGGGGAAACAACAACAATATTAGCTATAAATAGCTAGTGAGTGCAGACAAGCATCTGCATCAATAAAGAAAGTCATATCACAGGAATTAGAAATCAATGTTATCCTATCACATAGCGGAGTGTTGACATGATTGGTAGGGGTTATATCTTCTAGGATAGCTAGTCCAGCTCAACAACCCTCACCGGGGAATCAGACACTGCCAAACGTGTTGGTAAGAACACATAAAGCGATCCACCGTGCACATTATGGAGCCAAAGGCTCAATTAGGCTCAGTGGGTAGCCCAAACCCCTAGATGCTAAGGAACGGTACTCGAGTAACCGTTGATCCCGAACTTTTCCTGAACGCCCATAGGATCCAGCCATATGCTGACCTTAATAGCTCATCAATAACCCATTTTGGGTTCAATAGCATGCATGCATTTAACAATCAACTGGTACTAAACAATATATATCATATTTCATGCACATGTACCTAAATACATGTATAACATATCAACTATCATGGCAATATTCATTTCTTGGTCTTAATTTCATATATATGGATTTCAAGTGTACAACATGTAGCTTACAATAATCATTAAATCAAATTTCACTCAAATATCTCTTTATTAAACTCATGGTAGCCGATACTCACCTGAGTATTTAAAGCAAACAATAATATGGTTTCAGCTCACCTTGTTCGTTTAATACACCTATAATGCATTTATTCTAGTTTAAACAACAATACTACAACCACTAGATTAGAATAGTAGTACTAACCCCTTAACAATGTCCCTAACCTATTTACCATGTTATAACACCATCCCATGTACCAAAATACCAAGAAAAACAGCAAACAATATGTTGTAGAAAGGTTCGCGCCGTGACATCAAACTAGAGGCGCACAGTAGTGCAGAGCACTACCTTCTTCCATCCAAACTCAATTACAAGTTGCTACTAGTTATTTCCAGCATTTGTACATGGTATGGGGCAGTAGCAGGAGTTGATAAACATTGAAATCATCAATTCTAACAACTAAAACAAGGATTAATCAATATTACAAGGATCAGGAAGATGATGAATGTGTGATTAAGAACAAATTATGAACTTGAATCCTTGCTTTAATTTCCAGCCTTGATGATGATCCCTTCTTCAATGTTTCAAGAGCATAGGAAATGGGTGAGTAAGGGTGTGTGTGTGTGTGCGTAAATCGTGAGAGAGTGTGTGTTAACTGAGTTGATAAGGTTTAAACTGACTTGTGGGTTTAATTACCCACAAGTGGGTATCTTGTTCCCTTTTTTCAATTTACAACACCACATCCGTTTACCCGTTTCAACTAACGAAGATATTTTCGGAATCCTCGTTTGAAACCGTTTAATATTTGATCACTTTTATCTATTTTATTACTAATTTTTATAACCTCATTTAACAGCTAATTTAATACTTTCTATCAATACTTAAATATATATATATATATATATATATATATATATATTATTCAATTCATTTAATTTAATTCGCGTACCGATGGCGCGCACGACTAGGCCCGATTGAGGATGTTACAACTCTAAGTTTGCTTGGTGTGGACTACAAGAGTACTTGAAGCCACTTGTTTCAAGATTGTCATTCCACACTTTGTTCCAGCCAAGATATCAGTTCTTCAAGGGTATAAGTTCTTCTCCTCTTTAGTTCTTTTTTGTTGCATGTTTCTTTTTACAAGTTAGCACCACCTTTGGGACTTCATGGGATGTGTTTTGTGTGTTTTCTCATGCTTCCATTGCGTATTTGATCCCCATGGAATCCCAACACTTAGGCTATCATCAAAAGTCACATTGATACTTTCAACAACAGCATTTTTCGTTTATTCAACATGCGAAATGCTTTTGACTCTGAAGAGTAACCAAGGAAAATTTCCTCATCTGCTTTGGAGTCAAATTTTCCGAGGTTAGTCCTTTCGTTAAGGACAAAACACCTATTACCAAACACATGAAAGTGTTTGATATTAGGAACTATGCCATTAGCAAGTTCATAAGGAGTTTTATTAAAGCGACGGTGAAGAATAGATCGATTTTGAGTATAGCATGTTGTGTTGACTGCTTCTGCCCAATAGGAGGGTGGTAGATCAGCATATGACAACATAGTTTGAGCTACTTCAATGAGGGTTCAATTTCTTCATTCTACAACCACGTTCTCTTCAGCGGTATAAGCTGCGAAGAATTGATGCATGATCCCTACGGAGTCAAGAAAGACATCCAAGATTTTGTTCTTGAATTTGATGTCGTTGTCTGTTCTTATAGTACCGAGCTTTTCTTGTGATTAATTTTGCACCTGCTCAAGAAACCAGATGATGATTAATGAAGCTTCATGCTTAGTTCTCAAGAACATGACACAGGTATATCGTGAATAGTCATGCACTATCACGAAGATATACCTCTTCCCATTTCTTGACTGTACTCTCACCGGCCCACATAAATCAATGTAGAGCAACTGCAGAGGGTTTTTGGTGCTTGACACTTGTTTTACCTTATGTGAAGATCTTTTCATCATACTTCTTTCACAATGTTCGCACAGGTGTTTGTTCTCAAACTTCAGCTTGGGCATCCCACAAACTAAATCACCTTTTACCAACTTGGTAATGTTCTTGAAGTTGAGGTGAGATAGTTTTCGATGCAATATCAACATGATTTCTGATGAGGCCCTGGACAGTAGGGAGACTGACTGTTTTCCCTCCAGGTCGGCTAGATCAATTGTGTATAGGTTTGATCTTCTAGAGCCAGTTTCAAGTACATCACTTGTTTCTGTTCTAACGGAGCAAGTTTTGGCCTTAAAATTCACTTCGAGACCCGTGTCATAAAACTTCTCGATACTGAACAAGTTGTCTCCCAATCCTTCCACATACAAAATTTACTTATTTTTATGTTTTCTTTTATGATATCTTTAGTTCCCATTATTGGTGCCATTTGGTCATCCCGAAACCGAATATTTTCCGAATAACGTAGGAGTTCGTGAGAAGACTCTTCTCTCCGGTCCTATGATTGGAGCAACCAGAGTCCAGGTACCACCTGCTATATACCTACACATGGAAGAATACAATAATTTAGGTACCCGGTTTGTACTGGGTCTTTGCAAGTCAGCACATTCAACAAATTCTATATTTGTTTCGATTATTGATTCAGTTGTTTTAAGAACAAGAACCCAAGATTGTTTTGTGGGTGGAGGTTGAGTTTTTGACAGAGTTGTCAGTTCTTTGGATATGTCGGGGGTTGGTGCAACTATTGGGTGTTCGATCACCATACATTTAAAGCCCTTTGGAAGTGATACATCATCTTCGATAAATTCAATGCTTTTCTTTTGATCTCTCGATTCTCCAATCCTTTGTTTGGGTGAGGTTGGAATGGTGGATTGGACTTTGGTTTTTGTGCGATGGATCGATTGTTGCTATAGCTGTGAGGCCAGAGCTTGTTTGGATTTATCTCTCTAATTTGTTGGATCGGGATTGTTCCTTATAGCATCGACATTGGCGTGATTCCAGCTATTATGATATCTATGGTTTGGAGTCCAGTTATTTATGAAAATTATGTTTGATTTATATTTACTAGAAAACCGTTATTGAGTTTTATGAACTGTGACAAAGGTGTGTCATTTGTCTGGAATCTAGCTCTGTTTGAGCACTTCTTACGCCAGTAGGTTAATTTATAGCCCTTTTTGTTTATGAAGAAAGCCTGTTCGTGAAGTGATTCGAATGGTTTGTACACCGGTTTTGGTTTCATTCCGCGATTTTTACGACCTGTAATACCATGTTTCCGTATAATAAATAAATGAATATTTTATAGGATGATGCGAGTTTATATTTGGAGTTGCTAATTATTTATGGAATTTAAGTTATTATTTGATTTGGTGGATTATTTAGATTATTAAATAAACAAGTAATTGGGCTATCTTATGGTTGGGCTAATTAATTAAGAGAAATGGAATAAGAGTGTGAAAGAATTAAGCCTTATGGGCTTATGGCTAGTGCCATGGTTGGGCTCAAGAGGCCTTGTGGGAAACAAGTATAAAAGGAGGATTAGGGTGCAGCCTCCAAGAATGTTGTTACTGTTACATTGAGAGAACGAAATAGTGTGTGTTGTGTGTTACATTGAGAGAACGAAAAGATGAACTGGCAGGGAAGGATATGAGTCGTGCGACTCTTAGTGCTCAGTCATGCGACAATCGGATTGCATATATATACATTGTTAGTTCTATGTTCATAAAAGTTAGATTTGATGAGACAAACCATAGATATGTATAGATGATAGGTTAAACATTAGGAATTATGCAAGTCTGCTGTAGACTCACTAATTAGCTTAGGGTGAGTAGTCAGCGTACAAACAGATATCTAGTTTTTTATGTAAGTACTAGATAACTCAGTGACTTCTAAGCTGAGATAGGTTTCAAGAGTGAAGACTTGAAGAATTGAAGACTTGAAGATTCAAGAACCAACGATTCAAGAACTCGGCTTGACAATGTCAAGCTGAGTAAGTCAGCTCAGCGCCAGAAGATGATGTATCACTTCTGCTATAAACTCTCAATATCTACGACATTTAAATTAGAGTTTCTGAACCTAATTTAAACTATCTATTAGTTGGATAGAAATCTCAAACAGAATTAGTTCGATATGTTCTAATTAAGCAGTTTGTTACGGTTTTAAAGAAAAGATAAGTTCTATCTTTAAACTGCGATTTATTCGTAGATACATCAAGTATAAGTATAAACCTTTTATGGGTTTACACGATGTATGCCTGATACACATAACAAGAACACCATAAGTTGTGAAGCCTGTGTTCATACTTGATACGCGTGTGTTGCGATAACTTTTTGAGATCAAAGTTAAAAGAGAGTTTTCCAGAATTCTTGTTAATTTGTTTTAACAAGAAGTTCGATCATCAATTAGTTTGTGATTCAAGAGTGTTTAGAGAGAAGTTGAGTTTATGATCAGTGTAATATCAAATCATCCTGTTGATTTGATTAGAAAGTAAAAATTGTAACCAGTACATTTGATTAGTCAATATACATTTGATTAAATTTAACTGGTTGTTTAAAGTGTATTCATCCCCCCCCCCCCTTCTACACTGTATCGGTTGCTTGTTTACCCTCTTTGGGACCAACAACTGGTATCAGAGCAAGTTTCTGTGTAAGTTGAAGATCAAGATCCACTGACAAGAAGTTAAGATGTCAACTAACAAGCAATCAAGTCATATCCCAACAATGGCGGCAAAAGGGTGTCCTGTCTTTGATGGCACTGACTATCCGATCTGGAAGTTCAGGGCTATGCTATATCTAAAGTCCGTGGATTATAGGATGAGTATCGTGATTCAAGATGGCCCAATAATACCCAAGATCCATATTACTGCCCCTGACAAATCTGTTCCCTCTATAGAAACTCCCAAGCCTGAAGCATCTTGGACCGAAGAGGATCATAAACTATTCAACCTTGATGACAAGGCACAGAGCATTATAGTAAATGCTTTGACAAACCCTCTTCTGCATACTGTGGCTGGGTGCCAAACTGCAAAAGAGATGTGGGATACTCTCAGTGTTACGTATGAAGGCACTGACTTGGTCAAGCAACATAAGAAGACAAATCTGAGTCATTCTTATGAGACTTTCTTTGCCAAAAGGAATGAAGCTCTGGCTGATCTGTTTACCTGATTTCAATGCTTGATTAATGATCTGCTCTTGGTAGGTGTCAAGAAAGATTAAAGTGAGTTGGTACTCAAGTTCTTGGATGTGTTACCAAAAACATTCAATGAGATCACCATTGCACTTCATGCTGGAGGAACCTTAGGAAAATATGATCTCAGATCTATCTATGGTTTCCTTCTAAATCATCAACAGATCATGGAACAGAAGAAAGTGGCCCAGCAGCAACTAAAAGAATCTATCAATAATGCTGGATCTGCATTAGTTGCAGAAAAGAAGAAGAAAGGATCTAAAAAGTCTCAAGCTAAGACTGACTCTGAATCTGAATCTGAAGAAGTAAGTCCTAACTCAGATTCAGATGATGAAGAGATGGATGCTCTTACAGAACAAATGCCAATGTTAGCAAGGAATTTTAGAAAATTCAGAAGAGGACGGGGTCAATCTGACAGAAGCAAAGGTGGTAAGTCTACTTTTGATTCTAATAAAGCTAAGTGCTAGAACTGTTAGAAGATAGGACACATAGCTGCTGAGTGCAGAGTTAAGAAGGGTGAATCAGCTTCAGTGGCTGACAAGAATGCCTACAGAGCTGATAAATATAAAAAGAAATACGAAAGACTCAAAGCCAAGCCAGATGAAAACACCAAAGGTCTTCTCACTGAGACTTGGGATACTGAATCTTCTACCTTAGATGATGATGAGCCAAATAGGTGTTTGATGGCCATTGAGGATGAAGAGGAACAAGTTGACTATGAGTTAGAAGATAGTTCCTTTGATGAGGATCTAGCAGAAGCGGCTAAGCTGAGTAAGCAAACCAACAACTGGGATCCTGCCTCAATGTATAAGGTAAATAACTTCAGCTCTTACACTGATGAACAAAAATGTTTAATGTTCAATTATTTGTTGAATGATTTCAAAACCTCTCTCAATGTTCAATCTGATTTAAAAACTGAAATATCAAAATTAAAAGATGAAGTTAAACACTCTGAAACTCTCATAAATGCTGGAAAAAAGACTCAAAGTGATTATGAGTGTCAGCTTCATATTAACAAATTTCTAAGTGAAAAATTACAAGAATCAAAAGAACAAGCTGACAATCTAAGAAAGATCTCTGAATCTTGGTGTAAGTCATCAAGGGAAGCAAAAAAATGTATCAATCAGTAGATACCAAATGAAGTAAAAGCAGTACTTGGGGGAGATTATAGTGCTGCAGCTGACGAGATCATCAAAGAACAAGTCAGTCTTGAAGACAAAAATGTGAAATCGGATGAAATACTTCCAAAGACATTTTTAAGGAACAGGGATGGAAAACATGTCAAAACCAATAAGTTTGTGAGACTAATCCAAAGCCCCTAGGTTATTCATTCAAACCATCAAGCTGAATGTTCCAGATCCAACAGAAACTGTAAGTCAGTTTTCAAAATATAGAATTACAATCCTGTTAGAACAACTGTCTTTGACAGAATAACTCCAAATAAGTCAAAGAGAAATAACTCTCTGGTCAGTTCTGAAAGAAGTTATAAAAATAGGAAGTTTTCTGTAAGTCAGACTTCACGAAGCAAGGAGATTCTATGTGAATTCCAAAATAATGAAGGACCCAAGGTGACAATTGGGGTTAATTCTCAAGGAAGGACTAAAGGTTATGGAAAGATAACTGCTGGAATAGTGACTTTCGAAAAGGTAGCATACGTTGAAGGCCTTAAACACAATCCTATAAGTATCAGTCAACTGTGTGATGAGGATTATGAAGTCACTTTCAGAAAGCATGCAGGAACAATTTATGATAAGAAAGGAAAACCAATACTAATGGCACAAAGAGAGAGAGATATCTATTTGTTAGATATCAGCTCTGCAGATCCTTCAGCTGAAACCTGTTTATATTCTGACTCAACCCCCAAGCTGAGTTGGTTGTGGCACAAAAGACTGTCACATCTAAATTTCAAATATATTAACAAATTGTCTAGCAAAGAATTAGTTTCGGGTCTACCAAAGATCACATTTGCTAAGGACAAACTTTGTTCAGCTTGTGAGATGGGAAAACATCATAAGGGATCTTTTAAGTCCAAGCAGAATTTTTCAATTACAGAACCATTGCATATGTTGCATTTGGACTTATTTGGACCTATAAGCACCCCAAGCCTATGTGGCAAAAAGTATACCCTAGTGATTGTTGATGAGTTTACAAGATTTACTTGGGTAATCTTCTTAAAAGCCAAAAGTGAAGCTGCGTATGAGTTAATTAGCTTCATAAGACAAGAAGAGTTGCAGATGGGTAAGTCTCTCAAACAGCTCAGGAGTGATCATGGAACTGAGTTTAGAAACTCAGTTCTGGAAGGCTTTTGTGAAGAAAAGGGAATCATCCTGAATTTCTCATCTGTAAGAACTCCACAACAAAATGGAGTTGCTGAAAGGAGTAATAGAACTTTAATTGAAGCTGCCAGAACTATGTTATGTGGAGCAAAGCTTAAGCTGAGCTGCTGGGCAGAAGCTGTAAGTACAACCTGTTATACCCAGAATAGATCTATAATAGTTAAAAGACATGGTAAAACATCCTATGAGATGTATCATGGTAGAAAACCTAATATTGGATATTTCCATATTTTTGGTTCAACATGCTATGTGCCCAACCAAAGAGATTAGCTCCATAAGTTGGAACCCAAAGCTGATCAAGGCATATTTGTTGGAAATTCTTCAATCTCCAAAGCTTACAGAGTCAATAATTTTAAAAGAAAGGTCATTGAAGAGTCAATACATGTTACGTTTGATGAGATAAGTATTGATCGATCTGAAAAAGCTCAAGCTGACCCAGTTAGTCTGAGTGAGCTTGAAAGAAGAAAAGAAGATCTCACATCAAATCCGATGTATGTTACGGATGATTCTGATGATGAGGATGGTGGCAAATCTGAAAAGGTAATATCAACTAACGAAGCCACAAATATTGAAGATGATCACATCAATAATTCTGTTGAAACTGATCATCAGCCTGAGAAACTAGGTGAATCATCAGATACAAGTCAGATTAAAAATCTAAGTGATCTCTCAATCCCTACTCAGACTGAAGAAGTAAGTCCTGTTCAGCCTGAGAGACACTGCTCAGATTCAGACCCAGAACCACAGTCTCCTAATACAACTTTCAAAGTATTAAAAATCATCCACTTGATGACATTATCGGTAACATTGAAGATGGTGTGTTAACTAGATCTAAGGCAAATGCAAACTATGTTGCCTACTCTAGTTTTCTATCTCAAATGGAACCAAAGAAGACTGAGGAAGCTCTAAAAGATGACGATTGGATTGAGGCTATGCAAGAGGAGCTGACAGAATTTCAAAGAAATAAGGTTTAGACCCTTGTCCCTGCCCCCAAAGGAAAGACAATTATAGGCACTAAGTGGGTCTATAGAAACAAAATGGACAAGGATGGAGTAGTGAGTAGAAATAAGGCAAGGCTAGTAGCTCAGGGGTATAGACAAGAAAAAGGTATCGACTATGATCAGACCTTTGCCCCTATTGCAAGGATTGAAGCCATAAGATTGTTTCTAGCCTATGCAGCATTCAAAAATTTTAAAGTATATCAAATGGATGTTAAAAGTGCTTTTCTAAATGGAGCATTATAGGAGGAAGTCTATGTGAAACAACCTCATGGGTTTGTTGATGCTAAACATCCTGATTATGTCTATAAGTTAGACAAGGCTCTGTATGGACTCAAACAAGCTCCAAGAGCATGGTATGATACACTGTCCACCTATCTACTTTCAAATGATTTTATTAGATGAAGCATTGATAAAACTTTATTTATAAGAAAAAGCAGAGGACATGTCATTCTGGTTCAAATCTATGTGGATGACATTATCTTTTGTTCAACATACCAAAGTCTATGTGATTGGTTTTCAAAGATAATGTCTAATCAATACAGAATGAGCATGATGGGTGAGATGACTTACTTTTTGGGACTTCAAATTCACCAGAAAGAAGATGGTATATTCATTAATCAGAGCAAGTATGTTTTTGATCTGATTAAGAAATATGGATTAGACTCAAGCCATCCTGGAAAGTCTCCAATGTTACACAATGTCAAGTTGCACAAGGACATTGATATGTCAGACTACTTATAGAGGAATGATCGGTTCATTACACTACTTGACAGCAAGCAGACCTGATATAATGTTTGCTACATGTGTTTGTGCACGATATCAGGCAGATCCAAAGGAATCACACTTGCTACCTGTTAAACGAATTCTCAAATACCTGAAGGGAACACCTAATTTAGGTTTGTGGTATCCCAAAGGATCAGGATTTGAGTTGATAGGGTACTCAGATTCAGACTTTGCATGTTGTGGTCTAGACAGAAAGAGTACTACTGGAGGATGTCAACTGTTGGGTGGTATGTTAGTCAGCTGGACAAGTAAGAAACAAAACTCAGTGGCAATCTCCATAGCTGAAGCTGAGTATGTTGTAGCAGGGAGCTGTTGTGCTCAAATACTATGGATGCAACATCAGCTAAGGGATTTTGATTTGCAATATTCGAAGACTCCCATATTCTGTGATAATCAAAGTGCTCTTGCCATTACACACAATCCAGTTTTCCACTCCAGAACAAAGCACATTGAGATAAGACATCACATTAGAGACATAGTTGAAAAGGGAAAGATAGAGTTAGTCTTCATTGAGACTGAAGATCAGCTTGCAGATATCTTCACTAAACCAATTGAAGGCACAAGATTCATGACTCTACTTGGCAAGCTTGGCATGCTCAACCCTTAATTTGGTATGTTCCATTAATTCTCTATCTCTGTTTAATATATATGCTAAGTTCTAACCTTGACTAAGTGTCATTCTGAGCTGAGTGCTAAATCTGAGCTGAGCAATCAGTCCTGAAGTGTGGTCAGTTCCACATTCCTAGGTTAGTCCTAACAAATGGTCAGTCCGACCCTATGGTAAGTCCAAAATATTAACGGTATGTCCTATTTTAAAATAGACGTAAGTCGTTTACAATTTTTTAAAAGATTTGTTCTTAAAAGTAATTTCATTAATCTTGATAAAATTTGGATCAATGTAACAGTGTATGTTAAGGTAACCTATATCAAAGGAGCCGTTATAATCGAATCAGTAATCGGTTTTCACTGTAACGGCTATATTTATTACCATCTACTAACGGTAACTTTTCTCTAACATTGAAAAGGTATAAATAGAGATACTCTTCACCGTAATTAGTTTACGCTTCCAATTAATTCTTCCAAATCACTCTTTCCTCTCTACTTTTAAACCCTCGTCTTGCTGTGTGCAGTGCCCATTGCTCAGTGCTAAACCTTACTACTGCTAAGTGCAATCCAATACGATAAGTTCGCTTTCAATGGAGGGTTACACTCTAAATTTAACTGATCAGATGATCCGTGGTGGAAGTTTCAAGAATAATGCGCTTCCCGTCTACAAACAAAACAATGTCGTAGCCTGTATCGACATTCCCAAATCAAAGATCGGCAGGGGATACGAGGAGTGGGTCTTCTACATTCGACAAGGTCCCCTGGCACGCGCTTTTCTTGCTGGTCCTACTGTGCTCATCCCACAACTCCTCACCGAGCTGTGGTACACGTGAGACTAGATGCAAATCAACAAGTAATAAGAAGTACAGTTCTAAGTGGACAAGTGGAGATCGACATAGATACTAATTGTCTCCGACGAATTCTTCATCTCCCTGTCCACAATCAGTATGAGGCAACGGTTTCGAGGGAAACATCACGGAGCGTCTTACCCTTAATGGGTCATCCTCAAGTTGTTGGAGTGATAAGGAAATCTGTTTTCCAAACAGCATGGGGATTCATGGTGTCCACAGTGATTCGTTCAATTGGATACAAAGTGGGTGGACTTGATAATGTAAATGACTTTGAGATGCAACTTCTATACAACATATTTTATGATTTAAGATTGGACTACGCTGAGTTAATCTTTGAGGCACTCAAGTCCCTGGTGACCAAGAAAATAAGAGATACCATTGTGCCCTTTATAAGATTTTTATCGATAGTGATCGAGGACAGAATGGGTAGAAGATACACTGCCCAATATGAGTCAACCCCTACTCCTGTTCTCTACTCAAGGATGTTTGCCAACGATATTTTCCCTGAGCACCCTACAATGAGTGCTCAGATGAGGGTATATGCACAACTTCCGACCCTAGAGTCAAGTGAAGCTGAGGAAGTTACTAATGACGAGGAGAAAACAGAAAGCATCAATGCTTCTGAAGCTGAGTCCTCCACATCCAGCTCTGAGCAAGAGAGTATGTTCCCTAGCTCAGAGTCCCCGCTAATTGGTGCAGCTATAACTTCTCTTCCCTCCTCTCATTCTTTCTCTCATATTTCTCCATCACCTAAACCATGAGATGAGACTGAGTCAAGCCCATCTTGGTGTAACCCCTCTCCTCCACCACAAACTTCCTCATCTATCTTACACTCTAAAGCCCACCTTGGTCAGCCCACTGCTACCAAGGTTATATCTCACACCTATACCAAAAAAACGGCCAAAGGTGGTCCTTCACCTCAAAAGGACCTTGGAGCTGATGTCAGATTAACACCTCTACCGGCAGGAGCTGAGGGGGAGACACCTTCTCTTAAGGTGCCAACCTCGAAGCTCAGTTCAACCAGCCAGCCTAAGCCGGGTATGGTGTCTACTCAGCCCATACCAATCCTAGCCATGGAAGAACATGCTACTGTGCCTTTACAGACCCATGAAGGTTACATTGAACAATTGATCTCTCCCCAGGATCAACTAACTCCCTCCTCACCACTCAGACTAGCCCAACCTCTCACCCAATCACATGACATTGGTCCTTCAACTTAATTTCTCTTCTCACACCCTATTGCACGACCTGTCAATGAATCTTTCATACACCAGGAAGGTTTACAGGGTCCCCAGTCTGGCCCCCTTGATTCCTTAGGTCGGCACCAACCTATGGATATGGGGCCCACATTCTCACCTATTAAGGAACACTCAACAACCACTCCTATAGTGGAACTACATTCCTCCACTGGACAGGAAGACTTTGAGTTTACAAAGAGACCGGTGGAGACCATAGTTGCTGAACACACTGATGTTAACTCCATCATGAGGTATCAACAAGCTCCATTTGAGCTTTTGCACAAGAAGAGGAAGAGTGATAAAGCCAAGTTGATGCGCAAGCTGACCGATCTATCAAAATCTATAGCCAACTTGGAGAAATTTGTGCTCAAACTAAGACCCTGCCCTATTGATGATGACCAAAAGGGGGAGGAAGAATCAAAGAAAGATGATGATAAAGTTGAGGGGGAGAATACTGAGGAAGTGCAAATAGAAGAAGAAACTCATGATCAGTTCATGAGTACCGTAGATCAACCCTCTCAACAGCATTCAACTCAACCAGACATTCCACTTGTTATGATCCATCAAGCTGAACCCCTTCAAGCTGGGCTACCAAAGTTTGTTGAAGCTCAGTCTGTTCCAACTTCACAAATGGATAAAGGGAAAAGCAAGGTGTTTGAGACGGTAAAGAGAAAGAAAAGAACAAGTACTAAGTCACAATCCAAGAGAAGGAAAGTCATCATTTCAGATCCTGAGCAACAAGGTCAGTCCCAAGTTGTTGAAGCTGACTCTGACTCTAGTGATGAAGTTGATGCAGCACAGAAGGCCAGTGATATATTAGCTGAACAAATATTACAAGAAATGGCCAAAGAACTGGGTATGTCATTAGAAGAATTGAAAGAACAGCAGAGGCAAGCTGAATTACAAAGAGAACAGGCCAAAGCTAATGCTGAACTAGCTGAAGCCGAGGCTGACTATTTTGGACCTAGTGCTGAGTTAATTACATACACTGACGATGATCTTAGATACTGCTACAAGAGAAAATATTTTGGTCATAAGATTAAAACTCTAACTTTGAGCAGAAAAGGTGAGTTGGTGCTACTCAACTTTGTATTAGAAAACAAAGCGGAAATAGGATTGGATCTGAGGAGATTATACAAGTTGGGATTCTCCGAGTTAAAAATAGTGGCCTCAATTGTGCGAAAGATGAATAAAAGTCAGATCAAACAAGAGGTCATTGATGAGATGAAAAGAATATTTATTAAAATTGATCAGCTTGGAGAAGTTCCCACAGCCGAGTTCGATGTCTTCTTCAACAGAAACAAAGCTGCAAGAAAAAGAGCAGCAACGCAAAAAGAAGACCGAACTCTCAGCTTACAAGTTCCCAAGGGTGTTGAATTCAAGGAGAATACATATATTGATCAACCCCTAGCAGGCTTCATGTAGTTTGATGTCGAAGGAAATAAATGTTTCTTGGAGGAAGCCAGTATGCACTTGGCTAGCTTGGAGCAAATTCTGTATCTGAGGATTCTATGTGATGACTTAGTTCAAAAGTCACCATTCAGATATCAGCTTAACAGGGTTATCAGGTCCAGAAGGGATGAGATGAAAGAATATCAAGATGGTGAAGAAACTCTTATCAGTGCTATCAAAGAAGGGAGCTTAAGTGTTATAATATGTGGTTAGAATTTGGAAATCCTGTTGATTAAATAGATTAGTTCTATAAATTTTTGTAAGCACTAAGTGTGCATAAGCTGATCAAAATGATCAAGCTAAAATATAAATGATATGTTCATTAATGAAAATTCAAGTTTGATATGTTCAACGGTTTGATGTGTTCAATTAAACAGCTTAGTAAGTTTAAGCTGACTATTGATATGTTCAAGTATAAACTGATAAGTTCAGTGTTAAAAGTTTTGTAAGTTCAGAACATAAATAAATTCTGATAAGTTAAGTGTCTAAGTAATTGTATGTTCAAATACTTAGAATACAAGTCTTAGAGTAGATTTGTAACCTAAAGTCTTGTAAGTTCAAGAAATGATGAAAAGGTATTGATCAGTTTAATACTTATTTCAAGAACTAACTTTGGTCAGTTCCAGAGTTGTTCAACATAATTATTTAACCTATACTTACTTTGATTCAATATTTTGTCATCATCAAATAGGGGGGATTGTTAGTCCTATGTTCAGAAAAGTTAGATTTGATGAGACAAACCATAGATATGTATAGATGATAGGTTAAACATTAGGAATTATGCAAGTCTGCTGTAGACTGACTAGTCAGCTTAGGCTGAGTACTCAGCGTACAAATAGATATAGAGTTTTCTATGTAAGTACTAGATAACTTAGTGACTTCTAAGTTGAGATAGGTTTCAAGAGTGAAGACTTGAAGAATTGAAGACTTGAAGATTCAAGAACCAAGGATTCAAGAATTCAGCTTGACAATGTCAAGCTGAGTAAGTCATCTCAGCGCTAGAAGTCAGTTTAAAGAATTTAAGTAAGTTTTAAATTCTGCTATAAACTCTCAATATCTACGACATTTAAATTAGAGTATCTGAACCTAATTTAAACTGTCTATTAGTTGGATAGAAATCTCAAACGGAATTAGTTTGATATGTTCTAATTAAGGAGTTTGTTACGGTTTTAAAGAAAAGATAAGTTCTATCTTTAAACTGCAATTTATTCGTAGATACATCAAGTATAAGTATAAACCTTTTATGGGTTTACACGATGTATGCGTGATACATAGAACAAGAACAACATAAGTTGCGAAGCCTGTGTTCATACTTGATACGCGTGTGTTGCGATAACTTTGTGAGTTCAAAGTTAAAAGAGAGTTTTCCAGAATTCTTGTTAATTAGTTTTAACAAGAAGTTCGATCATCAATTAGTTTGTGATTCAAGAGTGTTTAGAGAGAAGTTGAGTTTATAATCAGTGTAAAAATTGTAACCAGTTCATTTGATTAGTCAATATACATTTGATTAAATTTAATTGGTTGTTTAAAGTGTATTCATCCCCCCCTTCTACACTGTATCGGTTGCTTGTTTACCCTCTTTGGGACCAACATACATTCATGCGACTTTCGGAATTTCATAAGTACATATCCATATGACTGTCACATTGCATAAATGTATATTCATGCGACTTTCGGGTTTGCATAACTATATATCCATGCGACTGTCGGATTGAATAAATATGTATTCATGCGACTTTCGGATTTGCATAAATAAATCCATGCGACCGTCGGATTGCATGAGTATGTAGATTCATGAGAGTATCAGATTTTTTGAGTATCGGATTTTAATAAGTATCGGATTTTATGAGTATCAGATTTTAATAAATGTCGGATTTCATGAGTTTATGCCATGCGAATTTTGGTGTAAGTCCATGCGACTTTCAGTGTTGAGATTTGAACCCTCTAACTTTTAGAATTGATCCGACATTCGGACGGGGTCCGACTATCGGATGAAATGATCCGACTTTTATGATTTTGGCCATCCGACTTTCGGATGGTGAGTGCAGTCCGACTTTCAGTTGTTAGGTCCGACCAAGTGTAGTCCGACTAAGGATCTACTTTACCCAAACCTAATAAGTAGAGATATTTGTATTGTAGGTCCTTGCGACTGAAATTGTTAATGTACAGCTTGTAAAATCTGTTGCGTTTGTCTGTGAAGCAGATCAGGTGAGTTACCCTAACTTATACATGATATTAGTGTGAAATGTATATGTTATATCTTATGTTATGTTTTAACTTATGTGATATATGTGAAGTGAAGGGTTACGTTATATTGTGGTGAAAACGTAACTCGGGCAAAGTCAGACATAGTGTGAAATCCTTGGTATGGCCTGGATAGTCAACCGTGACCCAAAGTATGAAATCATTGTAAGTTCACTGCGTCGGTAGTATGTGTAATGATATGTGATCATGGATTTGTGCTATGATGTGACATGTACATGCCTAGTGTGGTGTGTAAGTTAGAGTGCTCGCTAAGCTTTATGCTTACTGTTCTTGAACTTATTCTTTTCAGGACCTGATCGTGGGAAGGCTACAGCTGTGTGAAGATGGCTCATCATTTGTTTCATACCGTTTCCGCTGTTTTAACTACTTAAACATTTTGCTGGAACAATGTTTGTAATATTACTTAAATACATTTAACTACAGATAGTCCTCGGTGCGGGGCCTCGTAAGGTTTTGTTGAATCGTCATCGTTTAATGCATTTATACTTTTACTTATATAAAGAAAAAAAAATTGGGACGTTACAACTTGGTATCAGAGCCTTGGTTTAAGGGATTCGAGCATGCAAGAGGTGTGTTCGGACTTAAACCTTGGTTCTAAAACATTTTAATTAATAAAACTCGTTTTAAAAACCGAACGATGAGCTGTCAGCTGGAGCTTGGTCCTGGTGAGCACGAAGTGAAGCATAGTATATATATATATATATAGTTGGTGAAATATACCGTGCAGTTGAAACCATGATGTATGCTATAGTAGTTCCTAACTGTATCCCTGTTTAGACATATCGTGAATACTGTACACCATGTATAATGGTAACCTTATATGCTTAGAACGGATGATTTGGACTTATTTCATGTTCTCGTTTGATGTTGGTGTAGGGTAGGATCAGACGCTCAAAGACTTGTATGACTTAGCATTATACGTGGATTTATTCGTGGTATGGATAGACTAGGATATGATGGCCGGTGTGTTGAACTTTATATGTTCGCATGATTTTTATGATGATATGAAATGCAATGCGTATGTGGAATGTTTTGTGATGCATGACCTAAGCCTGTGAATCAGGAATTCAGATGGTGACGATAAGACTTGGTATGTGTGATGTGTTTAGAATAATATAAGGGCCCATATTATTGTGAGCACATGTTACATGTCAAGACTTGCCGGGATCATGGGGACTCTTGTGAATCAGGTAAGGGGTACTTGTAGGACTATAGTATACGTGTAGTATAGGAGAGCCTTAGTGTGTAGGGCTACTTCAGATGAGGTGAACGGCATGCTAGACATTGTATGTGGTGTGGATATAGACTGTGGTGTGCGCAGGATAGTTTGATAAAGCCACCTGCTTAAAAGTGTGTTATCTATGCTTCCAGAATGGTGAACAACATGAGGAACCGCAATCTCATTGCTACTACTAGAACTAGAACGAGCTATGGGCCCGAGGGCCTAGAGACCTGCGTCACTGGGGAGACAGACCCCCGCCAACAGCCTATACTGAACGAGGAGTATGAGGGTGCTAACCCGAGGATTGTGACACCAGAAAACGTGATTCCGGTTACTGATGAGGAGGAAACAGACAGAGAGGCTCTTCTAGCCGCCAAGGTGACGGCCGAGGTGATGAAAGAGCTTAGGGAGATGTTGCCCCAGATTGTTACTGAGATCAAAGAAGACATGGGTAAGATGATGGATTAGAAGCTGAGTGTCCTATGGGCAGCAAGGGAGGCTACTACACCAGTGGTTACCATAAGAGCAAACCAGACGCAACAGGGTGGCAGCTACAGCGACTTCTCAGCATGTCAGGCAGCGATCTTTGAGGGGAATATGGACCCCATTAAGAGTGCTCAATGGATTCCTGAGGTGGAAGGAGCCTTTCACGCTAGTCGATGTGCAGATGGGAGCAGGGTGTGGTTCGCATCAAACCTCCTTCGAGGAGCGGCTAAGGCTTGGTGGAATCTTGTTCCCCTTTTTCCTGAGAGAGTGTCTGTTAACTGAGAGAGTGTGGTTCGCAGCACATCGTGAGAGAGTGTGTGTTAACTGAGTTGATAAGGTTTAAACTGACTTGTGGGCTTAATGATCCACAAGTGGGTATCTTGTTTACCTTTTTCAACTTACAACACCACACCCGTTTACCCATTTCAACTAACGAATGTATATTCATGCGACTTTCGGAATTTCATAAGTACATATCCATGTGACTGTCGCATTGCATAAATGTATATTCATGCGACTTTCGGGTTTGCATAAGTATATATCCATGCGACTGTCGGATTGAATAAATATGTATTCATGCGACTTTCGGATTTGCATAAATATATCCATGCGACAATCGGATTGCATGAGTATGTAGATTCATGAGAGTATCGGATTTTAATAAGTATCGGATTTTAATAAATATCGGATTTCATGAGTTTATGCCATGCGACTTTTGGTGTAACTCCATGCGACTTTTAGTGTTGTGCTTTGAAACCTCCGACTTTTAGAATTGATCCGACATTCGGACGGGGTCCGACTGTCGGATGAAGTGATCCGACTTTTATGATTTTGGCCATCCGACTTTCGGATGGTGAGTGTGGTCCGACTTTCAGTTGTTAGGTCCGACCTAGTGTGGTCTAACTTAGGGTCTAGTTTACCGAAAGCTAATAAGTAGAGATATCTGTATTGTAGGTCCTTGCGACTGGAATTGTTAATGTACAGCTTGAGAAATCTGTTGCGTTTGTCCGTGCCGCATATTAGGTAAGTTACCCTAACTTATACATGATATTAGTGTGAAATGTATATGTTATATCTTATGTGATGTTTTAACTGATGTGATATATGTGAAGTGAAGGGTTACGTTATATTGTGGTGAAAACGTAACTCGGGCACAGTCAGACATAATGTGAAATCCTTGGTACGGCTTGGATAGTCAACTGTGACCCAAAGTGTGAAATCGTCGTCAGTACACTGCGTCGGTCGTATGTGTAATGATATGTGATCATGGATTTGTGCTATGATGTGACATGTACATGCCTAGTGTGGTGTGTCAGTTAGAGTGGTCGCTAAGCTTTATGCTTACTGTTCTTGAACTTATTCTTTTCAGGACCTGATCGTGGGAAGGCTACAGCAATGTGAAGATGGCTCATCATTTGTTTCAAACCGTTTCCGCTGTTTTAACTACTTAAACATTTTGCTAGAACAATGTCTATAATATTACTTAAATACATTTAACTACGGGTAGTCCCCGGTGTGGGGCCTCGTAAGGTTTTGTTGAATCGTCATCGTTTAATGCATTTATACTTTTACTTATATAAAGAAAAAAATTTGGGACGTTACAACTTTGTATCAGAGCCTTGGTTTAAGGGATTCGAGCATGCAAGAGGTGTGTTCGGACTTAAACCTTGGTTCTAAAACATTTTAATTAATAAAACTCATTTTAAAAACCGAACGATGAGCTGTCAGCTGGAGCTTGGTCCTGGTGAGCACGAAGTGAAGCATAGTATATATATATATAGTTGGTGAAATATACCATGCAGTTGAATCCATGATGTATACCTGTAGTATAGGAGAGCCTTAGTGTGTAGGGCTACTTCAGATGAGGTGAACGGCATGCTAGAAATTGTATGTGGTGTGGATATAGACTGCGGTGTGAGCAGGATAGTATGATAAAGCCACCTGCTTAAAAGGGCGTTATCTATACTGAACGAGGAGAGAGTCGGATAAGAGGTTCAAGACTAGGGGTTCCCAACTCATGGGAAAAGGTGAACTGGTGAAGTGCCCCAAGTGTGGAAGAGGGCATGCTGGAGAGTGCCGGCTGGGCATATGAGTTGTTACAGGTGTGGGAGAATTGGCCACGTGAGCAAAGACTGCTAGTCCAACATGAGTGTTTGCTTCAGATGCAACCAACCGGGGCATCGTATGGCAGAATGCCCGGTGGCTGCTGTGGGAAGTGGGAGGCCTCGTCCACAATCATCGTTGATGATCACAAATGGGGAGAAAGGGCAAGTACCGAGGGCTTGGGGTAGGGCCATTCAAATGACGATGGAGGAAGCAAAGTCAGAGCCGAATGTGATTGCAGGTACTTTCGTTGTTAACTTTATGCCTGCATTAGTGTTGTTTGACTCGGGTGCAATTAAATCTTTTATTTCTGCTTCATTTTGTAAAAGTTTTAGCGTTTCACCGGTAAGGTTAGAGACACCTTTAGAAGTAGAAATAGCATTCGAGAAAGTTGTCAATGTATTCGTTATTTATAAAGGCAATGTAATAGAGATAGGAGAAGAGAAGTTCCCTATAGACCTTATACTAATTCAGATGAGGGAGTTCCAAGTAGTAGTAGGTATGGGCTGGTTGGGTTGTCACCAAGCTAGTATTTTGTGCAAGCAAGGAGTCGTGCGGGTCCAAACCCTAAGTGGGGGAGAGATTTCAATCTACGGTGAGCATCACAAAGGGAGGACGACATTGTGTACAGCGGTTAAGGTGGCTAAGTATATTCGTAAGGGTTACACCACATTTCTAGCGCATGTGGTCGACAGCAAGTTGGAAAGGAGTAAGAGAAGCATTCCGGACGTACCCTTGGTGTGCGATTTTCCAGAAGTGTTTCCGGAGGATCTCCCTGGGATTCCTCCCGACCGCCAGGTTGAGTTTAAAATCGACCTTGTGCCGGGTACCACGCCAATAGCGAAAGCTCCGTATCGACTAGCACCACCAAAGATGTAGGAGTTGATGTCTTAGCTGCAGGAACTATTGAACAAAGGGTTTATCCAACTGAGTAGTTCGTCGTGGGGAGCACCGATCTTATTCGTCAAGAAGAAGGATGGCACGTTCCGTATGTGTATAGACTACCGCGAACTGAACAAAGTAGCAATCAAGAACAGATACCCTCTACCCAGGATCGACGATTTATTCGATCAACTGCAAGGTGCAGCCTGGTTTTCAAAGAATGACCTACGGTCCGGTTATCATCTGTTAAAGGTAGAGGAAGGAGGCATCGAGAAAACGGCATTTAGGACGACATACGGTCATTTCGAGTTTGTGGTGATGCCCTTCGGATTGACGAACGCACCAGCCGCGTTTATGGATTTGATGAACAGAATTTGCCCACCAATGTTGGATAAGTCAGTAATTGTATTTATAGACTACATCTTAATCTACTCCAAGACAGAGATAGAGCACGAAGATCACCCACTGATGATGCTACAGACCTTGAAGCGGGAAAGGATTTATGCCAAGTTCTCCAAGTGCGAGTTTTGGTTGCGGGAAGTGCAATTTCTAGGGCACGTAGTGAACCAAGAAGGTATTAAGGTGGATCCTGCTAAGATTGAAGCGGTAATGAAGTGGGAAGTACCGAGGAGTCCTACCGAAATTCGAAGTTTCTTGGGACTGGCTGGGCATTATCGTAGATTCATACAAGACTTCTCTAAAATCGCGGTGCCATTGATAAAGATGACTAAGAAGAATGTGCGCTTTGTTGGGGTGAAGAGCAACAACAAGCATTTCAGATTCTACGAGGGAAGTGTTAGGAATCCATGGGGATCAAAGCATGCAACGGAAGCAACAAAAAACCCACAAAACGATCCCATGTTTTCCCAATGGTGGTGAAAACTTGCAAGAACATACATGCAACCAAAACAAACACAAAGAGAAGAAGGTAAGCAAGCCATACCCTTGAAGACTTTGATAATTCTGGAACAACTTCGATGTGTGGGATGAGCTCTTGAAACTAAAGGCCTCAAGCACCAAAGAAGTCCACACCAAGCTAAGTCTTCAATCTCTTTGTACTAGCAAACCAAAGAAGCACCAACACTTGATGATCTTCTTCTGGAACAACCTTTGAACCACTTGTGCACTTACCAGCTTCACTTGTTCTTGCTCTCTGTCTCTATGGAAGAACTCACAATGTATGTGTAATGCACAAAAATGACCAAGAGTATAGGATGCACCAAAAGGACCTCTTTTATAAGCATTCTATCTGTTCAAAGAGCCCAGAGTCGGAGCTAAGTGGCACACCATCATTGCACCAACAAAATGGTCCAACCAAATACAAGTGTCACATAGAATTCTGCCTTCATGACTTCTTCACGGGCTCTCACGGGCCGTGAAGGATAAATTCGCCACGACCGGCCATTAATCCTCCACGAGTCGTGCCGCGCTGTGCAAGAATCGTGAGGGTTGTACCTTCACGACCTCCTTCACGGGCCGTGTAGGCTCGTGAAGCCCTAGAGTTTCACGAACCATGCGGCCCACGACAGGACTCGTGGACATGAGCTGCTTCACGACCCGTGGAGCATCCTTCACGGTCGTGAAGCCTTGGTCAACTAGAATTTGACCATTTTGACTCTTTCTTCTTATAGTAGGGTGTCGAGATTGAAACTTGGTGTGTGACCCAATAGGCCCGCGCTTCATTGGCGGTGATGCCGGCCTACGTGTGTCAGTGAGAAGATTCCAACAAACTCCGACTTACACATGACACACCGTACCCATGGGCACCACAAACAGGGAGCTGCCTCTAGCAAGGCATCCCTGCCCCCAATTAAACCGGCGGTGCTATATCCTTGAGGAGCTCCAAGAAAGACACTATGGCCGATTCCACTACAGAGTCGGAATACATTGCGACCAGTGAAGCCGCTAAGGAGGTCGTATGGATGAGAAAATTTGTGCTTGATTTCGGAGTGGTTCCAAGCATCAGCTACCCTGTTGAGATCTTCTGTGAGAACGTGGGTGTGGCTTTATCAAAGGAACCAAGGTCTCACCGATGCACGAGGCATATTCCACACAAATATCATTTTATCCGTGACGTGGTCGAGAATGGAGACATAGTCATCAACAAAGTACACACGGATAGCAATTTGGCGGATTCTTTCACTAAAACATTGTCACAAGCTAAGCACGATGCCCACACACGTGCTATTGGGATTAGATTTTCTAGTGAGTTGGTTTGAGTTGATGTATTGGTTATTGTATTTGATATATTTGTTATGTAATTGGGAACATTAAGCAATATTGTATTCATGATTATATTGATTATTAAATGAAGATATAATAATGCGCGTGTAGCGAATACTTTCTTTAATCATTATTTTGTTCCAACTTTGTATGTTTTATCTCTTCCTTAAATGTTTAGCATTCTAAATATGTCCACGGTCGGTCATTCTTCCTTGGAAGGAAGTATGAAAAAAGATCGGGGAAATGATTGGTCATAGTGTTCAATTGGGACGCAATATTCCGCCTATACTTGAAAAGAGTTTCAAGTGATTGGACAACCCTCTCCTGACACACGTAGGCCCGTATCACTACTGATGAAGCGCGGGCCTATTGGGTCAAGGTGCCCTCATGATTCCTGCTTGGGCACCACGACTCGTGAAGGATTAATGGCCGATGGTAGCGCATTTATCCTTCACCGCCCGTGAGGAAGTCTTGAAGGTTGGATTCCAAGTGACACTTGTGTTTTATTGGACCATTTCGTTGGTCCGATGAGCGGTGTCCATTTGGTCCGACCCCAATATCATCTAGACGGGTGAAGCTCTTTAAAAGAGCTCTTCCTTGCTCATTTGTAGTTCTTAGTTCAATAAAGCAATATACACACAACATACACACTAGTGAGTACCTCCAAGAGTTTGAGTGTTCCAAGAGCTTGGTGTTGTTGGTGTTCTTGAGGATGTTCCAGATTCATACAACTAACACCGCCTTCGCAATTATGTAAATTAAGTAAAAATTTGAGTTTTTAAACTGCATGAGTCCGTTTGTAAATAGAGTGTTTACGTGTCCAGTTAATTTAAATACAGATTAACAACCATGCAGCGGAATTTAACACAAACCCTACAAACTATTACAGTTTTCAAAACACATTGATTTGGCGAATATATATACATATTAAAAACCTGCTAAATCATAAATATTGGTGTTACTCTAATTATGACCAACCATTATAACATTATACCAACATGTTGTGTTCCTTCCCGAAAGGTATTTACAATCAACCGTAAGCAATCCCATCTCACAACGCCTTTCTAGTCTTTACCTATAAAAGGGGAAACAACAACAATATTAGGTATAAATAGCTACTGAATACAGACAAGCATCAGCATCAATAAAGAAAGTCATATCACAAGAAATAGCAATCAATGCCATCCTATCACATAGCGGAGTGCTGACATGATCAGTAGGGGTTATATCTTGTAGGATAGCTAGTCCAGCTCAACAACCCTCACCGGGGAATCAGACAATGCCAACCGTGTTGGTAAGAACACATAAAGCGATCCACCGTGCACGTTACGGAGCCAAAGGCTCAACTGGGCTCAGCAGGTAGCCAAAAACCCTAGATGCTAAGGAACGGTACTCGAGTAACCGTTGATCCCGAACTTTTCCTGAAGGCCCGTAGGATCCAGCCATATGTTGACCTTAATAGTCAATAAAATGTCCGGACATACAAATAGCTCATCATAACCCATTTTGGGTTCAATAGCATGCATGCATTTAACAATCAACTCGTACTAATCAATATATATCGTATTTCATGCACATGTACCTAAATACATGTATAACATATCAACTATCATGGCAATATTCATTTCTTGGTCTTAATTGCATATATATCGATTTCAAGTGCACAACATGTAGCTTACAATAATCATTAAATCAAATTGAACTCAAATATCTCTTTATTGAACTCATGGAAGCCGATACTCACCTGAGTATTTAAAGCAAACAATAATATGGTTTCGGCTCTCCTTGTTCGTTTAATACACCTATAATGCATTTATTCTAGTTTAAACAACAATACTACAACCACTAGATTTGAATACTAGTACTAACCCCTTAACAATGTCCCTAACCTATTTACTATGTTATAACACCATCCCATGTACCAAAATACCAAGAAAAACAACAAACAATATGCTGTAAAAAGGTTCGCGCCCCGACCTCAAACTAGAGGCGCACAGTAGTGCAGAGCACTACCTTCTTCCATCCAAACTCAATTACAAGTTGCTACTAATTATTTCCAGCATTTGTACATGGTATGGGGCAGTAGCAGGAGTTCATAAACATTCAAATCATCAATTCTAACAACTAAAACAAGGATTAATCTTTAAATTATCATCAATGACCCATTTGAACTTCTACAATGAATTCAATCAAATTAGCATCTACAATTCATAACTTCTGTTCCAAATCATTTGTAGATGGTGTAAGAACTTATTAGAACATTAAAATTCAACCTTTGTTGGTCAATTTAGTTTTGACCCGGTTTTTAACCTAGTCCTTCAAAAAATCAAGAACAAGATGAATGGATGCTTACAAGGATCAGGAAGATGATGAAGGTGTGATCAAGAACAAATTATGAAATTGAATCCTTGCTTGAATTTCCAGCCTTGATGATGATCCCTTCTTCAATCTTTCAAGAGCATAGGAAAATGGGTGAGTAAGCGTGTGTGTGTAAATCGTGAGAGAGTGTGTGTTAACTGAGTTGATAAGGTTTAAACTGACTTGTGGGTTTAATTATCCACAAGTGGGTATCTTGTTCCCCATTTTCAACTTACAACACCACACCCGTTTACCCGTTTCAACTAATGAAGATATTTTCGAAATCCTCGTTTGAAACCGTTTAATATTTTATCACTTTTATCTATTTTATTACTAATTTTTATAACCTCATTTAATAGCTAATTTAATACTTTCTATCAATAGTTGAATATATATTTTATTCAATTCATTTAATTTAATTAGCGTACCGATGGCGCGCACCAGTAGGCCCGATTGAGGATGTTACAACTCTAAGTTTGCTTGGTGTGGACTACAAGAGTGCTTGAAGCCACTTGTTTCAAGATTGTCATTCCACACTTTGTTCCAGCCAAGAAATCAGTTCTTCAAGGGTATAACGTCTTCTCCTCTTTAGTTCTTTTTTCTTGCATGTTTCTTTTTACAAGTTAGCACCACCTTTGGGACTTCATGGGATGTGTTTTGTGTGTTTTCTCTTGCTTCCGTTGCGTGTTTGATCCCCATGGAATCCCAACACTTAGGCTATCATCAAAAATCACATTGATACTTTCAACAACAACGTTTGTTCGTTTATTCAACATGCGAAATGGTTTTGACTCTAAAGAGTAACCAAGGAAAATTTCCTCATCTGCTTTGGAGTCAAATTTTCCGAGGTTAGTCCTTTGGTTAAGGACAAAACACATATTACCAAACACATGAAAGTGTTTGATATTAGGAACTATGCTATTAGCAAGTTCATATGGACTTTTATTAAAGCGACGGTGAAGAATAGATCAATTTTGAGTATATCATGTTGTGTTGACGGCTTCTACCCAATAGGAGGGTGGTAGATCAGCATATGACAACATAGTTTGAGCTACTTCAACGAGTGTTCAATTTCTTCATTCTACAACCCCATTCTGTTCAGCGGTATAAGCTGCAGATAATTGATGCATGATCCCTACGGAGTCAAGAAAAACATCCAAGATTTTGTTCTTGAATTTGATGTCGTTGTCTGCTCTTATAGTACCGACCATTACTTGTGATTGATTTTGCACCTGCTTGAGAGACGGGATGATGATTAACGAAGCCTCATGCTTAGTTCTCAAGAACTTGGCCCAGGTATATCGTGAATAGTCATGCACTATCACGAGGATATAACTCTTCCCATTTCTTGACTGTACTCTCATGGCGCACATAAATCAATGTAGAGCAACTGTAGAGGGGTTTTGGTGCTTGACACTTGTTTTACCTTATGTGAAGATCTTTTCATCATTCCTCTTTCACAATGCTCACATAGGTGTTCGTTCTCAAACTTCAGCTTGAGCATCCCACAAACTAAATCACCTTTTACCAACTTGTTAATGTTCTTGAAGTTGAGGTGAGAGAGTTTTCGATGCCACATCCACATGAGCTCTGATGAGGCCCTCGACAGTAGGGGGACTGACTGTTTGCCCTCTAGGTCGGCAAGATCAATTGTGTATAGGTTTGATCTTCTAGAGCCAGTTAGAAGCACATCACCTGTTTCTGTTCTAACGGAGCAAGTTTTGGCCTTAAAATTCACTTCGAGCCCCTTGTCATAAAACTTCTTGATGCTGAACAAGTTGTGTCCCAATCCTTCAACATACAAAATTTACTTATTTTTATGTTTTCTTTTATGATATCTTTAGTTCCCATTATTGGTGCCATTTGGTCATTCCGAAACCGAATATTTTCCGAATAATGTGGGAGTTCGTGAGAAGATTCTTCTCCCCGGTCGTATGTTTGGAGCAACCAGAGTCCATGTACCACCTGCTATATACCTGCACATGGAAGAATACAATAATTTAGGTACCCGGTTTTTACTGGGTCTTTGCAAGTTAGCACATTCAATAAATTCTATATTTGTTTCGATTATTATTTGGATATGTCGGGGGTTGGTGCAACTATTGGGTGTTCGATCACCATACGTTTAAAACCCTTTGGAAGAGATATGTCATCTTCGATAAATTTAACTCTTTTCTTTTGACCTCTCGATTCTCCAATCCTTTGTTTGGGTGAGGTTGGAATGGTGGATTGGACTTTGGTTTTTGTGTGATGGATCAATTGTTGCTATAGCTATGACGCCAGAGCTTGTTTGGATTTAGCTCTCTAATTCGTGGATCGGGATTGTTCCTTACAACATCGACTTCGGCGTGATTCCAGTTGTTATGGTATCTATGGTTTGGAGTCCATTTATTTATGAATATTATGTTTGATTTATATTTACTAGAAAACCGTAATTGAGTGTTATGCACCGTGACAAAGGTGTGTCATTGGTCTGGAATTTAGCTCTGTTTGAGCGCTTCTTACGCCAGTAGGTTATTTTATAGCCCTTTTTGTTTATGAAGAAAGCCTGTTCTTGAAGTGATTCGAATGGTTTGTACACCGGATTTGGTTTGATTCCGCGATTTTTATAATCTGTAACACCCTGTTTCCGTATAATAAATAAATGAATATTTTATTGGATGATGCGAGCTTATATTTGTAGTTGCTAATTATTTATGGAATTTAAGTTATTATTTGATTTGGTGGATTATTTAGATTATTAAATAAACAAGTAATTGGGCTATCTTATCGTTGGGTTAATTAATTAAGAGAAATGGAATAAGAGTGTGAAAGAATTAAATCTTATGGGCTTATGGATAGTGCCATGGTTGGGCCCAAGAGGCCTTGTGGGAAACAAGTATATAAGGAGGATTAGGGTGCAGCCTCCAAGAATATTGTTACTGTTACATTGAGAGAACGAAACAGTGTGTGTTGTGTGTGTGCAAAAACCCACGAGAGAAGCAAGGAGAAGGAGTCAAGAATCATCTGGAAATCTAAGGAGTTGTCAAGAGAATCATAAGGTAATGTTCTCTATCTCTCTATGATGTTGTAGGTATCGATTTTGCGATTATAGAGTTAGATAAGATCTGGGTTTTTGGGGTTTGTGTTTATGAAGAACAATAGTAAAAGAATCTAAGTTAGGAGCTTTAATACTTGTTGTGTTGTGTTTAAATCTTGAAGGAAGTGGTTAAATGAGTGGAGAAATGTTTTGAAAAAAAATATAGAGATTTGGTTAAGTTTTGAGAAGGTTGTGATGGAGTTTCAAGTTTTGGGTTTTTTGAAAAGATGAACTGGTAGGGAAGGATATGAGTCGTGCGACTCTTAGTGCTCAGTCATGCGACTATCGGATTGCATATATATACATTCATTTGACTTTCGAAATTTCATAAGTACATATCCACGCGACTGTCGGATTGCATAAATGTATATTCATGCGACATTCGGGTTTGCATATGTATATATCTATGAGACTGTCGGATTGAATAAATATGTATTCATGCGACTTTCGGATTTGCATAAGTATATATCCATGCGACCGTCGGATTGCATGAGTATGTAGATTCATGAGAGTATCGGATTTTAATAAGTATCGGATTTTAATAAATGTCGGATTTCATGAGTTTATGCCATGCGACTTTTGGTGTAAGTCCATGGGACTTTCGGATAGAGGAATTGTGTAGTTCATGCGACTTTCAGTGTAGAGCTTTGAACCCTCCGACTTTTAGAATTGATCCGACATTCAGATGGGGTCCGACTGTCGGATGAAGTGATCCGACATTTATGATTTTGGCCATCTGACTTTCGGATGGTGAGTGTGGTCCCACATTCATTTGTTAGGTCCGACCTAGTGTGGTCCGACTTAGGGTCTAGTTTACCCAAAGCTAATCATTAGAGATTTCTGTATTGTAGGTCCTTGCGACTAGAATTGTTAACGTACAACTTGTGAAATCTGTTGCGTTTGTCTGTGCTGCAGATCAGGTGCGTTACCCTAACTTATACATGATATTAGTGTGAAATGTATATGTTATATCTTATGTGATGCTTTAACTTATGTGATATTTGTGAAGTGAAGGGTTACGTTATATTGTGGTGAAAACATAACTCGGGCACAGTCAGACGTGTTGTGAAATCCTTGGTACGGCTTGGATAGTCAACTATGACCCAAAGTGTGAAATCACCGTCAGTGCATTGCATCGGTAGTATGTGTAATGATATGTGATCATGGATTTGTGCTATGATGTGACATGTACATTCCTAGTGTGGTGTGTAACTTAGAGTGCTCGCTAAGCTTTATGCTTACTGTTGTTAAACTTATTATTTTCACGACCTGGTCGTGGGAAGGCTCCAGCAGTGTGAATATGGCTCATCATTTGTTTCAAACAGTTTCCGCTGTTTTAACTACTTAAACATTTTGCAAGAACAATGTCTGCAATATTACTTAAATAGATTTAACTACGAGTACTCCCGGGTGCGGGGCATGGTAAGGTTTTGTTGAATCGTCACCGTTGAATGCATTTATACTTTTACTTATATAAAGAAAAAAACTTTTGGGACGTTACACGATCTAGGTCATATAAACAGTGAGAGGAGCAATGTCCTTCCAAACAACCATCTCTCATGCAAAAAGTTTCAGAATTAACAAAATCAACCGGATTTTGAATAGAATTAATACGTGCAACAGATGAACCATTACAAAACAAAAGATTTGTTTGTTTTGAGAAATTTTCACGGTAAATTAAACTATCTTCTCGACTTCCCTCGGCATCCTTTTCTTGATGCTCCGTCCTCCATTCTAGCATTTGCTTTCTCACCCTATTTACGCCAGTACCTAAATTCACACATAAGTTTGAAGCAGAATTTGCTAACTTGTCATCTTTGGAAGGTTGTTTGCCAGGTCTTGTTGTCCGATGTTTGGTACATTGAGCTTTCGACTGGGATGACTTGGATGTGCTTGTTTTGGGAGATGAAAATGATTCAATGATTTTAGCCTTACCGTTTAGTGCAGTTCACTCAAGTGTATGTGATTAGAAAGTTCATTTTCAAAAGAATTGAGTCTTAATTGGAGTTAAAAAGGATTGGTTTCTAGTTTGATGCACTCCCCTCTATATTCTTTATGTCTTTCTTCTGAGTTGGCTGATGTTTGGTACATCGCATAGCTAGAACCTATGCTTTGATGAGAAAGTCAAAGAGTTTGGTTTTTCAAAAAGCAATGATGAGCCACACGTATATGTGGCTAGTGGGAGCATAATTGTATTCCTGGTCTTGTATGTCGATGACATACTCCTCATTGGGAACGATATCCCGACCCTTCAAGGTGTTAAAACATGGTTAGGAAATTGTTTTTCGATGAAGGATCTAGGGGATGCGACTTACATTCTTAGGACCAAGATCTATAGAGATAGATCCAAGAGGCTAATTGGGCTTAGCCAAAATACATACATTGACAAAGTCCTAAAAAGGTTTAGGATAGAGGACTCCAAGAAGGGGTTTCTTCCAATGTCACATGGTTTGGTATTGAGTAAGACTCAATCCCCTAGTTCCCAAAAGAAACAAGAAGTAATGAAGCGAGTGCCATATGCTACAGTTGTGGGCTCAATCATGGATGCCTTGCTATATACTAGGGCTGATGTATCGCGTGCCTTGAGCATGACGAGTAGATATCAAGCCAACCCAAGCAAAGCCCATTGGACGGTGGTGAAAAGCATTCTCAAGTATCTTCAGAGAACTACGGAGATTTTCTTGGTGTACAGAGGAGAGGAAGAGCTTAGAGTAAAGGGTTACTGTAACGTTAGCTTCCAACCTGATAGGGATGAGTGCCGATCTCAATCAGGGTTCATGTTCCTATTAACCGGCGGTGCTATATCCTTGAGGAGCTCCAAGCAAGACACTGTGGCCGATTCCACTACAGAGTCGGAATACATTGCGGCCAGTGAAGCTGCTAAGGAGGTCGTATGGATGAGTAAATTTGTGCTTGATTTGGGAGTAGTTCCAAGCATCAGCTACCCTATTGAGATCTTCTGTGACAATGAGGGTGCAGTGGCTTTATCAAAGGAACCAAGGTCTCACCGAAGCACGAGGCATATTCCACGGAAATATCGTTTTATCCGGGACGTGGTCGAGAATGGAGACATAGTCATCAACAGAGTACACATGGATAGCAATTTGGTGGATTCTTTCACTAAAACATTGCAACAACCTAAGTACCATGCCCACACACGTGCTATTGGGATTAGATTTTCTAGTGACTTGGTTTGAGTGGATGTATTGGTTATTGTATTTGATATATTTGTTATGTAATTGGGAACATTAAGCAATATTGTATTCATGATTATATTGATTATTAAATGAAGATTTAATGATGCGCGTGTAGCGAATACTTTCTTTAATCGTTATTTTTTTCCAACTTTGTATGTTTTATCTCTTCCTTGAATGTTTAGCATTCTAAATATGTTCACGGTCGGTCATTCTCCATTGGAAGGAAGTATGAACAAAGTGTATGAAATCCATGCGCGCCAACACCCGTACCCAGCGGAAGCAACGACATCAAAAACCTGGGTTTTCAGGTATCAAAACCGACATGCATGTATTACCCAAGTTGGGATCGTGACTACAAACGAATATAGCAACTAAAAGAAACGAGAGGGATGAGAAATAATACCATCACGGGGCTGGAGCTATATTGGTGCCTCCAAATTTGGATATAATCAACATGTTTTTTTTTTTACGTATTTGTTCCGAGCTAGGAAGATCTTTGTGAACCCGAAACCGAGCTCCTCTATTGATAGTCCACACCAAGTAGCCGAGATTCCGTCTTGCTAACGATCCGAGACACGAACCACACGTTGTCTTCGTGAATCTGGAGCAGCCACTACCACTAGAACTACTTGCCTTCACGGGATTACACACACCACCAACCCACTAGATGCTAAAGAACTATGTATATGTGTTATGTGTGTGTAGAAGAAAAAGTTATGCCAAGAGAGAGTGCAAAGCCTTTTATAAACTCTGGAATTCATATCAAGGCAACCAGAGTCGGCCAAATTGTCACTCATTCATTGGACCAACACAAAGGTCCAATAGAAATAAAGTGTCACTTTGACTTCTGTCTTCACGGGCTCTCACGGCCCGTGAAGCACTCGTGAATGCCTCATAGGCCGGGTTCCACCGCACACTCTCATTGGGCCAACGAGTGGTCCAATTAATAGAATGGCGCATGCCTTCACGGGCTCTCACGGGCCGTGAAGCACTCGTGAAGGCCCTCCTCCCACGACTACTTGTCCGGGTGGTGAAGGCTCGTGGAGGGTTTCTCTTCACAACCTCTTCACGGCCCGTGAGGGCCCGTGAAGGTCACTAGAAACCCTAATCTCATATTCTCTCTTGTTTGCGTTGTGCTGCCGGAATCTACCCTTGGCGTGTGACCGAATAGGCTCGTACCTCATCAGCAATGATGCTAGTACACGTGTATCAGTGGGCATATTCCAACAAACTCCCACTTGCACATGATACAGCGTTACCAACACCACAGACAAGCAGCGGCTCTAGCAAAGCATACTTGCCCCCAAGTCGGTACGAGTTACGTCATCCTCGACAAATCCTGGTAGCCTAGAAAGGCTAAAAGGTCCTATAGATAAGTGATCATAAACATCCCTTTGTTCACGATATCCGTGTGAACACGAGACATGGAAAAATGTCTATCTCCAGATCGTTCACGATTCTGTTTCTCGATTCTAGATTGGTGGTGACCAAATAACAAGTTTACAACTGATCTAAAATCATTGTAACTTGAGCACGGCCATGCATTTTTGGTGTCAGTGCCCAATCATCGAGGGGCCCAGGGATATTTCTCTAACCAGAGGAACAAATCCTTTGACTAGATAACCCCGCCACATGCTTCTTACTTTATTTGAAAACTCCCTTTATAGTGGCCAGTTACGAACCACGTTTGAAAATAATCAAAATAAAGCAGACTCATGCTTTGGATACACATGTATCTCCGGTCTAAGGATGAAATGATATTATAATCCCGAGTCACTTGTGACCATAATCCATGAAGTGAACTCAGGTGTGGGTCTTCCAATCACTTGAAACTCATTTCAAGTACAGGCTAGTTTTGCATCACTTGCATTCAATCCTTGATTAATCCATGACCAAACCCTAACCTCAGTCTTAACTCAAACTTCCTTCCCTTGAAGAATGACTGACTGTGGAAATCTAGAATGCATAAGCACTTTGGGAAGTGGTTAAACATGCTAAGATGGAACATAGTAAAAACTAATGAAAGTAACCGCATCTGCGTATATATAGTCCCCACTATATATCGAAAGCAATCAAAAGTAACGATACTGCTTGCAGTTCCCAAAGCAAATATAAAACAATCAACAACTAAAACAATATTTAAAGCCAAATCATATGCATAAGAAATGCTACACGACCTAGTATGTCAAACATCACTAGTCATTATGACTACGGATTATTCAATGGATTTGCCATGCAACATCCATTTGTATTCTTGTTATCTTCTCAATTATATTTTAACCAAACTACTTTATCAAAGTATCCGTCAAAGAGATCATATAACGAAGCACTAAGGTACTCATATCCTCATTGTTACAAAAGTTCACAATAGGATCAGTGATACTTAAGAACTTCTCTAATCAATTATTAACACCATATAATAGGATCAAAGACTTCGATTAAGATCGACAGTTATCCTATTAGAAATTAGTATTAGAGTAAAAAAGTTACTCCAAGGCTCATTTCTCATCGTCAAACATTAAGAACATACACAAGTATTTCTTGTGATTCAAAATCTTGTATCTCCTAAGTATTATCATGATACAATAATTCCCTATTTTAGGTTCATAGAACACTTACAATAGGACATTATCTTTAATCGATACATACTTCTAGGTATACAGTAAAAGCTCCCACTAGCCCTGACATATGTAAAAGTCTTATCTATGCTCCTAGAAAACTCATGACTTTGATTTTCTCATTAAAGCAAAGATCTTACTTTTACGATGTTAGTATAAGTCCAAAGGACTTATTCACACTTGTAGACTTAATTTGGATACTACGGATATCTAAGACCCTCGGAGAGTGTGGTAAGCACTTCCTTAATACGAAGTTCCATAAAGGAACGCGGTCTTGTATATCGGTGTACTATCCTTTATTGCCGTAAGAAGGCAACAATAGAAACAAGTATCAAATGATCTTCAACATAGCCACTAGGAAAAGCTTCCACAAAAACCATCACGAAACCTTTACCCCTAGTCGGTATTTGAAGTAGTCTACAGTACAATCCATGTTAATTCCATTTACACCATCTAGGTTTCCACCTTGGTATGGAATTAAGTAAAGTATTTGCATATTTGAAATGGATTTCACCTTATGATTAATTACTTCTTATAATCTCAGTGAACTAAGGCCCACTATGCTTTCCGATAGATTGTGATTTGAACCCATATCTCTTTGGCTACATGACTTCTATCAGCCTTGAAAGTAATTACTCATGGTCAGGATAACCGGCATTCTCATGCCGATATTTGATCATATGTTAGTGCCAACATCAAGTCTTTCATTTAAGTTGCACGTTCTTCCACTAGAATGCTTTAGTTATTATCTTCCTTTCGAGCAACAAAACATTGTTCTTGTAAGGTCAAATATCCAAAACCTATAAGAACCTTTTAAATGTATTAGCAGCATTTAAGTTCTTCAATCTCCCACCAGATGTAGATTGAAAATCTCCAAACTTTGATATATATACAAGAAAAGAACTCTTTCAAGATATATCTCATAGTTGCTAAATAGACTTTCAAGTTGGATTAAGATTAAGGACTTGGCTTGTCACATTCAATGTGTATACTAACAAGTCGAATAAACATATTTGACCCATTATTTACCAGATCATTTTCAACAATATCCGGTTTCCTTCAACGTGACACCATGTACAAATGTGTCTATGTTAAGGAACGAATTGTGAGATAATCCCGCAATTCATAATATAGTCATTGATATAGATTTAAGGTATCTTAGAATCTTAACTAGATCTAAGCATCCAATCTATATGTCCCAATTGATTCTTTTAATTAGTTTCTCTTTGTTATGTGCTTTTACGGATTATCCACCAAAGGTGATCAATATCTTACAAGCTAGCATCCCTCTCACATATACCGTGAAGGGATTCATAATCATCTTACCCTTATAGATAAGATTAGCATCAAATGTTTAACCCGAGGTTAAACTAGTCCAAGATCCTAACCACATGGATCTAGGTGATACTTATCTTATTTACATGGTTAAGTAGATTATGACAAAGAGCCGATTGATCCAAACTATTTTTGGACTTAGAATCAATCATTCATGATTAATTATTACTTATAATATGTATGTCTTGACATAGATAATTTTAATTTCTATCAATCAACAAATATTTTTCTAAAACAAGATTCAAATTCAAGTATGAATTCATCGTCATCAAATGTAGAATGATGCGCCTTGAAGGCCAAAATAAATCATAAGCTATGACATGAACAAACTTAGAAATTGAATAAGTAATGCGAAAAAATCTTTTACAACCCAAAAACTCAAAAACTCATCCATCGTCTTCATGAACATACAAAAAAAAACTAAACTTGCCTCACAGGGCATAAAAAACAAAGTAATAATGAAACCGGTTAGAATAGGCGAGATCAAAACTCCCAATTCTCTTGTAGAGGTCAATCTTCCGAGTTACCTCTTTTAGAGACCCGGTTCTTCATGCTTTTGGTTCTTCTTTTAAATGGTACCTACACTTTGTAACAAAATTAATTTGTGACAAACGTGAGTTAATTAGCTCGGGTGAACAACCCAGCAAAATAGAAGAATTAGCAATGAATGATGAATGTACCTTGAGAGGGGAAATTAACTCTCTTTTTGCTTAGAAGTTTAATATCCTCTCGGCACGAAGGGCATGCGTGACGTCCCCAATCTCCAAATCTTCCATAGAAGTAGCAAACCACTTTTTCTCAAATCTCTTCTTGAGGCACACAATTATGGTCCTCAGATTCAATGTGGGGAATAGGCTTGGACACTCCAACCTTTTCCCTTCATGTCGGTTTCTTCTTCTTTTACTTTTGTTCCCTAGAACTCGTGATAGGAATGGAAGAGGTGGATTCATGTTTGGCCATGTCAGACTCCGCAGTCTTCAACATACCATGCAATTCACCTAAGGTTTTCTCCATGTCATGCATGTGATAGTTCATGACAAACTTATCATACGATGCGGGCAGGGACTGGAGTACTATATCCACAACAAGCTCCCTCCCCATGGGAAATCCTAGTCTCTCCATTTTGTCCACATACGCCTTCATCTTAAGGACGTGGACACTCACACTCCTACCTTCCTGTATTCTACAACCGACTAGGTTTTTAACACACTGATAGTGTTCCTCCCTTACTTGTTGTTGGAACATGTCCTTCAAACTTGTCCATCATATCGTGCACACTCATGTGCTCAAAGTGTTTTTGCAACTCCGAGCTCATAGTTGACAACATGAGGCAGGCAACATCGTGTGTGTCCTCAACATGCTTTTCATACGTGTAACAGACGGACCAAGTCGCGTCGCTAGCAGGTGGTTCCGGAAGAGGTTCCTCAAGGATGTGCAACTTTGACTTATAGCGAAGGACAATTCTCATTTGCCTAAGCCAGTCAATGAAGTTCACTCCCGTGAGTTTCTCCCTATGTAGGAACATACGAAGCGAATTGTTTGACGTGGTGTTATTATCGTTTGACACCTATAAATAACAAGAATACACATTTTAGTTAGTTTGATATAATCCTCGTTAAAATAATTACCCATAAAGTTTTAGAAAAACAACTTATCTTAACTAGGGCTAACAACCATATTTTACTCCACTACATGACGGGTTTACCGCGGATCACTTCATGAAGCTATTTAGGCCGGTAACCATTTTACCGATTGCAATCTCCATTGCAACTCTTAGACACTTGCGGGATCCAAGGACGTAAAATGGTCGGTTGGCATGTTTGATCCCTATTTACACCAATCCCAAATTAAAATTCTTGGTTGACTTGTGCTTAGCTCGATAATCACACAAGGATTTTAGTTTTCAATTGTAAATCGTCCAACAAGATACATGGCAGCAAACTCGACAATCATTGGCTCGTGCTAAGCTCGACAACCAACAACTCCAAGTCGCCACTCTCACCTTCCATACAGATCCGCATGGAATAACTCGTGCTTAGCTCGACAATTATCCCATGCTTTACTAGAATCGGGTGTGTCATCTTATGGATGGTGCGTGATTTACGTTTTAGGAAACGGGCTTTTGTTTCTTGATTAAAACCAAGTTTTAATATTTGATTAACAAAGTAAGTGACAAAAACGATTTTCACTTTAAATATAAATACCAAGTTTATATTGTCTTGTTAATCGTGTACACACGAGAGTTTGTTAATTAATTTAAAAAACTCTTGTGATTTTATTAACTTAGGAAACTTATCAAGCATGCAAGGAAACATAAACAACCATGCCAAAAATATAAATCACATCACACGCATAGAAAGAGGATGGTAACCATGCCAAAAACCTATGCGTCCTACCCGCGAGCCAAGCCGGGAGGACTAGGTCTACTAAGGACACAAACCTAGACCATGGAGTGCTCCTACTGAATCCGCTACCTCCATCGGGATTAACCGGATCCAAGGTCTTCAAGACGTCTCCTCTTGACTCTTGATTGTGGTCTTCAAAACACAAGTACACAAAATAAAGGAAATGGCACGCAAGCCACGCGCTTCCTATCAATGTAGTACAAATACATATGAATAAATGAAACGGCATGCAAGCTGCGATAATTAATTACAAACTGAACGAATAAATAATTAATTACATCACACGTGACACCAAGGTCACCAAATAAATCCAAACAACCAAACAAACCACAAGGCACAACCACAAGGTCTAAGGGGATGGTTACCAAGTAAAAGCAACAAATAACAACTACAAAGCACGGTGAGCCAAAACTGTCTAATCATTGACTTTACGCACAATCTTGAATGGGCCTATGAAACGTGGACTTAGTTTCCTTTTGCGTCCAAAGCGAATAACGCCCTTCAAGGGGAAACCTTCAAGAATACACGATCACCGACATCGAATGTAGCGGGACGACGCTTAGGATCCGCATACATCTTCTGTCGATCTCGGGCTGCTTTAAGCTTTTCTAAAGCCACATTCACTTTCTCTGAAGTTATCTAGACAATCTCAGGTCCAGCAAACGGTTTCTCTCCGGGCTCCAACTAGCAAGTTGGAGTGCGACATCGTCTCCCGTAGAGAATTTCGTACAGTGGCATTCCAATGCTGGAATGATACGAATTGTTATAAGCAAATTCAATCAATGGGAGATGAGAATCCCATGATCCACCGTATTCAAGTACACACCCTCGAAGCATGTCTTCAAGAGTCTAAATCGTTCATTCTAATTGGCCATCAGTCTGCGGGTGATAGGCAGTGCTTAAGTGCACACGAGTGCCTAAATCATGTTGCAAACTTTGCCATAAATTAGATACAAATCTGGAATCACGATCAGAAACAATTGAACAAGGAAGACCGTGACGTGTTACTATCTCACCAATATAAAGCTATGCAAAACGAGTCAACAAAGCTGACTCGTTGGTTGCCATGAAATGGGCACTTTTTTTCGGTCAACAATGACCCAAATCATATCATGCCCTCTGAACGTCTTTGGCAACTTTGTCACGAAATCCATCGTGATGTGATCCCATTTCCATTCCGGAATGTCATGCTGTTGCAAACTGCCATAAGGTCTTTAATGCTCTGTCTTGACTTGGGCACATGTCTAACATTTCTTCACGAATGAAGCAATGTCTTTCTTCAGAGTTGGCCACCAATACAACCTTTTTAGGTCATAGTACATCTTGGTGATACTCGGATGGATAGACAACTTAGACTTGTGAGCTTCTTGCAGATCCAACTCACGATTACCTCTTAAAAGAGGAACCTATATCCTGGATTGAAAAGTCTTCAATCCACGATTATCTTCACCTAGCTGGTCTTTTAACTTTTTCATCCTTTCTGATTTCAGATTGTCATCCTGCAAAGCTAACTGCTGGGCATCTTTTAACTTTGCAATCAAATCTGATACAACAGTAAGCTTCATAAACTTTGCCTATGCTGCTGCCCCCTTACGGCTCAAAGCATCCGCTACAATATTGGCTTTACCGGGATGGTAGCGAATCTCACAGTCGTAGTCTTTGATTAACTCCAACCAACGGCGCTGCCGCATGTTGAGTTTTTTCTGTGTAAAGACATACTACAAGCTTTTGTGATCAGTGCATATCACACACTTAGTGCCATAAAGGTAGTGCCTCCACAATTTCAGTGCGAAGACAACAACAACAAGTTCGAGATCGTGAGTTGGGTATTTCCTTTCGTGAGATTTCAGCTGCCAAAAGTCATAAGCAATCACTTTATCTTTCTGCATGAGGACACAACCCAACCCCGCATAAGAGGCATCATAATAAATGACGAAGTCCTCCGAACCCTCCGGCAAGGCAAGAATCGGAGCTTCGCATAACAATCGCTTTAAGGTCAGGAATGCTTCTTCTTGAGCTTCCGACCAAATAAGCACAACATCCTTACGGGTCAGCTTGGTCAATGGACCCGCAAGTTTAGAGAAATTTTGAATAAATCGCTGATAGTAGCTGGCCAAGCCAACGAAACTCTTTATTTCAGAGGGAGTTCGAGGAACCTCCCAATTCATCACCGCTTCCACCTTAGCCGGATCTACCTTAACGCCTTCTTGACAGATAACATGGCCAAGGAAATGAACTTCCCTTAGCCAGAATTCGCACTTAGAAAACTTGGCATAAAACTCTTCTCGTTTGAGAGTCTCGAGAACCTAACGAAGATGAATCTCGTGATCAGCCTCAGTCTTCGAATAGACAAGAATGTCGTCAATGAAAACAATCACGGATTTATCAAGAAAAGGACGACAGACGCGATTCATCAAATCCATGAATATGGCAGGAGCATTGGTTAAGCCGAATGGCATAACCAAGAATTCATAATGACCGTATTGAGTCCGGAAATCCGTCTTCGGAATGTCTTCTTCGTGGACTCGTACTTGATGATACCCCAAACGGAGATCAATTTTCGAGAAATACGTAGCTCCCTGCAACTGATCAAAGAGATCATCGATTCATGGAAGAGGATACTTATTCTTTACAGTTCGCTTATTCATCTCTCTATAATCGATACACATCCTCATGGTTTCATCCTTCTTTTTGACAAATAGAACAGGAGCTCCCCAAGGCGAGGAACTAGGACGAGTGAAACCTTTTTCAACTAACTCCTGGATTTGCATCATCATCTCGCGGATCTCAGAAGGAGAGAGATGATATGGAGATCTAGCTACAGGTGTAGCTCCAGGAATCAGTTCTATCTTATACTCAACATCTCTTACTGGAGGTAAACCCGGTAATTCATCACGAAAGACCTCAGGGAATTCAGAAACTACCCTGATATCTTGAACTGGTCGCTTTTCCATCGTAGCATCAATAACATATTCCAGGAAGGAATTACAACCTTTAGCAATAGACTTCTGAGCTTTAATAACGGAGATAACAGGAATATCAGAATCCCGTCGTTCTCCTCGAGCAACTGCATAAGATCCATTAGCAAGAGGGATCTTAATCATCTTCTTGGAACAGAGAATCTCAACATCACGCTTGCTAAGCCAATCCATTCCAATCACGACATAGAAGCCTACTATAGGCATAACAAAGAATGAAATAGGGATATTACTCCCATCAATATAAATAACGTCAATAGGGACTTTCTCGGTAACCGAGATTACTTTGCGGTCTGCAACTTCTACATTAAGAAGCTTGTCTAAAGGCGTAACAGGTAACTGGAGTCTTTTACGGAAAGCAACAGAAACAAAAGAATATGTTGCTCTTGAATCAAAGAGTACACTGGCAGGAAAGTAATTAATAAGAAATGTGCCAGTGACGACATCACCTACAGCCTTTGCCTCCTCTGCAGTCATCTGAAATGCCCGCCCTTTGGCACGGGGGGCATTATCTTTCTTCTGCCCTCTAAAAGACCCAGCTGCTCCGGAGTTTTGTCTATCAGGGAACTCAACCATTTTGTGACCGGGTTTGCGACACCGGTAACAAACGTCTTCTTTGTATGGGCATTCAGTCACCGAATGCCCTCTTTGCCCACACCTGCCGCACCTCCTAGTTGATGCAAAGCATTCTACAGAATGGTATGTACGGCATGAAGAACACCAAGGGTCATTAGGTCTTGGTTTCTTAGGAGCTTCAGTTTTCCCTCTCCTGAGGATTGCCCTTTTGAAGAGCTCGATTGGAGAAATGGCTGAAACTTCCTTTTACTACCACCACTAGGAAATTCACCCCGACACTGTATGTGATCACCTTACATTTTACGGGCCACATGAAATGCCAGATCCAGTGTTGGAGCTGCCCGCACATGGGCACCAAATTCCAGTGGCAGAGTCGCCACAAACCTTCTTATCTTTGTGACTTCATCTGGAATCAGGTGTAGAAGAAACCTCATCTTATCAGTGAATGAGGTAATATGTTCTTCAATCGGTTTATCTCCCTTCCGGAGATCAGTAAATTCTCTTTCCATCTGATCCGTATCATACTATGTACAGTACTTCTGGAGCACTTTCTCAGAAAACTACTCCCAATAGAGAGCACTTAACACGTCTTTGGTAATCGAGGCCTTCACCGTATCCCACCAAAAGATAGCACGACCCTTTAACATGCGTATCACGTAATTCACACGATACTCAGGCTCGCACTCATAGGATTCAAAAGCTTGCTCCATTTCACGAAGCCATTGAATAGTCACAGTGGGGTTATCACTCCCCTCATACGTTGGTGGGTGACACGTCAAGAACTTCGTATACGAGCAGGGCTTGCGTGCTTTAGTAAGAGTGGATTTCAATAAGAGCTCTTTAGCTAGACGAAGCTCTTCCTCCAGACGCTTTATATAAGCTAGCTGGTCTGGATCAGGTACTGCGCCACCAGCATTATGTTGAGGGCATTGGTCTTCGACTTGGTGAGGCATGTGACAAGCCTCATCTTCTAACTCTTTGAGCGCTTGCTCAGTGTTTGCTTTATCAGCAGACATGTTCTTTATCTTAACTCTTCTATATAACACTGAAGAGTAATTAGTACTTTATCATACTTGCTGATCATATCTAACAAGCTATACTATAGCAAGTAATAATCATATAACTCTCATACTCAATTCCCCCCCAAAGGAACACTTATTATGGTCGGGACCTTCTTTGATATTGAATACTTTTGCAAGTAACCAATTCCCTCAAACTTAGGCTATGATACTTACTTGTAACACCGGCTTTGCATATACCAGATTTTATCAAAAATTTGCCTTTTTCAAACAAACGTGAACTTAAACACGATTAATTAACATTAAGCTGTGGAAATATTTACAACAAACTTGTTTCAGTATCTAGTGTTACTTTACAATAACCGACCATAATGTATTTATTATAACATTAAGTGTTCCCGCAAAATATCCAGAGGCAGGGGATCCGGCTCACCAGGCAATCTAACTTCGATCTGCAAAAGTAATTAACATGGCACCGTTAGCTACACTTAGCTAGTGAGCACAAACTTAGCATAAGCATCATTAGAGAAGTCATACATATCCGGATTAAGCATACAATGCTATCCAATCATATTGTGGTGTGCTGACACGATCGGTATAAGTTGTTTCTTGCAGGATAGCTAGTCCCGCTCAACACCAATACACCGAGGGATCAGACACAACCCTCCGTGCTGGTTGGGGAGCATAAAGCAGTCCACCAAGCATCGTTAACGGAACCAGAGGCTCCTTAGGTAACTAAGCCATTTCTGACTGATTAACCCTCATTATATAAGGCACGGCGGTTCTGCAGAACCTATGATCCGGATTGTTACCTCGAATCACCATTAAATCCCGAATTTCCTCATCAAGGGTCTCTGGGATTCAACTAACCGGCTGACCTTAACCATGCTTGCTGATGTTCACAAACACATACACATATCTTACTCATTTACTTAGCATGCAAATTCATTTACTTCTTTTAGCATGCATTTACATTCAGTTACTTCTTTATGGATCCAATCTGGATCCCTAACATGTATATCATCATATCTTCACTTAACTAATTCATTCAGAATCAGTATCATGCATAGCATTTATTTAACTAAGCGGTTCCAGTTCTGGATCCCGCTGGCATGTACTTAACTTTATATACAACAAATACTTAGCATGGCATTGTGCTTTTAAGTAACATGGCAATTCTTATTCATTAACTTATGAGCACAAACGCACTCAAATCACTTAACACATAATTCTTCCTCTATTGAGGCTTATGGAAGTTGGTACTCACCTGAGTGGCTTAAACAGATAACTATTCAATTTCCTGCCTTATCTAGGTTGTCAATTTTACCTAGAGCATTAGCATTTACATTAATTATCCTAATCATACTTAGAATAGCTACAAAGCCAACAAAGGAAATCCCAAAATGCGGATTCCACATAAATCCGACAGACTGTCGGATTTCATGAAATCCGACACTTCAATGGAAATACGACATATTGTGAAATCCGATAATCATCGGATTTCAACACTTATGAACTTGGAAACCTTGTCTTACAAATGGAAATCCGAACTTCAATCGAAATCCGATACATTTATCGGAATCTGACACTTTTGTCGGAATCCGACACTTTCAAAGGAATCCGATTCTTTCGGATTTTGACTTGCAATTTACTTGTGAACTCAAGAAAATCCAATACTCATCGGATTTAAAACAATAACTCGGATTTAGACTTGATGCGGATTCCGACACCACTATGTCCCGGAATCTGACACTTATCGGATTTGGGCAACTAGCGGATTCCGACACTATCAAGTCTCGGAATCCGACAGTTTCAACCCAGAAACCGCCATCTTCATGTATGGCTTATTTTCCAAAATTTCATCCATAGTTTTTACATTTGTACATTCAAAAAAACACCCATTTTCATTAGTATGGTTCCAAAAGCTCATCAAACTTACACAATAACACCAAACAACCAAAACTCACTTACAAAGTAAGCTTTGAATGTTCTAAGTGGTGTTTTGCAAGAGTTTGAGTATCTAACCATGTTTTAAACATAAAAACCATTTCATAAACAACAACCATATGTTGACCTTTGTGTGGATTTAAAACCACCAAATCATTGGCTTCAAGAAAACCGAGAGCAAGAGTAGAGAGAATTCGAGAGTTTCTTGTGGTGTTTGCTTTAGCAAAGTTTGACCACCATTTGACTTTTCACATATTTATATACCTTTCTCAATCCAGAGGCACCGCCTCTGGATTTTCTTCTAATTCTTTTCTTTCTTTTCTAATACATATACATATATACACCTTAACACATTAACACACATATGTACCATTAACTTTTCATTCATATAACTGAATATGGATTCTTTACATAACTTTCTTATCTTAAGCATAATAATACATGACAAACAGCTAGGCCCATATCGAGGATGTTAAAGTATGGTATCAAGTCAAGTTAAGAACATAGACCATTCAATTGGATTGCATCTCTTTATCACTTACTTCTTTTATTTTAGTGAATTCCGGATCCACTACATCTTCCGATAGGTGGTGAACTCAACATGATTCACCATCAAGGACAATCCACCTAGATATGAGAAACCCATATCTCTTTGGCTCTGTACGACTCTTATCAGAACTAAAAGAACAAATGACACTTAGTCAGGCATGCCAGCATAACCATGCTGATCATCTATCAAAGATATCAGATTATATGCTAGTATCATCATCAAGTCTTTCATTTAAGTTCCACGTTCTTCCACTGGAATACCGTAGTTTTAGTTTTCTCTTCTTCTCCTTTTAAGCAACAAACATTTTTCTCAAAAGGTTAAATAACTAAAATTCAGAAGCACTCCTCAAATGTATTACCACTTCTTGATTTCAAGTTTATCCATCTCCCACTGAATGTAGAATATATAACTTCGAACTATAAGACAGACAAGCAAAGGATCTTTCTAGTCATATCTTAATAAATGCTAAATAGACTATCAATTGGATTTAGATTTGAGGACTTAGTCACAATGGCAAATGAATGTACCAACAAATCGTACATACATTCTTGACCAGTCATACACCGGATCATTATCAATAATACCCGGTTCCCTACATCATGACACCATGTACCACTGTGTCTTAGTAGGATATGAATTGTGAAACAATTACACAACTCACTATATGGTCCTTCAATATAGAAAGTAAGTATCTTAGCATCTTAACTGGATCTAAGTATCTTGATCTATATGCCCTATTGATTCTGAAAGTTGTTTTGGCTAATTTTGAACACCAGCAAGATTTCAGACATATACCTAAACTAGTAAATGTCTCGCAACTACTACCATCAAGGTAGTGACGAAAAGGTTTCTCTTTTTGTTTTTCTGTGTGGTGTGCTTGAACGGGTTATCCACAAAATGTGATCAATATCCAACAAGCCTTCAATCCTCTCACAAATTCCGGTGAAGGATCACATAATCATCTTAACCTAATAAACAAGATCAATATCAAACGTTTATCCTAAGGCTAAACTATCCCAAGATCCCAACCACATGGATATAGGTGATATATTTCTTGTTTATGTGGTAAAGTTAATTATCACACAAAGATAATTAATCCAAACTATTTTGGATTCAGAATCAATTATCCATGAATTTTCTATTACTTGTAACCAAACATTGTGTATTCCATGACATGGAAAATTTTGAATATAACAAAATATCTCACAATAAATCTTCATAATAAATTTCATATTTTAAGAATAAAATCATCGTCACCACATGTAAAGTTGTGTGCCACGCAGGGCAATGCAACACATGAGCTATGACATGAATCAACCTTGAATAAACAATGCTTAAAAAAAGGTTTTACATCAATTCTTAAAACTTCAAAATTTTGTCCATCGTAATTAAAATCGAGCATACAAAGAGATGTTACTTGCCACCCAAGGCAATAAAATAAAGTAATAACTAAACCGGTGACAAAAGCGAGATCAAATCTCCTTTTCTTCTCTTAGAGGACAATCACCTTGGTTTCCTCGTCCGAATACCGGTTCTTCATGCTTTTCTTAATTCCTCTAAGAACCTACACTTTGTAACAAAATAAATTTGTGACAAACGTGAGTCAATCAGCTCGGGTCAACAACCCAGCTAATAGAAGAATAGCAATGAATCATGGACATACTTGAAGATGGAAAGTTAACTCTCTCTTTCCTGAGAAGTTTTATATCCTCTCGGCACGTAGGGCAGGCGTGACGGCCCCAATTTCTAAATCTTCCACAGAAGTAGCAAACCACCTTTTCTTGAGTCTCTTCTTGAGACACATTCTCTATGTCTTTCGACTCAATATCAAGGATAGGCTTGGACCCTCCAACCTTTCCTTTTAGGGTCGGTTTCTTCTTACTTTTATTTTGTTTCTTTAAACCTAAGACGGGAATGGTTGAGGTGGAATTATGCTTGGCCATGTCAGACTCCGCAGACTTCAACATGCCATGCAGTTCACTTAAGGATTTCTCCATTCCTTGCATATGATAGTTTGTGACAAACTGATCATATGACGCGGGCAGAGACTGGAGTACAATATCCACAGCGAGCTCTCTCCCAATAGGAAATCCTAACCTCTCCATTTGGACCACGTTCGCCTTTATCTTAAGGACGTGAAGACCAACATTCCCGCCTTCATGCAGCCTACAACCGACTAGGCTTTTAACACACTCATAGTGTTACTGCCTAACTTGTCGTTGGAACATGTCCTTGAGCTTTTTTCACATATTGTACACACTCATGTGCTCGAGCTGCTTTCGCAACTCCGAACTCATAGTTGACAACATTAGGCAGGCAACATCGTGCGTGTCCTCAATACGTTTTTCATACCCGTATCGGACGGCCCAAGTCGCGTTGGTAGCAGGTGGCTCCAGAAGAGGTTCCTCAAGGATGTGCAACTTTGACTCATGGCGAAGGACAATCCTCAATTGTCTAAGCCATGCAATAAAGTTCACCTCCGTGAGTTTCTCCCTTTCTAGGAACACACGAAGTGAGATGTTTGACGTGGTGTTGTTACGGTTTGACATCTATAAATAACAAAACGCGAGTTTTGGTTAGTTTGATAAACCTTGTTAAAAATAATTACCCCATAGTTTTAGATAAAAACAATTATTTGTAACAAGGGCTAAGAACCTTATTTCATCTCGCACCGTGACGGGTTTACCGCGGATCACGTGGCAAAGCTATTTAGGCCGGTAACCATTTTACCACTCGTAATCTCTATTACAACTCTTAGACACTTGCGGGATCCGTTGACATCCATTATGTCGGTTGTCATGTTTGATCCCTTCCTTACACCAATCTTAATATATAATTTTTGTTTAGCTCGTGCTTAGCTCGACAGCTAATCAAGAGTTATATACTAAAATTGTAAACCTTCTGACAAGACACACGGGTGGCACTCTCGACCATCAATTGGCTCGTGCTTAGCTCGACAACCAATCATGCGAGTTACCCCACTCACCTTCCACACAACTACGCAAGGAATGACTCGTGCTTAGCTCGACAATCATCCTTGTTTTGATAGATTCGGGTGGTGTCGTCTTACGGATGATGCGTGATTTACATTTTGGAAAATAGGATTTTGTTTCGGTTTATAAAAACCTTTTTGTGAATTAACAAAGTTAGTGTCAAAACAATTTTAAGCACTTTTAAATATATTACCAAGTTTATATTTTCTTTGTCAATTCTATTCGCGCGAGATTGTTAACCATTTTAACAAACGTTGTATTTTATTTAATTTTATAGAAAAATTCTCTAGCATTCGAATCCTAATCCATGCATAGAAAAATAAAACACAACCACGCAAATATATATATATAATTCGGTAACATGCCCAAAATCCTATGCGTTTTTCCCGTGAGCCACAATGGGGAAAACGAGGCCAAAACCCAAGGACAAGGTAAAGTCTCGTTGGGTGAGCTCCCACCGAATCCAACACTTCCAATAGCGTATTGATGTTGGCTTATGCCAACTGACACACACACGAGTTGGCATCATGGCTGATGAAGCAAGCGCCTATTGGGTCACATGCCAAATATCGATTCCGGCATCACGGATGGTCTAATGAGAGAGAAAACCAAAAACTGGTTCTCGTGGGCCAAGACACGCCCGTACCTCTATGAGGTACGGCAGTGCCCTACGGTCAGGCACGAGCCGAAGTCGGGCGTAACTTGGGCGTGGCCTGTGGCTAGGTACGCGTGTGCCTCTGGGAGGCATGTCTGTGCCCCGTGCCCAATGGACAAGCAAGAGCCCAAGTCAGGTGTGACTTGGGCGTGGCCTTTTGGGTTGGTACGCCCATGCCTTGAGAGGCACGGCCGTGCCCCGTGTAGTTACAGTCTTCTTAAACATCTTTCAAGGCTGTTTATGAATGAGATTATGATATTTTAATAGGTAACTGATGGATTATCAATGCATGCACGTTTTTATTCTCTTTTGTGGAGTCTATATTATGTGGTGCTTGATTCCATTGTGAGGTTACTAGCTTTTGAAAGGCATACAAACACATATTGCACACTTCTCTCTCTCAAGCACACAAAAGACATCCAAGGCTTTGGTTCTTTGTGTAGATCATATTTGTGGTATTTAGGTTGACGCACCTAACACTATAGCAAGTGAGAAAAGATCAAGACTTGGTGTGGACTTCGATGGAGGTGTACACGTTAGTGCACGAGACTTCCAAACTCTAAACCTGCGCGTACAAAGAAGATAGCATCAAGGGTATAACTCTATTTCTTTGTATGTTTATTTTGTTGCTTATCCATTTTTAGAGTTTTGGTCCATTTGGTGGGTGTATTCATGGTCAATTTTTGAAACTTCTTTTCTACTCGTTTTGCTTCCGTTGCGATTTTATACCACGAAAACCCAACAGTGGTATCAGAGCCATCTCTAACATGGCTGTGCACTTTTGGAGTTAAACCGGATTTTCTGAGTTTTATGTCAAAAATGGTTTTCCGGTGACCGGGCACGGTCGAACCTCTAGGGGTACGGGCCGTGCCGGCGACCGGGGCACGGGCGTACCAGTGGGGGTACGGGCCGTGCCAGCAGAATTCGTAAACTGTTTTAAAATGTTTAAACTGTACACTAACAAAAATGGCAGGCACGCCTCTACCCTTTGGGGTATACCCGTGCCTTATGTTTTTTTGGTTAGAATTGGTTTTTGAAACAATGTGTTTAATTATATTAAAATCCGGGTTTTAGACTAGTCTTGATTTTGTTGATCCCCACTATATTTTGGTTCCTAATTCTATATGTTTTGTGTGACTTGGCATGAAGTTCACAAAAACATATATTTTTAGGTGTATATATGAATATGCAATTTTAAAGGTGTATTAAAATTGTTAATGCATATGTACAGGGATTGCTTGTTGTGCCTTGAGTGTTGTTTTGCAATCTTGATCAAAATATATATATTTCTTGGACATGGTTTTGTGTCACACCATTACTTTCGTTTGGTTGTGTTTGTTGTGGTAGCTCGGTAACTTGTTTTGCCCATAGCCCTTTGTGTTGTTTATGGTTGGTTTTAGTTTTGGCTTGCGCGCCGTATTGTTGTAATATTTATATTTGGCGCAACTTGCATGTCGTTTATTTAAATCTTTGTACTCGTAATAGATTATTAGGATCGCAACTTGTGTGTCGTTTTCTTATTATTATGTACTCGTACTTAGACTATTTCAAATATGTAATATTGCATCAAACCAACCGGGAGACACGGTGTTGGCGTCTTGAGGAACCAAATCCGGGAGATTCGCCGTAGTGGAGATCGTGACGAAGCATCCCTTGGTGTTGTCCCTAGATTGACTATGTTTTCCCCGTTTTGGCTCACGAGGAAAATACTTAGGATTTGGGCATGTTACCGGGTCTTTATTTATATTTATGCGTGGTTGTTTTATATTTGAATTCTTTAGGAATTTGCATGCTAGAGAATTTTTGAAAAATATATAAAACAAAGAGATTTATAAATGGGTTTATAGTTCTACACGCATAAGAATTGGCAAACATTAATATAAAAGGTGTTTATATTAAATGGTGATTAAAAAGGAGTATTTGTCACTTTAATTGCTAATTCGTCAAAATTGTTAAATTGCTAATTCGAAAAAGTAAGTCACGCGCCACCCGTAAGACGACACCACCCAAATCTAACGAAACTTGGATGATTGTCGAGCATTAGCACGAGTCATGCCTTGTGGAGTTGTGTGGAAGGTGAGTGTGGCAACCCGCAATATTGGTAGTTGAGCTTAAGCACGAACCAATGATTGGGCTAGGGTACCAACGTGTGTCTTGACGGGCGACTTACAAATTCTTTTATGTTCCTTAAATGATGTTGATCTCTAGCCGAGTCATTTAAGAAATAATAAAAGGATTGGTGTATGAAGGGATCAAACTGTTGGAAATCTGCCCACTGACACACGAATGCCGGTATCACTGCTAATGAAGCGCGAGCCTATTGGGTCACACGCGAAGGATTGATCCCGATAGCTTTATGTGGATGGAGAAAGTCAAAGAATCAAAAGTGTTTTGATTCGGTGCTTCAAGACCGTGAAGGGTGCTCCACGGGTCGTGAAGCAGGCTGCCCTAACGATTGTTCGATGGCCGCCACGCGTCGTGACGCCTTTGGGCTTCACGCCCCGTGACGAGGTCGCGAGAGGTCGTGAAGGAGATGCCCTCACGAGTCTTGACCAGGCGGCATGGCTCGTGGAGTTCTAAGTCCCCTCGTGGCGCACTTAGGCTTCACGACCCGTGAGAGCCCGTAAGGGGTCGTGAAGAGTGTAGCTGCAGTGACAGTTGTGTTTTATTGGACCATTTGATGGTCCAATCAAAGGACATGCAAGATGGCCGAGTTTTGACTCCTAATCTGGTCATTTGAGGCTGTAAGATGTATAGAACATATCACAACATTTTTCTCTTTACTTGAAGCTCTCTCTTGGTGCAATTGTAACACATACATACACTAAGATGATCTTGAGTGTTCATGTGAGGCTTTCATGGCGTAAGAGGAGATCTACATGGGCTTTTCCAGATGATGGAGTCATGGTGGACGTTCATCTATGGGTTACTAGTACAATGGGATTAAGCATACTTTGTATGGACTTGCAATGGAGAAGAAGCCTTTTGTTTCTTCATCTTCATCCCAATCCACATGTAGAGCTCGAATTCCAGCCATGGTAAGGAGGTACTTTCTACTCCCTCTTCTTGTTCTTTAGTTGCAATTTTCTTTGTAGTGTGTTCCACCATTGGAAATAGTTGTGGGCTTCGTGTGTGCTTTCATTTTATGTCTTGAATGCTACTTTCTTTTTGCTTCCGCTGCGTTTGTGCCCACCACGAGTTCCAATAGTGGTATCAGAGCCATCTCTACAAATAAATTGCACTTTGATGGCTTGAAACCGAAAATGGACATTCTGTCCAGATGGGCTTCACGGGCCGTGGAGGTTTTGGCTTCACGGGTTGTGAAGCCTACACGAGTTGCTTCATGGGGTGTCGCTCGTGACAGGTTTTGACTGTGTCAGAGTCGTGAAGCTCATGGTCTTCACGGGCCGTGAGGGCCCATGAAGTCTTCTGGGCCGTGAAGGTCTCGTGAATAGTGTTTTTATCCTTGTTTTTTTTAAAGAAATAAATTTTCGGTTTTAGCACCTTTCGATTCTGTTTTTCCAGAATCTGTCATTTTGTTTGGACACTTGAGAAGCCCCGTTTATGTGTCTTGATTCGTATATTAAATGCACACATGCATATACTTATATTGTGTATATATGAATATGTGTTCTCAAAGTGTTTGGGATACTAATGCATATGTAAAAGGATTGTTCCTTTTTGTGCCTTGAGTGCTTTGCTTGTTTGAACAATCTTAATTGAGATACATTTTGCATGGTTTTGTTGTGGCACACCATGTTTTGTTTGTGGTTGTTGTTGTGTCCGGTAACGCCTTGCCCGTTAGACCTATGTGTTGGTTGTTTGGTTGTTTATTTATGTATTCATTCATTTGGTGACTTTTAATCACAATGGTTTGTAATAATATTTAATTCGGTTTGTAAATTTGTAAATTTATTATGGCTTGCATGCCATTGCTTTCCTTTGTACTTGTTGTAAGTAGCTTATAATAGCAATCGCGGCTTGCATGCCGTTTCTTTTCAAATTGTTTGTAATTGTGAAAAGAAGACTGAAGACAACCATCGAGAGTCGTGGAGGAGACGTCTCGGCTATATTGGATCCGGTGGATCATTTGGAGATGACGGATTCAGTGGGAGCACATCCGGCGAGGCCATTTGGTTGTGTCCTTAGTTTGGCCTTGCTCTCTCCGTTTGGCTCACGGGGAGGGCGCATAGGGTTTAGGGGCGTGTTACCGGATATTTGCTTTGTGCGTGGTTGTGAATTTATTTTGTTATTTTCTTGCGTGGTTGTTTAGTATCTTCGCATGCTAGAAAACTTTTCAAAATAATAAAATTACAAGAGTTGTTAAATTGTTTAACAAACCCCGCGTGCTCACGATTAACAAATAAATATAAATTGGTTTATATTAAAGTGAAAAATGCGTTTTGTCACTTGCTTGTTAATCAACTTGAAAAGAGGTTTTTTAAACCGGAAAGACAAAAGTCCCATTTTTCTCAAACGTAAATCACACGCCACCCGTAAGATGACACCACCCGAATCTAGTGATGCATGGGATGATTGTCGAGCTAAGCACGAGTTGTTCCATGTGGATCTGTGTGGAAGGTGAGTGTGGCGACTTGAAATTATTGGTTGTCGAGCTAAGCACAAGCCAATGATTGTCAAGGTTGTCACCGTGTATCTTGACGGACGATTTACAATTCCAACTTAATATGCCTTGGTAATTGTCGTGCCTATACCGAGTTGCCAAAGCGGCTTAACAAGGAATTGGTGTGAGAAGGGATCAAACATGCCAAACTGACGCTATGAGTGTTGATGGATCCCGCAAGTGTCTAAGAGTTGTAATCTCGGATTGCAATTGGTAAAGCGTTTACCGGCCTAAATAACTTCATGAAGTGATCCGCGGCAAACCCGTCATGTAGTGAAGTGAAGTAAGGTTCTTAGCCGTTGTTAAGATAATTGGTTTTCTTAAAACTAAATGGGTAATTATCGTAACGAGGATTGTATCAAAACTAACTAAAACATGTATTCTTATATCTTTAATTGGCAAACGTTAATGACACCGCTTCAACTTAAAACTCCGTTCGTTCCTAAAGAAGGTGAGACTCACTAATGTGGACTTCGTGGACTAGGATTGGTTGTTGAGGATTGTCTTCCACCATGAGTCAAAGTTGCACATTATAGAGTCCCTTCTAGAGCCAAAATGCTACGAACGCGACGTAGACCTCTACATGCATGTAAAAGTGCATCGTGGTCTTGATCGGTTGAAGGATGCATGAAGGCGGGAAAATTAGTGTCCATATCCTTGAGTTAGAGAGGTACGTGGACCTAAAGGAGAGGCATGGATTCGCCATAAGGAGGGAGCTTGTGGTAAATGAAAATTCTCCAAAGTCCCTGCCCAAGTGATGTAAATGGTTCATTGTGAACTATCACATGCACAATATGGAGAAAGCCTTGATAAAGCATTATGGCATGTTGTGGACTGCTAAGTCTTGCATGGCCTTATTATGGCTCGCCTCACCGACTCCCGCTAACATTATAAAGGAACAAGAAACCGAGAAGAAGAAATTGACCTCAAACAGAAAGTTTGATTTTACCAAGCCTATCTTATATGTGAAGTCAGAGGGCAATGAGATTGCGCCTCAAGATAAGACTCCACAAGAGGTAATTTGCTACTTCTACGGAAGGATTGGAAAATTGGCGCCACCACGCCTGCCCTATGATCGTGAAAGAGCTAAAATCACTTATGAGTAAAAGAAATTAGCTCCTAGACTTCAGGAACATTCATGATCAAACACCATTGCTCTTCTACTTCTAAAGGCTAGGTTTTGAACACTTGCAATAACGCTCACGTTTGTAACAAATTTGTTTGTTACAAAGTGAAGGTGTTAAAAGAGAAGTAGGCGGATGAGGCATGGAGAGTTGGAATTCGAAAAGGGAAACATAGTTGTTGTCCCTATTGAGAGGATTGGAAGTTTGTATCTTGCCTTTCCTTCTAGCTATTCTATTACTTTATTGGATGTATGTTTATGCCATGTATGGCTAGAAACATTATATCTAAACGCCTTTGTTGACGATGGATATTACTTTGACTTTTGAAATTAGTGGTGATTTATTTCAAAGTTTATCCATGTCGTGGCATTTAAAATAAGCTTATGCTTAAGGAGTAATAGAACAATCATAAATGTACTAATAAGTTATCCTTATGTAGAAGTCGATTTAGCTATATAAACAAGACTTGCTTCACCAAGATCCGTGAGGTTTAGGAACTTGGAACCCTTTGACCATTGGTCAAATGTTGAATGCATATCTTGTTTATTAGGTTAAATGACTTAAACATCCTTCACTTGACTATGTGATAGGATTGAAGGCTTGTTGGATTTCGTTCACACTTTTAGTGTGTTGACCGTTCAAGCAAACATTAAGGAGTAACTTTAGATACCTTGTTACCTTTACCCGTGATGGTAGAAGGGATGGTAAGTCTATTTTAATGAACTAGTTTTGAAACCTTAGAGGTGTTTAAAACTCACCATAACGAGGTACATGATAGAGAGGGCAATGCAACTATGATACTCGAATCTAGTTAAGATGTTGAGTACCTTAGTTTTAAATTATGTGACTATCATAAGAATTATGGGATTGTCTCACAATTCATTCCTCTTAAGACACATTGTTACATGTGGTCGTCTAAAGGAGGAACCGGACATTTTGATATGGTCCCACAAGTGATAGGTTACACTTTTATGTCCAAAATTGTTTTGGGTCATTCTCCAAATGGTGGGCATGAGTTCTAAATCTTATAAACAACAAAGATGGTCATGTAAACACCTTAGAGGATATGACGAAAAGGAGGATCCTTGTTTGTCTATTCCGATGACTGGATTGTCCAGCCTACGTTTAGACGTGAGGTGGAGGAACCCAGGATCTAGAGGTATTTACTCCATTAGGTACACTACTTAGACCATGGGATATTTGTCTTGACAAACCTTGTGAGAACTTGTAAGTTGCTCAAAGGTAGAGTCTCTTAAGAAATTAATATCCATGGATGCCAGTGAGAGTAAAGTATACCTTGAATGGAAGAACCTGATGTTGACACTAGAATCCAATCAGAAATGATTGGAACTCAGCATGGCAATGCTGGAGAACCTGGCATAAAATCGTTACCTCTTGGTAGAAGTTGTCATAAGACCAGAAAGATATAACTCGTTATATGTGAGGAAGACAACTTAATGATGATTCATGATGAATGCGTCAACTACCGGAAAGCGTAGTGGGCTTGGAGTCCGCTAGGAAAAAGGAGGAAATGATAAGATGAGATGCTATCCATGATGGATATCCAAGGTTTCAACTTGGTTGATCCTACACCTGGGTGTGAACCCGCGAGGTGTGATTGGTTATTTGAGGAAATAGACCAAACATGGATGAGTTTGTAGACTACTTCAAATACCGACTAGTAGGAATGGTTTCACGATGATTGACCATGAGGAAGGTATCATCTAGAAAACATTCTCCCGGTGATTATGTTGAAATCCACATGTATACTTATTTTATAAGTGCCTTTTAGGCTATATTGGATAGAAGTGAAGACTACATTCCTTAATAGGAATTTCTGAGGAAATGCTAACAACATTTTCGAGGGTCTTTTACTATCAATAAGTATCCTAATGAAATCTACAAACCCTAAGTAGTCCACTTGTGGACTTATGTTGCCATCTCAATGTTAGAATCTTTGCGTTGATATGAAAATCAATTGTTTGAGTTTTCAAATAGCAATGATGAAACATGGAAGAATGCCAGAGCTAGTGGGAGCATTTTGTAATCCTATTCTAAATATGTCTAGTACATACATCGTGTTGGAGATAATATCCTGATTTCGCTTGAAAAGCTTAAATCAAGAATTATGCATCCATAACGATTATAGGATATACAAAACCTATGGAAGGAGCTAAAGAAATATTGAAATATGTTCTTGTTGATCTATAGTAAGAAGCAACATAGAATAAGTTGTTATTCAAATGCTTGCTTATATACTTCTTAGGATAGCTGCCGATCTTTATCGGGGTTCGTAATCCTACTAAATATGGTGTTAATAAGTATGCTTCTCAAAGCATCGCTGACTCTATTGGGATCTTATGAGACAATGAGAGTACGATGGCTTATGAAAGATAATCTTTATCTCAAGCATCCTTGATCTTATTGAGTTCTGATGAATCAATGAAGGTGTGATAGCTTGACAAAAGACCGTTATCTCACCAACGCACACTTTTGAGTGATTGGTTGAGGTAGAGATATGGTCATCTTACGAATACACACGGATAGCATGGTGGCGGATCCTTTTTGCTAAAGCCGTAGTTGCAAGATAGTGATGATTGAGATACTAATGCTTGCAAGGACTTGGCTTAAGTTTGTTTTAGTTGAAATTTTGATATGCTGATTATGGGAACGTTAAGCAACATTGTGCTTCTGCTAGTATCGATTATCAAATGGGGATTAGTTAATACGTGTGTAGCGGGTACTCTCAGTTGCCTTTATTGTGTTCCATCTTAGCATGTTTACCACATCCCTGAATGTTTTACATTCTAAATGTCCACAGTCAGTCACTCTTCATCGGAAGGAAGTTTGAACGAAGACTGAGGGAAAGGGTTGGTCATGTATTCAATGGTGATTGGATACAAGAGACGCAACACTTTACCTATACTTGAAAAGAGTTTCAAGTGATTGGACGACCCACACCTGAGTTTACTTCATGGTACATGTCAAGAGTAATTCAGGATGATAATATCATTTCGTCCTTAGACCGGAGATACATGTGTTTCCACGACATTGGTCTGCCTTGTTCTGATTGCTTTCAAACGCAGTCCGTAACTGGTTGCTATAAAGGAGGCTTTTGGGCAAAGTATTGCCAATGTAATGGGGCAATATATTCGAAGGAATTTGTTCCTCCGCTTAGAGAGATATCCCTGGGCCCCTCGATGACTGGGCGCTGGCATGAAAATGCATGGCCGTGCTCATGCTTGCAATGATAGTTGATCAGTTGCAAACTTGCATATTTTGGTCACCACCAATCTTGATTGAGAAACATAATCATGAACGATCGGAGAATGACTTTGTACCATGTCTCGTGTTCACCCGGATATCGCGAACAATAGGATGATTGATCACTTATCTATAGGACCTTTTCAAACCCGTTTAGATTGTGATTAGGTACTTGTCAGGGATGACATACCTCGTGTTGATTTGGGTACGGTGTGTCATGTGCAAGTGGGAGTTTGTTGGAAATCTTCCAACTAACACACGTACGCCGGTATCACTGCTAATGAAGCGCGAGCCTATTGGGTCACACGCCAAGGATTGATCCCGACAGCTTTATGTGGATGGAGAAAGTCAAAGAATCAAAAGTGTTTTGATTCGGTGCTTCACGACCGTGAAGGGTGCTCCACGGGTCGTGAAGCAGGCTGCCCTAACGATTGTTCGACGGCCGCCACGTGTCGTGACGCCTTTGGGCTTCACGGCCTGTGACGAGGTCGTGACGGAGATGCCCTCACGAGTCTCGACCGGGCGGCACGGCTCGTGGAGTTCTAAGTCCCCTCATGGCGCACTTAGGCTTCACGACCCGTGAGAGCCCGTGAGGGGTCGTGAAGAGGGTAGTTGCAGTGACAGTTGTGTTTTATTGGACCATTTGATAGTCCAATCAAAGGACATGCAAGATGGCCGAGTTTTGACTCCTAATCTGGTCATTTGAGGCTGTAAGATGTATAGAACATATCACAACATTTTCTCTTTACTTGAAGCTTTCTCTGGGTGCAATAGTAACACATACATACACTAAGATGATCTAGAGTGTTCATGTGAGGCTTTCATGGCGCAAGAGGAGATCTACATGGGCTGTTCCAGATGATGGAGTCATGGTGGACGTTCATCTATGGGTTGCTAGTACAATGGGATTAAGCATACTTGGTGTGGACTTGCAATGGAGAAGAAGCCTTTTGTTTCTTCATCTTCATCCCAATCCACATGTAGAGCTCGAATTCCAGCCATGGTAAGGAGGTACTTTCTACTCCTTCTTCTTGTTCTTTAGTTGCAATTTGCTTTGTAGTGTGTTCTACCATTGGAACTAGTTGTGGGCTTTGTGTGTGCTTTCATTTTATGTCTTGCATGCTACTTTCTTGTTTGCTTCCGCTGCGTTTGTGCCCACCACGAGTTCCAACACAAACATGCCTTAGACATTTGATGTCGAAAGGATCCCGCAAGGATCTAAGAGTTGCAATGGTTGAAATCGGTAATTTGTCTACCGGCCTAAATAACTTATTTCATGATCCGCGGTAAACCCGTCATGAGATAGAGTGAAATATGGTTCTTAGCCTTGTTCAAATAATTAAGTTTTATAACTATTGGGTAATTATTTCTACAAGGATTTGACAACTAAAATTGGTACTCTAATTTTGTAGATGGCATCCAACAACACTTCTACATCTTCATCGAACTCTATTTCCCTAAACTTCTTCCTCGAAAAGGCCAAACTCGATGGCCAAAACTTCATGGATTGGTTCATACAACTAAGGATAGCCCTTAGGAGTTTCAAAAATTGACCACGAATACGCCCACCAAATGGACCAAAACTCTAAACATGGATAAGAAACAAAATAAACATACAAAGAAATAGAGTTATACCCTTGATGCTATCTTCTTTGTAGGCGCGGGTTTGGAGTTTGGAAGTCTCGTGCACTAACGTGTACACCTCTATAGAAGTCCACACCAAGTCTTGATCTTTTCCCACTTGCGTGACTTGCATGTCATTTATTTAAATCTTCGTAGTTGTAATAGATTATTAGCATCGCAACTTGCGTGTCGTTTTCTTATTATTATGTACTCGTACTTAGACTATTTCAAATATGTAATATTGCATCAAACCGACCGGGAGACACGGTGTTGGCGTCTTGACGAACCAAATCCGGGAGATTCGCCGGAGTGGAGATCGTGACGAGCATCCCTTGGTGTTGTCCCTAGATTGACTATGTTTTCCCCGTTTTGGTTCACGGGGAAAATACTTAGGATTTGGGCATGTTACCGGGTCTTTATTTATATTTATTCGTGGTTGTTTTATATTTGAATTCTTTAGGAATTTGCATGCTAGAGAATTTTTGAAAAATATATAAAACAAAGAGATTTATAAATGGGTTTATATTTCTACACGCATAAGAATTGGCAAACATTAATATAAAAGGTGTTTATATTAAACGGTGATTAAAAAGGAGTATTTGCCACTTAAATTGCTAATTCGTCAAAATTGTTAAATTGCTAATTCGAAAAAGTAAGTCACGCGCCACCCGTAAGACGACACCACCCAAATCTAACGAAACTTGGATGATTGTCGAGCATTAGCACGAGTCATGCCTTGTGGAGTTGTGTGGAAGGTGAGTGTGGCAACCCGCAATATTGGTAGTCGAGCTTAAGCACGAACCAATGATTGGGCTAGGGTACCAACGTGTGTATTGACGGGCGACTTACAAATTCTTTTATGTTGCTTAAATGATGTTGATCTCTAGCCGAGTCATTTAAGAAATAATAAAAGGATTGGTGTATGAAGGGATCAAACATGCCTTAGACATTTGATGTCGAAAGGATCCCGTAAGGATCTAAGAGTTGCAATGGTTGCAATCGATAATTTGTCTACCGGCCTAAATAACTTATTTCATGATCCGCGGTAAACCCGTCATGATATAGAGTGAAATATGGTTCTTAGCCTTGTTCAAATAATTAAGTTTTATAACTATTGGGTAATTATTTCTACAAGGATTTGACAACTAAAATTGGTACTCTAATTTTGTAGATGGCATCCAACAACGCTTCTACATCTTCATCGAACTCTATTTCCCTAAACTTCTTCCTCGAAAAGGCCAAACTCGATGGCCAAAACTTCATGGATTGGTTCATACAACTAAGGATAGCCCTTAGGTATGAACAAAAGATGTGGGCCATCGAGGAGCCTTTTCCGGAAGCACCTGCGGCGAATGCAACTAGGGCGGTCCGAGACGCGTATGATAAGCGCTTCAAGGAAACGAACGAATTGGGCTTGCATTATTCTCTCGTCAATGATTCCTGAGCTTCAAAAGCAAATGGAACATTTAGGAGCATATGACATGCTTAACCAGCTAAAGTAAATATTCCAACAGCAGGCTAAGCTAGAGCGCTTCGAGTGCCTAAAGTCCCTTTTCGATTGCCATATGCAAGAGGGAGGAAATGTGAGCGTTCACGTGCTTAAAATGAAAGCATTGGTTGATCGCTTGGAGAGGTTGGGATTCCCGTTGGGGAGGGAGTTGGTGGTGGATGTGATCCTCCGTTCTCTTCCTAGTTCCTTTTCACAATTTGTGTGGAACTATCATGTCCATGGCATGGACAAGTCCTTAATGGAGCTTCACGGAATATTAAAGACCGTCGAGTCCGACATGTCCAAGAAGCCCTCCTCGTCCAAACCCATCCTAGCTATCCAGTGAGGCGGAACCAAAAGAAAAGGTGCTCCCCCCTCTAAGGGAAAGGGTAAGGGGAAGGTTTCAAAACCTAACCCGAGTCCGACCCTGCGGAAGCCGAGTGCTTCTACTGCAAGGAAAAGGTGCATTGGCGGCGTTCTTGCCCAAAGTACCTTGAGGAGCTCAAGCGGGTAAAACCGAAGGGAGCGGGTAACTCAGGTACGTTTATGATTGAACTCCACAATACCGCTACTTCTAATGGCTGGGTACTTGATACCGGTTGTGGCACTCATATTTGTAATAATGTGCAGGTGCTAAAAAGAAGTAGGGCGCTGGGTGTTGGAGAGCTTGACCTGATCATGGGAAACAAGGATGTGGTTCCCGTGGAGCGGATAGGGAGTGTTGATCTCGCCTTTCCTTCAGGACTTGTATTACCTTATTAAATGTTTTCTTTTCGCCCTGCGTGGCACGAAACATTATTTCCTTTCACGCTTTGTTTGATGATGGTTATGAGTTTAATTTTAATAATGGAATTATTTCTTGTTTGAGAAATGATGTTCATTACTTTAAAGCTTATCCAAGTCGTAGAATTTATGAAACAAGTGTGTGTTTGGATGGTAATAAATCAATCATGAATATTGATTCTATGGAACCAAGAGAGCATTGACGTACGAGACACATTGTTCGGAAATATCATTTTATTCATGATATCATCGAGAATGGTGAAATTGTGGTTAGTAGAGTACCAACTGAGGGGAACTTGGCAGATCCACTCACGAAACCTTTGTCACAAGTTAAGCATGATTCTCATGCTAAGTCTATTGGTATTAGATTTGCTAGTGACTTGGTTTAATTGTTTTAGTTGTATTTGTTATTGAGAACATTAAAGCAATAATGTATTTCTTATTGTAATGACTATTAAATGGGGATTTATTATACGCATGGTGCGATTACTTTAGGAAACATTATTGTGTTCTATCTTTGCATGTTTAATACTTCCATGAATAAATTTGTTTATTCTAAATACTCCACGATCGGTCATTCTTCATTGGAAGGAAGAAGTGAATTAAGATCAAGGCTAGTGGTTGGTAAAGTTTTCATCTTGGATCGAATACTTGTTTATGCAACACTAGCCTGTACTTAATAGTGATTAAGTAATTGGAGGACCCGTACCTGAGTTTACTTCATTGATATTATCACGAGTAAATCAGGATGATAATATTATTTATCCTTTTACTAGAGATGCACGCGTTGCTTGATTATTAACATTGACTTGTTTAGATTGCTTTCTAACGCAGTTCGTAACTGGCTGTTATAAGAGAAGTTTTCAGGCAAGAACTTATTGTTATGATAGGGCGGTGTAGTCAAAGGTACTCGTTCCTCTTTTGAGAGATATCCTTGGGCTCCTCGTTGACTAAGCTGATGACAAATCAAAATGCATGGCCGTGCTCAAGTTGAATTGATAATGGATCAATGTGCAACTTGTATTGTTAGTCATAGTTAGTCTATATCGAGAAACATAATCATGAATGATTTGGGGTTGACCATGTTCCATGACCTGCATACACAATGGATATCGTGAACGAAGGGATAAGTAATCACTTATCTATAGGACCTTTCCTTTTGGTAAGGTATTTGTTTTGGGAAGACTAACCCTATGCTGACTTGGGGGTATAGATGCCTTGCTAGAGGCCGCTCTATGTCGGTGACGCCTTTCGTGAGTTTGTCATGTGCATGTGGGAGTCTGTTGGATTATGCCCATTGACACACACACGATTTGCATCATGGCTGATGAAGCAAGGGCCTATTGGGTCACACGCCAAGTCTCGATTCCGGCATCACGGATGGTCTAATGAGAGAGAAAACCAAAAACTGGTTCTGGTGGGCCAAGGCACGCCCGTACTTCTATGAGGTATGGTCGTGCCCTACGGGCAGGCACGAGCGCACATCGGGCGTGACCTGGGCGTGGCCTGTGGCTAGGTACGCCCGTGCGCTGTACCCAATGGACATGCACGAGCCTAAGTCAGGCGTGACTTGGGCGTGGCCTGTTGGGCTGGTACGCCCGTGCCTTGAGAGGCACGGCCGTGCCCCGTGCAGTTACAGTTTTCTTAAACAACTTTCAAGGCTGTTTATGAAGGAGATTATGATATTTTAATAGGTAACTGATGGATTATCAATGCATGCACGTTTTTATTCTCTTTCGTGGAGTCTATATAATGTGGTGCTTGATTCCATTGTGAGGTTACTAGCTTTTGAAAGGCATACAAACACATATAGCACACTTCTCTCTCTCAAGCACACAAAAGACATCCAAGGCTTTGGTTCTTTGTGTAGATCATATTTGTGGTGTTTAGGTTGACACACCTAACACTCTAGCAAGTGGGAAAAGATCAAGACTTGGTGTGGACTTCTATAGAGGTGTACACGTTAGCGCACGAGACTTCCAAACTCCAAACCCGCGCGTACAAAGAAGATAGCATCAAGGGTATAACTCTATTTCTTTGTACGTTTATTTTGTTTCTTATCCATGTTTAGAGTTTTGGTCCATTTGGTGGGCGTATTCGTGGTCAATTTTTGAAACTCCTTTTCTACTCGTTTTGCTTCCGTTGCGATTTTAGACCACGAAAACCCAACAGTTGATTCCTTCTCACCAAGACGTCATCACCATGACTCCCATTGACTTCTCCGGTTCTAATTCTATACTATTTACAAATACATAGAATATATATATATATAAAAACGACACGCAGGTCGCATTCCTACACTATTTATACAAATAGATGGAATAAAGAAATGGTGTGCAAGCCGCACCAATAAATAAATAAATAAATTATATTACATCAATACAGCACGCAGGCCACCAAAAACCAAATCAATCAACCACCACAACACATAGGTCTAAGGGCATATCACGTTACCGAATTAACCAAATGCAACATAAATGAAACATGGTGTGCCACACAAAACCATGATACAAATATATATATCTATATTTTAGTTAAGATTGTCAACAATATCAAAGGCACCATAATGAAAATCCTTGTACATATGCATTAGTGTACCAAACCATTTTTGTGACACATATTCATATATACATTTATAAGTATATATTTGTGTACACTTCATGCCAAGTTACAACAAATATATAAATTTAAAAACTAAAATATTAACAAGACTACAAATATAACAATTTTTAGTCCATATTATGAAGACTACAAATATATCAATTTTAGTCCAACAAGAATCATAAAACAATTTCAAGAAAACAATTTTCTTATAAAAATATATATATGAATATTATGTAGGCTACAAATATATCAATTTTACCCTAACAAGAATCTACACGAAAAAACCATTTCAAGAAAACAATTTTCTTATAAAAATATTTATATGTTTATGGTTTTTCTAGACTCGTTAGTACAAAGTCATGTTACATACTGCTCTGATACCACTGAATGTATTTGTTTGGCATAAACGAGTAGCAACAGAACCAAGATACAATACAAAAACTCTAAGCTAGCCAAACAAACACACATGCGATGGACCAACATGTAAACATGAAGTTGCAACTAGAATATAATAAACAAGGTAGAAGAAAGATTATACGATCATACAAGATCACCAAAAGCTTTCTTCTTTGTCAAAGTGTTTAGAATTCAAGAAGAACCCCTCTAGTGAAGTCCACCCCAAGCACACTTGATTCCCCAATGCTATTAGGTTGGTGTTAGACACCAAAACAACAACCAAATTGTGGATAACACACTCTTTTGTGCATCCAACTTGATCACAAAGAAGGAGAGCAATTAGAGAGAGACTTCTCATGAACAAGAACTCTAGAACTCCCAAGAGTCTGAACCTTGGCACAGAAAAATGTAGCTCACGTAACACCACACTTAATCTCATTAAAAGGTGTGTTTAAGAATGTTAATTCTGCTGTTACAGTGACCATACACGGCCCGTGTTGGCCAACACGGCCGTGTAGGCCCAAAGCCCACGGCCTCAATTAGGCCTAGATAGCCCGTGTCTAATAGGCTCAACACGGCCCGTGTTCACCTGTACGGCCGTGTAGGCCCAAAGCACACGGCCTCTACTTGGGCCAAAACGCCACGTGCTAGTTGGGCTGGATACGGCCCTTGTTCAAGAACACGGCCCGTGTACCATCCTGCCAAAACCCATTTTGGTCTTTTCTCTCTTTTGCTTGACCGAGTTGCCGGAATCAATACTTGGTGTGTGACCCAATAGGCCTATACTTCATCAGAAGTGCTATCAACTCGTTCGTGTCAGCGGGCATATTCCAACACATCTTAATTAGACTTTCAAAGCTAGTTAAAAGGGGTGTTTATTGTCATTACTCTAGTAACTGAATTTGACATTATGGTGCATAAATTTGAACTCATATTTGAGTTCTATATAAGTCACATGAAGCTAATGTTGTCATGTTCCATAAACTTGTTTTACTAGAATATACAAATTGCATATATATCTCTCTCTCAAGCACAAGGAGTACTCACGGCTTTGGTATTGTTGTTATGATCATCTTAGTGGTGTTTAGATTGGCACATCTAGCACTCTAGCAAGTGGGAACCAATAAGAACATGGTGCGGACGTCATAAGTGGTATACAAGTTAGTGTACACATCTTCCAAGCTCCAAGTCCGCTTATACAAAGAAGATAGCTTCATGGGTATGACACTATTTCATTGTATCTTTATTTAGTTGCTTTGACATGTTTAGAGTTTTGGTCCACTTGGTGGGTATATACGTGGTCAAATTTTGAAACATATTATCTACTCATTTTGCTTCCGCTGTGTTTTTTGGACCACGAAAACCCAACAAGCTATTGGCACCTGCATTGTTAGGGGTTATCCAGCGTGTGGGAAATGGTTCGGTAGCCTTCCAGATTGTTTGCAAGCATGATTGTGAGTAACCGTTGGAACGGTATGTATGCTTTTCGTCTAGTTGTGGCCTTTTAATTTACCATGCGGATGAATTCCTCGAAGATGATAGTGGCATAATCCAGGTACATGTTGTATGCAACACCTGCAAGCAACAGTAGTGAATAATAGGAGCCTCCATCTGTACCCCTGTGGATTCCGATAAGAGTTATGAAGATGATAGTTGCGAGAGTTTGCCTGAGAGGAACTAGATTTGTTCTTTTGAACTGGTGAATTTGAGTGAGTTTTCCATCATATCCTAGCCCAAGTATGAGCTCCAGCAAGTCATCAAGTCCCATAGCTTCGTCAAATGTAGTTTTGTCAGGGTAATGGTGTTGGAGTATGCCCACTGACATACGCACGCCAATATCACACACCAAGGATTGATCTCGATAACGACCAAAGTAGAGGAGCTAAAAGGAATCAATGTTTATTGAGTTCCAAGTTTTTCCCGGCCAAAGGAAGTTCACGGCGTGAACTTTTGTGAGAGTTCATGCAGCTTTTTTCATGTTGCCTCCAACCTCCACCAATGCATGTCTTTGAGTCATGATGACTTCTTGTCCGGCTTTGGAGCTCTAGAAGCTGTCCATAGTGGTTATATAAAGACCTCTATGCTCTCTCTAATGCTCTCTTGAAGAACCTTACACACATATAATTATATTTATTTGTGAGCAATAATTCTTAAGGGTTGTGTGGTGTTCTTGAGCATAGCTTGCTGGAAGTCTGTTGGATGTTGTTCTATAAGTGATTACAAGGCATTGTAGATCACTTGTTGGCTTGCTAATACAAGGAGATCAAACAAACTTGGGGTGGACTATCAATAGAGGAGGGCTTGGATTAGCTTTCTACATTCATCCATCAAATTCGTTTTCCCCAGCTTCAAATCGTGGATGGTATAATCTCTATCCTTTCTTGTTTTTCTTGTTGCATTACTTGCATGTAGAGCTTGGTCCATGTGGTGGGTTTTATATTGGCTCCTTGTTCTTTGATTCTTGTTCTTTTGCTTCCGTTACGTGCCATGCTAAAACCCAACAAATGGATGGCTTCGGGTAGTTGAGGTGTTTGGGTTTTCAGTTATGGCTTAGCGTAAAGGGTGAGGTCGGATGATTTCGGTGACGAGAGGAATTTTAGTGTCGGTTTCTAGGTCAAAGTATACGTTGTAGCTATTGGTTTCGAGACGTTCGTCGGCAGGTACTAGTCTCTCCTCAGGAAGAGGTTGAGCTGGTTGGTTATCAGCCATCCGAAACAAGTAGAGAAAACTTATCAGTCATACAGTTATGGCAGAGAGTTGAATGATTGCTTTCATATGTGAAAGTGTTTGATTATGAGTTGTTTGATTTCACATGTGAATATGAACTTTGACTTTGACTTCTAGGTGAATTTTGACATTTGCTTTGAAGTGTTATCCTTTGAAAATTTTAGAATTTTCTTAAGTGTCGAAAGTCGGATCATACAATCAACCAAAAGTCGGATAAGTATAGTTAACTGAAGGTCGGATCAGTTTCAAACTGAAAGTCGGATCAGTGAGTAGTTACCAAATTTCAGGCGAAAGTCGGATCAAGTTAAGTGTAAGTGAAAGTCGGATAGACTTAGTTTCTCATTGAAAGTCGCATAGATTTGTTCATTCATTTGAAAGTCGCATAGACTGGTTCATTCATACAAAAGTCACATAGACTAGGTCAATCCGAAAGTTGCATGGACTTAGTCAATTTGAAAGTTAGATACACTTGTTTATCTGAATGTTGCATGAATCAACACTTAACATCTTTAGACAATTTCCAACTAAGAGAAAGTCACATGGAATCTTGTTTAAGTGAAAGTCAGATAGACTAAGTTTATCTGAAAGTCGGATGGACTTATTCATCCGAGAGTCGGATGAACTTGGTTATACGAAAGTCGCATAAACTAACTCACCCAAAATTTGGATAGACTGAGTTATCCGAAAGTCGGATCATTCAAAACTTCAAGAGTCAAACAATTTAGAACACTTTGTACTTTGCACACTGAGAATCGATTTTTGTTCAAGAATTTTGTTTATCGACTCAAATTTGGTATCAATCAACTCAGAATTTAACAACAACACTTGTTTTTCATGTGACAAACCAAAACAACAACTTTAAGCAAGAAAAAACTTGATTTAAAACACTGTTCTAATGATACGTTAACTGCTACAAAACCCTCTTTCAAAATCATGAAATCAAAACAATGTTCGAGTCTTATTTGTGCATCAAGATGTTCGCACTTGCTCAAAACATCATTTTGACAAGGATTGACCTAAAAAACCACCATTTAAGGTGTTTTGAGTTCAAAAATTCACATTCGGTCAAGAACAGGAGAATAACTGGGTGGAAGAAGATCCAAATCTTTGATTATTTGTTGTTTTACAACATTTTTGTTTACCTTTCTGATTTGATGATGAAAAACACGATTATCGTTGAAAAAATTCACACACACAGAAAGATACTTTCTCGAAGAAGAAGACGGAGGTGAAGATGAATAGTAGCCCTTTTTTTGTTTGCTTTTAGAAGTTTGATAGCATGAAGAGAATGGAACTTCAGATCAACACCTTTTATAGGGTGATCCGACTTTCGGTTCAACCGGGTCGGTTTGACTTTCGGTTCACCTGGGTCGGTCCATACTAATTTAATGGACCAGGTCCAACCCAAAATAAGATTTGTTTAATGTGATTTTTTCCTGGAATTTTATCTATTTTTGTTTTGTATGTTGGTTATTTTATTTTTGATACAATAAAATGAACTCACCCTTAACAGTGGGAACTGAGAGCCCATCATCGAGTTGAGGGACGGAGGTTTTGCAGGAACTAAGATTCGTGATCATCAAATCGCCGCACATCATAGCTCATGGCAAAAGGCCCCAACTAGATCCAGACAAGCTAGCCCCAAACATCCAACAAAGTACCGGTACTAATACACATTGGCCTACTTAAGCCGCAACATAACATAGTTCAAAAGCCATAACATATCACAATTGGCCTATAAAATCCATAACATATCAAATTGGCCTACAAAAGCCATAACATATAATGGTCGGCCTACAAAAGCCATAACATATCATCATTGGCCTACAAAAGCCTTTAACATGCATACATATCAAATCATAACTCATTTGGCCTACAAATCATAACATATCATGATTGGCCTATAAAAGCCATAACATATCAACATTGGCCTACAAAAGCCTTTAACATGCATATACATCAAATCATAACTCATTTGGCCTACAAAAGCCTTTCACATGCATAATTATCAAGTCTTTGGTTTCCAGCATTTTAAGCAACTATATAACATTCTTTATATCATGCTTAGGTTAATCGGTACTCGCCTGTTGAGCTATAACATGCTAATACATTGTTCCGGCTCTTCTTGGTTGTCAGGCGCACCTATAACATGCTATTTAAATTTAGACATTCAAACACGCAAAGAAACCATCAAGACACTTACAACAACATCCTAATAGTGTTTCTAACTTGTTCATTAACTTATAACCATAGCCTAAACACCTACATGCGAAAGAACAACATAAAACAGCACTTTGGGCAAAACAGCACCGGACGCGTCGTGTCCTAGGATCTGACGCGTCGCGTTTTGCGTGCAGTGCCAAAAATGCAGTTTTTGCATAGCTGTGCAATTTTGATCCAAATCAACTCCAATTCAAATTTAACCAATTTTCAATGTTCCCTAGCATCATTTGGCACTTGTAGGTGCTTTCTAAAATCCAAAACACCTATCCAATTAATTCATATAAAAATCAAACTTAAATTGACAAAGAAATGTCAGTTTTGACCAATTCTTGAAATACACAAGTTCTAACACTTCTAACACACCATTTCTACTTAATATGACATATTGAAGCTATTGCAACTGACCAATTCATTAAAAATTATTGCTTGATAGCATTTTCCAATTTTTGATCATTTGATGTTTATTTTTCACTATTTTAGCGAATTCAATCAAAACTACCATTTCAATCTGAAATTTATGTTCCAATGAACTCATATGAATTATATGAACTTGTTAGAACATTAAAAATCAGTCCTTGATGGTCGAATTAGGTTTGACCCATTTGGTAATTTTGACCCATTTGGTCATTTCATGAATTTGAGAAATTCTACCATTTTAAATGCATAAATTGTGTTCTTAACTATCTATATGAGTTGTAGGAACAATTAGAAGCATAGAAATCGGTTCATATTGGTCAATTTTCCTTTAACCCAATTTTGACCTAAAAACCCAACAAAATTTGAAGCTGGAACATATTAAGATCACGAATTTGAAGCTGGAATTACTGCTTGAATGACTTCCCTTTGATTCTTCATTCAAATCTCCTTTCTAAACTTCAAGAACACATGAAGAGTGTGTGTAAGTGTGTGTAGTTAAGTGTGAACTGTGTGTTTGAAGAGATAAAACTGACTTGTGGGTTTTAATTATTCACAAGTGGGTATCTTTTTTCCCTTTTTAACTTACAACACGACACCCGATTACCCGTTTTAACTAACGGAGATATTTTTGGAATCTTTATCTTAAACCGTTTTATATTTTATATGTTAGCCCCATGCTTAGAAATATTAGATTTGATGAGACAAACCATAGCTATGTAGAGATGATGGGTTAAGTTTAGGAATTATGTAAGTCTGTTGTACACTGACTAGTCAGCAAGCTGAGTAGTCAGTATACAAAACAGATATAGAGTTTTCTATGTAAGTACTAGTTAACTCGGTGACTTCTAATCTGATATAGGTTTTAGAATGAAGATCTAAAGACTTGAAGATCAAAGAACTCAGCTTGACAATCTGAAGTCTAAGAAAGTCAGCTCAGCGACAGAAGTTAGTTTAAGAATTTAAATAAGTTTTAAATTCTGTTATAAACTCTCGATATCTAAGACATTTAAGTTGGGATATCTAAACCCAATTTAAACTATCTATTAGTTAGATAGAAATCTTAAACGAAATTAGTTAGATATGTTCTAATTAAGGAGTTTGTTACAATTTTAAAGAAAAGATAAGTTCTATCTTTAAACCACGATTTGTTCACAGATAAATCAAGTATAAGTATAAACCTTCTTGTATGTTTACAAGGAGAGAGAAGTTCTGCATCAGTTGCAAAACATACGTGTGTTTGTCATACTTGATATACGTTGTGTTGCGATAACTTTGTTTGTTCAAAGTTCAAGAGAGTTTCCAGTGCTCTTGTTAATCAATTTTAGCAAGAAGTTCGATCATCAATTAGTTTGTGATTCAAAAATGTTTAAAGTGAGTTGAGTTTGTAATCAATGTCATATCAAATCATCGTGTTGATTTGATTAAAGAGTGATATTGTAATACCTTGATTGATTACTGAATAAACATCTGATTAAATTGTTTAATTGTTCATAAAGTGTATTCAACCCCTCTTCTACACTGTATCGGTTGCTTGTTTACCCTCTTTGGGACCAACAACTGGTATGAGAGCAAGTTTCTTCGTAAGTTAAAGATCAAGATCCGCTGTTAAGAGGCCAAGACGTCTGCTAAGAAGCAATCAAATCATATTCCAACAATGGCGGCAAAAGTGTATCCTATATTTGATGGCACTGACTATCCTATATGTAGGTTCAGAGCCATGTTGTTTCTGACATCTGTGGATCACGGGATGAGTACCGTGATTCAAGATGGCGCAATGTAACATCCTGGATTTGGGCCTAGTTGTAATTTTTGTGTGAATGTACGTTAGTAAATAATGTAAAGGGTCTAAGCTATAAGTGAATAGTAATAATAAGAAGAGTTAGTTTTATATATGTGTTTAATGCGTGTTATATGTTTTATTTGTATATATGTGTATATATTAGAAAGTTAAATGAAATTAAAAGAAAAGAAGAAAAAAAATCCAGAGGCAACCGCCTTTAGATATGTCCTCATATGTGTGTACATATATATTGATATAAAAGTCATTATGGTCAACTAAACAAAAGAAAACACAAACTCTCGGATTCTCTCTATTTCTCTACTCTCTCTCGGTTTTCTAGAAGATAAAGGGTTTGGTGGGTTTGAATTCAAACAAAGGTAAACGTATGTTTGTTGTTAAGATTTAACTTGTATGAAACCATTTTTATGTTTAGAATATGATTAAAACTCAAATTCATGCAAAATACCACACAAGAACATTCAAAGCTTACTTTGCAAGTGGTTTTTGATTGTTTGGTGTTATTGTTTGGGTTTGATGTGTTTTTGAAGTCATACTAATGAAAATAGGTGTTTTCAGAATGTAAAAATGTAAAACAAATGAATGGAATTCATAGGCATAAAGATCAAAACTTTAACATGAATGGATCTTTGAAAAAGCTAAACATGATAGATTATAAGATTAATAAACATTCGGGTCCATAGAAATCAAACAAATAAATAAGGGTTCATCTAATCAAGGTGAAAAACAGAAAACCTAGCCCATAAAGAGGCTAGAACACATCAAAAATGAAAAAGAACAGAACTTGCAAACCATTATAGACCGATGGTGGCAAAACCGAGTCAATCCCGTCAAAGTTGTGGTCTTCCTCTTTGTTATTGAGCTCCAAACCATCTCTCAGGCCTTGAAATCACTTTTGGATGTCCTGAGAGATGGTTTGGAACCCTAGAATCGCATGTATGTTCCTTGGGTCAAAAATAGGGATCTATTTATAGATTCTACGTTTCGGCGAGGACGCGTCGCGTCGGACAATCAATTCGCGACATTTTTGAACTTCTGCGCGGACACGTTGCATTGGACCTTATAACGTGTCGCGTTCAAGACTAATACAATATTCTATTAAGCATAATTGTAGCCCTCTGAGTCTAGTTTCCGTGACCTTTTGAATAACCTCAATTCGAGCTCGTATGAGTGAGATATGATCAAAACAGTGGAGGTGTGTGGAAGCTGACAACTTTTCTTATTTTCTTCAATTTCTTCCGTTTTTGCTCAAAACCTTTCATCATCCGCCTTTTTAACTTAAAAACCAACAATTTAAGATATTAAGTATCTTTTGACTCATTTATGAACAATAATTGGTTAAAAATAAATACGATATCTCATAAAATATATATCTAAATACGGCGATATTAGTCAACAAATCCATCTTGTTGGGATACATATACTTCCTCCTTAAGGATTCCATTTAGAAAGTTCGTCTTAACGTCCATTTGGTAAACTTTGAAATCCCTGTAGGAAACATATACGCTAGAAACACCCGAATATCTTCTATACGGGCAACAGGAGCGAAGGTTTCGTCATAGGCAACTCCTTCCTTTGGATTGTATCCTTTAGTTACCAGACGAGCCTTGTAGCGTATCACAATTCCATTATAGTCCTTCTTGTTTTGAAGACCCACTTACCGAAAATTGATTTTCCTTCTGGTCGATGTACCAGTCTCCAAATGTTTAGCCATGTGAACTAATCCAATTCATCCTCTCTTGCTAGGATCCAGTCGGCATCTTGTAGAGCATCAGCAGTGCGCGTAGGTTCGATTAAGCTTAGAAAACTTGATAACTGACACTCATTGGTTGTAGCAGATCGAGTTTGAACACCGACATCTTTGTTGCCAATTATCTAAGTCTCAGGGTGTGCAGTTATCCATCTGGTAACTAGCGTAGTTAGGGTGTCATTTGTGTGGGTATCATCTGTGTGAGGAAAGAAGTCATCCAGTCGGTGTTGAGTGGATGTTTCCTCAGCTGGTGTTGATGACTCTGGATTATACTGAGGGGTAGTATCTCCATGGATCTCATTTTCAACATCTTCATAGTATTGGATTATACTGAGGGGTAGTACCTGTCACCCAGAATAAGGAACGAGTCAATAGCAGAATCGACATGTATTGATGTAGATGCAGTTGCTATTTGCTGTGAGAGTTCAAGTGATTCCTAAACAACATCTACAGACTTGTCAGTAGGTATACAAGTAGATGTAGGATCATTATCTAAAAAATCAAATATATATTTCAAATCAGAAGACTCTTTCTTATTAGATATATTTGTTTCTTATTGATTAAGTGCCGGTCTTGAACTGATATGTCCAGAAACGATGGGTGCAAAGTTGAACTGCCCTGATCCGATGCCAATTGAAAGTCCAAACATGTGATAGAGATGAGTAATCTAGATTATACTTGTAAGAATTATGAAGAACCAAACAAGAACACAAGTATGAACACTTTGCAATAGCTTGAAAATAAGTTGATATTACTGTGTATGTGGGTTACAAGCTCTAGGAATTACAAATGCAAAGGTTACCTTGCAAACCTAATTTGCAAGGTATATAAAGGAGAATGCCTCATGGGCTTACATAACTAAACTTGCTAATATTACAATTGTGTGCAAAGCCCATTACACTTAACTAGTCTAGTAACAATATATAATTAATACAAAAAAACACAAGGCCTACAAACATATATTACACTAATAGGTACGCTCGTGCCCTAAGGCCAGGCACGAGCCCAAGTTAGGCATGACTTGGGTGTGCGTGGTTGGGCAGGCACGGCCGTGCCTTTCGCTGTAACAGCCTATTTAATAAGTCTTTCAAGACTAGTTAAAGGCTCTTAACGAGTAACTGATTCTAGCTTTATGGCACACGAATTTGAACTGCTTTTTGTGGCTCTATAAGTACCATACCAATCTAATGAGTCATGGTAACACCCTTGGATGTTTATGTTGGAATATGCCCACTGATACACGTGTACTAGCATCACTGCTGATGAGGTACGAGCCTATTGGGTCACAACACAAACATGAAACAAATATATGAAATTAGGGTTTCTGGCGACCTTCACGGGCCGTGAAGCGGTCGTTAAGAGAAACCCTCTACGAGCCTTCACCACCCAGACAAGTAGTCGTGGGAGCAGGGCCTTCACGAGTGCTTCACGGCCCGTGAGAGCCCGTGAAGGCAGGCTCCATGCTTTTATTGGACCACTCGTTGGCCCAATTAGAGTGTGCGGTGGAACCCGGCCTATGAGGCCTTCACGGGTGCTTCACGGCCCGTGAGAGCCCGTGAAGGCAGAAGTCAAAGTGTCACCTTTGTTTTATTGGACCTTTGTGATGGTCCAATGAGGGTGTGCCTAGTTGGCCGACCCTGGTGACTCCATGACCATTTCCAGACTTTATAAAAGGGTTGGAACTCTCTCATTTGCCACTCTTGCTTCATGGTCATTATATACACACATACATAGATGATTCTTGGTTCTAAGAGCGCAAGGTAGTGTATCAAGTGAAGGCAAGTTGTTCAAGTGTTGTGGCTGCTCCAGATTCACGAAGACGACGTGTGGTTCGTGTCTCGGGTCGTTAGCAAGACGGAATCTCGGCTACTTGGTGTGGACTATCAATAGAGGAGCTCGGTTTCGAGTTCTCGAAGATCTTCCTAGCTCGGTGGATAGCTCCAGCCTCGTGATGGTATAATTTCTCCTCCCTCTTGTTTCTTTTAGTTGCTATCTTCGTTTGTAGTCACGATCCCCGCTTGGGGAATACATGCATGTCGGTTTTGATACCCGAAAACTCCGGTTTTTTATGTCATTGCTTCCGCTGCGTACGGGTGTTGGCGTGCATGGATTTCCTACAGTGGTATCAGAGCCTAGGCTACAAAGATATAGCACGATAATGGCTCGAAAAACCGTTTTTGGAAGATTCGTTTTTCTGTCCAGTTGGTCTTCACAGGCCTTGAAGTGTTCTTCATGAGTCGTGAAGGCCACACGACCAATGTTCGTGAGGGGTCTGGTCATGGGAAGTGTTTTCAGGCTTCACGAGTCCTCATGGCCCGTGACCGGTCGTGACGCTCTTGGGCTTCACAAGTCGTGAGGGGTCGTGAAGGCACTTGTGAACAGTTTAGTCGTGAAACTTGGTTTTTAGGCTCATGAGCCCTTCTGACCCGTGATCAGTCGTGAGGCCCTTGGGGTTCACGAGCCGTGAGGGGCCGTGAAGGAGCTTCTGGGCAGTTTTTGTCCTTAAAAGAAAATTTTTCGTGGTTTTTTGGGTCATGGAGGAGTTTATGTTTTTTGGCATATTCCGTTTGTTTAGCCCCTCGTAATATTTTGGTACAAATATGGGTATGTAAGGTATGATCTTAGCATGAGATGCATACATGCATACACATATGTTGTGTATATATGAATATGGGTATAAAATAAGGTTTTTTGCCCTAATGCATATGTACAAGAATTTCTGTGTTGTACCTTGAGTGTTTGTGTTGGAAATTCTTACCGAAATATTCTTTGGTCACAGTTTTGGCACACCGTGCTTTGTAGTTATTGTTTGTTGCTTTTAGTTGGTAACCATCGCCCTAGACCTTGTGGTTGTGCCTTGTGGTTTGTTTGGTTGTTTGGATTTATTTGGTGACCTTGGTGTCACGTGTGATGTAATTAATTATTTATTCGTTCGGTTTGTAATTAGTTATCGCGGCTTGCATGCCGTTTCATTTGTTCATATGTACTTGTACTAGATTGATAGGAAGCGCGAGGCTTGCATGCCATTTCCTTTCTTTTGTGTACTTGTGTTTTGAAGACCACAATTAAGAGTCAAGAGGAGACGTCTTGAAGACCTTGGGTCCGGTTAGTCCCGATGGAAGTAGCGGATTCAGTGGGAGCACTCCATGGTCTAGGTTTGTGTCCTTAGTAGACCTAGTCCTCCCGGCTTGGCTCGCGGGTAGGACGCATAGGTTTTTGGCATGGTTACCAACCTCTTTATATGCATGTGATGTGATTTATATTTCTTCCATGGTTGTTTATGTTTCCTCGCATGCTTGATAACTTTTCTAAGTTAATAAAATCACAAGAGTTTTTAAATTGGTTAACAAACTCTCGCGCGTACACGATTAACAAGACAATATAAACTTGGTATTTATATTTAAAGTGAAAATCGTTTTTGTCACTTACTTTATTAATCAAATATTAAAACTTGGTTTTAATCAAGAAACAAAAGCCCGTTTCCTAAAACGTAAATCACGCACCATCCATAAGATGACACACCCGATTCTAGGGAAGCATGGGATAATTGTCGAGCTAAGCACGAGTTATTCCATGTGGATCTGTGTGGAAGGTGAGAGTGGCGACTTGGAGTTATTGGTTGTCAAGCTTAGCACGAGCCAATGATTGTCGAGTGTGCTACCATGTATCTTGTTAGACGATTTACAATTGCAAACTAAAATCCTTGTGTGATTGTCGAGCTAAGCATGAGTCAAACAAGAATTTTAATTTGGGATTGGTGTACGTAGGGATCAAACATGCCAACCGACCATTTTACGTCGTTGGATCCCGCAAGTGTCTAAGAGTTGCAATGGAGATTGCAATCCGTAAAATGGTTACCGGCCTAAATAGCTTCATGAAGTGATCCGCGGTAAGCCCGTCATGTAGTGGGGTAAAATATGGTTCTTAGCCCTTGTTAAGATAAATTGTTTTTCTAAAACTTTATGGGTAATTATTTTAATGAGGATTATATCAAACTAACTGAAACGTGTATTCTTGTTATTTATAGATGTCAAATGATAATAACACCACGTCAAACAATTCGCTTCCTATGTTCCTACATAGGGAGAAACTCACGGGAGTAAACTTCGTTGACTGGCTTAAGCAATTGAGAATTGTCCTTCGCTATGAGTCAAAGTTGCACATCCTTGAGGAACCTCTTCCGGAACCACCTGCTAGCGACGCGACTTGGTCTGTCCGATATACGTATGAAAAGCGTGTTGAGGACACACACGATGTTTCATGCCTCATGTTGTCAACTATGAGCTCGGAGTTGCAAAAACACTTTGAGCACATGAGTGTGTACGATATGATGGACATGTTGAAGGACATGTTCCAACAACAAGTAACGAAGGAACACTATGAGTGTTAAAAACCTAGTCGGTTGTAGAATGCAGGAAGGTAGGAGTGTGAGTGCCCACGTCCTTAAGATGAAGGCGTACGTGGACCAAATGGAGACATTAGGATTTCCCATGGGGAGGGAGCTTGCTGTGGATATAGTAGTCCAGTCCCTGCCCGCATCATATGATCAGTTTATCATGAACTATCACATGCATGACATGGAGAAAACCTTAGGTGAATTGCATGGTATGTTGAAGACTGCGGAGTCTGACATGGCCAAACATGAATCCACCTCTTCCATTCCTACCACGAGTTCTATGGAACAAAAGAAAAAGAAGAAGAATCCGACACGAAGGGAAAAGGTTGGAGTGTCCAAGCCTATTCCCCACATTGAATCTGAGGACCATGATTGTGTGCCTCAAGAAGAGATTCGAGAAAAAGTGGTTTGCTACTTCTATGGAAGATTTGGAGATTGGGGCCGTCACGCATGCCCATCGTGCCAAGAATATATTAAACTTCTAAGGATAGAGAGAGTTAATTTCCCCTCTCAAGGTACATTCATGATTCATTGCTAATACTTCTATTTCGCTGGGTTGTTCACCCGAGCTAATTAACTCACGTTTGTCACAAATTAATTTTGTTACAAAGTGTAGGTACCATTTAAAAGAAGAACCAAGAGCATGAAGAACCGGGTCTCTAAAAGAGGTAACTCGGAAGATTGACCTCTACAAGAGAATTGTGAGTTTTGATCTCGCCTATTCTGACCGGTTTCATTGTTACTTTGTTTTTGATGCCCTGTGAGGCAAGTTTAGTTTTTGTTGTATGTTCATGAAGACGACGGATGAGTTTTTGAATTTTTGGGTTGTAAAAGATTTTTTTCGCATTACTTATTCGATTTCGAAGTTTGTTCATGTCATAGCTTATGTTTTATTTTCGCCTTCAAGCCGCATCATTCTACATTTGATGATGATGAATTCATACTTGAAATTTGAATCTTGTTTTAGAAAAATATTTGTTGATTGATAGAAATTAAAATTATCCATGTCAAGACATACATGTTACAAGTAATAATTAATCATGAATGATTGATTCTAAGTCCAAAATAGTTTGGATTAGTCGGCTCTTTGTCATAATCTACTTAACCATGTAAATAAGATAAGTATCACCTAGATCCATGTGGTTAGGATCTTGGACTAGTTTAACCTCGGGTTATACATTTGGTGCTAATCTTATCTATAAGAGTAAGATGATTATGAATCCCTTTACGGTAAATGTCAGAGGGATGCTAGCTTGTAAGATATTGATCACCTTTGGTGGATAATCCGTACAGGAACATAACAAAGAGAAACTAATTAAAAGAATCAATTGGGACATATAGATAGGATGCATAGATCTAGTTAAGATGCTAAGATACCTTAAATCTATTACAATGACTACATTATGAATTGCGGAATTATCTCACAATTCGTTCCTTAACATAGACACATTTGTACATGGTGTCACGTTGAAGGAAACCTGATATTGTTGAAAATGATCTAGTAAATAATGGGTCAAATATGTGTATTCGACTTGTTAGTATACACATTGAAAGTGACGAGCCAAGTCCTTAATCTTAATCCAACTTGAAAGTCTATTTAGCACCTTATGAGATATATCTTGAAAGAGTTCTTTGCTTGTATATATCAAAGTTTGGAGATTTTCAATCTACATCTGGTGGGAGATTGAAGAACATAAATGGTGCTAATACATTTAAAAGGTTCTTATAGGTTTTGGATATTTGACCTTACGAGAACAATGTTTTGTTGCTCGAAAGGAAGATAATAACTAAAGCATTCCAGTGGAAGAACGTGCAACTTAAATGAAAGACTTGATGTTGGCACTAGCATATGATCAAATATCGGCATGAGGATACCGGTTATTCTGACCATGAGTAATTACTTTCAAGGCTGATAGAAGACATGTAGCCAAAGAGATATGGGTTCCTCACATCTAAGTGGCAATGACTTGATGGTGAGTTTTGTTCATATCACCATCTATCGGAAAGCATAGTGGGCCTTGAGTTCACTGAGGTTATAAGAAGTAATTAATCATAAGATGAAATCCCTTTCAAGTATGCAAATACTTTACTTAATTCCATACCAAGGTGCAAACCTAGATGGTGTAAATGGAATTAACATGGATTGTAATGTAGACTACTTCAAATACCGAATAAGGGTAAAGGTTTCATAATGGTTATTGTGGAAACTTTTCCTAGTGGCTATGTTGAAGATCATTTGATACTTGTTGCTATTGTTGTCTTCTTACGGCAATAAAGGATAGTACACGGATATACAAGACCACGTTCCTTTATGGAACTTCATATTGAGGAAGTGCTTACCACACTCTCCGAGGGTCTTAGATATCCGTAGTATCCAAATTAAGTCTACAAGTGTGAATAAGTCCTTTGGACTTATACTAACATCGTAAAAGTAAGATCTTTACTTTCATGAGAAAATCAAAGTCATGAGTTTTCTAGGAGCATAGATAAGACTTTCACATATGTCAGGGCTAGTGGGAGCTTTTATTGTATACCTAGAAGTATGTATCGATTGAAGATAATGTCCAATTGTTAAGTGTTCTATGAACCTAAAATAGGGAATTATTGTATCATGATAATACTTAGGAGATACAAAATTTTGAATTACAAGAAATACTTGTGTATGTTCTTGATGTTTGACGACAAGAAATAAGCCTCGGAGTAGGTTTTTACTCTAATACTAATTTCTAATAGGATAATTGTCGATCTTGATCGAAGTCTTTGATCCTACTATATGGTGTTAATTATTGATTAGAGAAGTTCTTAAGTATCACTGATCCTATTGTGAACATTTGTAACAATGAGGATATGAGTACCTTAGTGCTTCGTTATATGATATCTTTGACGGATACTTTGAATAAAGTAGTTTGGTCAAAAGATAATTGAGAGGATAACAAGAATACAAATGGATGTTGCATGGAAAATCCATTGAATAAGCCATAGTCATAATGACTAGTGATGTTTGTCATACTAGGTTATGTAGCATTTCTTATGCATATGATTTGACTTGAAATATTGTTTTAGTTGTTGATTGTTTTATGTTAGCTTTGGGAACTGCAAGCAGTATCGTTACTTTTGATTGCTTTCGATATATAGTGGGGACTATATATACGCAGATGCGGTTACTTTCATTAGTCTTTACTGTGTTCCATCTTAGCATGTTTAACCACTTCCCAGAGTGCTTATGCATTCTAGATTTCCACAGTCGGTCATTCTTCAAGGGAAGGAAGTTTGAGTTAAAACTGAGGTTAGGGTTTGGTCATGCATTAATCAAGGATTGAATGCAAGTGACGCAAAACTAACCTGTACTTGAAATGAGTTTCAAGTGATTGGAAGACCCACACCTGAGTTCACTTCATGGATTATGGTCACAAGTGACTCAGGATGATAATATCATTTCATCCTTAGACCGGAGATACATGTGTATCCAAAGCATGAGTCTGCTTTATTTTGATTACTTTCAAACGTGGTTCGTTACTGGCCACTATAAAGGGAGTTATCAAATAAAGTAAGAAGCATGTGGCGGGATTATGTAGTCAAAAGGATTTGTTCCTCTGGTTAGAGAGATATCCCTAGGCCCCTCGATGATTGGGCGCTGACTTGTTATTTTGGTCACCACCAATCTAGAATCGAGAGACAGAATCGGGAACAATTTGGTGATTGACATTTTTCCATGTCTCGTGTTCACAAGGATATCGCAAACAAAGGGATGTTTATGATCACTTATCTATAGGACCTTTTAGCCTTACTAGGCTACCAGGATTTGTCAAGGGATGAGGTATCTCGTACCGACTTGGGGGAAAGTATGCTTTGCTAGAGCCGCTGCTTGTCTGTGATATTAGTAAGGATGTATCATGTGCAAGTGGGAGTCTGTTGGAATATGCCCACTAATACACGTGTACTAGCATCACTGCTGATGAGGTACGAGCCTATTGGGTCACAAGCCAAGGGTAGATTCCGGCAGCACAACACAAACATGAGATAATATGAAATTAGGGTTTCTGGCGACCTTCAAAGGACTTCACGGGCCGTTAAGCGGTCGTGAAGAGAAACCCTCCACGAGCCTTCACCACCCGGACAAGTAGTCGTCGGAGCAGGGCCTTCACGAGTGCTTCACGGCCCGTGAGAGCCCGTGAAGGTAGGTGCCATGCTTTTATTGGACCACTCGTTGGCCCAATTAGAGTGTGTGGTGGAACCCGGCCTATGAGGCCTTCACGGGTGCTTCACGGCTCGTGAGAGCCCGTGAAGGCAGAAGTCAAAGTGTCACCTTTGTTTTATTGGACCTTTGTGATGGTCCAATGAGGGTGTGCCTAGTTGGCCGACCCTGGTGACTCCATGACCATTTCCAGACTTTATAAAAGGGTTGGAACTCTCTCATTTGCCACTCTTGCTTCATGCTCATTATATACACACATACATAGATGATTCTTGGTTCTAAGAGAGCAAGGTAGTGTATCAAGTGAAGGCAAGTTGTTCAAGTGTTGTGGCTGCTCCAGATTCACGAAGACGGCGTGTGGTTCGTGTCTCGGGTTGTTAGCAAGACGGAATCTCGGCTACTTGGTGTGGACTATCAATAGAGGAGCTCGGTTTCGAGTTCTCGAAGATCTTCCTAGCTCGGTGGAAAGCTCCAGCCTCGTGATGGTATAATTTCTCCTCCTTCTCGTTTCTTTTAGTTGCTATCTTCGTTTGTAGTCACGATCCCCACTTGGTGAATACATGCATGTCGGTTTTGATACCCAAAAACCCCAGTTTTTGATGTCATTGCTTCCGCTGCGTACGGGTGTTGGCGTGCATGGATTTCCTACAGTTTAAGTAGTGCAAAAAATCTCTCAAACACACTTTAGAATACAAGGCTTGAGAGTTCTAAGTGTCAAGGCTAGTGTGGTGCTTCGGTTGGCATACCTTCACTCTAGAGTATTGGTGTGGTTATTGAAAAATTGATTTTAAACATTTTTGCTTCCATTGTGTTTTCATAGAACCACCAATACCCAATAGTTGTATTAGAGCCATCTCTAACATGGGTTTGCACATTTGGGTATGAGAACTATAATTTATGTCAAAAATAGCTTTCTGGTGACTGGGAACGGCTCTACGTCTTCGGGTACGGTAGGTACTGGCGGCCGGTAGAATGTTTTTAAGAGTTAAAATGTTTGAAACTGTAAACTGGCACACTCGTAGGGACACCCGTCCCATTCATAGAGCATACTCGTGCTCGTCTTGTTCTAATGTTTGAATTATCCACTCTCTCTAACAGTCGGTCTACGGGTGATACGCTATGCTAAAATGAAGCCTGGTTCCCAAATCACTGTGAAACTTCCCCTAGAATCTAGTTGTGAACCTTGTATCTCTGTCAGATACCACTGACACTAGCACTATGTGCCTCAAAATTAACTCTTTTAGGAACACATCTACCATCTTTTCTAATGAGAACGTCTCATGGATCGGGATAAAATCCACAGTAATGTGCTCCAATTTCCATTCGAGAATCTCTAAAGGTTGTACTTTCTCGTGGGGTCCCTAGTGCTCGGCTTTAACTCTCAAGCAAGTTAAACAATATTCAACATACTTTGCTACACTTCTCTTCCTTCCCGACCACTAATTTTCTGTATGCAGATCTCTATACATCTTTGTAGCCCCTAGATGTATAGACAACTTAGAATTATGAGCTTCATCGAGTAGCATCATTCTAGCGTCTCCCATGCTAGGTACCCTAATTGTCCATATCGCATCAATAAGTCTCGGCTATCCTTGACAAACTTAGACACTTCCCTTTGACTCGTTCTTTCTTCTAGTTCCCATCTTTAATTGCCTCCGACTATGCGGATCTGATCAAGTTGATTAAGGAGGTCGTTATTGTCATTCGCATATATCCACCTGAAGCAACATGCAACCCGCTTTTCTATTCAAAGCATTTGCTTCAGCATTGGCGTTACATGGATGGTATAGTATCTCATAATTGTTGTCCTTCACTAGGTCTAACCATCGCCGTTGTCTCATGTTCAAATTATTCTTGTGAACAAAGTACTCTAAACTCTAGTGATCTGTATACATAGTGCACATTCACTCCATACAGGTAGTGTCTCTATATCTTTAGCGCAAAAACCATTGATGCGAGCTCTAAATCATGAGGCGGGTAATTACTCTCGTGTGGCTTTAGCTTTCCCAACACGGATGCTATAACTTTCCCTTGCTACATCAACACACAACCTAATCCATAATGTGAAGTATCACAATACACTAATAAATATTTCATTCCTTCTTGTATGGTTAGGACCAGGGCTTCACACAATTTCCTACGTAGGGTCTAGAATACTTTATGTTGGTCGGCATCGTAATCAAACTTTACACTTTGAGAACTTGGCATAGAGTTTCTCCTACTTTAATGTATCTAGTACATATCATAGATGTCGTTCATGCTCCTCCCGAGTCTTTGAATAAATCAAGACGTCATCTATGAAAACAATTAGAGACTTCATAGCATCACCCTACACACTCTGTTCATAAGGTCAATGAAAGCTACAAGCATATTTGTCAATCCAAAAGGCGTAACCACAAATTCACAATGACCATAATGCATTTTGAAAGTTGTCTTGGCTATATCCTCCTCATGAACATTCAATTGATAATAATCCAATCGCAAGTTAATCCTCGAGAACCACGTACCTCCCTATAGCAGATCAAATAAGTCATTAATCCTTGGTAATGGGTTTTGGTTCTTTACCGTAAGCTTGTTTAGTTTTCTTTAGGTGATACACATTTTGAAGGACCCATCTTTCTTCTTGAGGAACAGTATCGGTGCTCCCAAAGAGAATTGCTCGGTCTAATGAATCCCTTATCCAAAAGTTCATCGAGATGACTCGTGAATTCCTTCATCTCCGGTGGAGCAATTCAGTAAGGTGTTTTAGCTACGGCACGGCACTCGGTACCAGATTAATTTTGGACTCTACTTGGAAATCTAGAGGTACACCAAGAAAATCCTTTGGGAAGACCTCTCGAAAATCTCAAACTATTGGCACATCCGACATCTCTAACGTACCCTTCTCTTTCTTACTATCTACCATGTAAGCCAGAAATGTGTTACACCCATCGCGAAGATACTTCCCAGATGTGGTCATAGTACAGAAGGAAGCATCACCTTTCTTACACTCTCCCTGATGATGACAATTTCTCCCCCACTTAGAGTTTGGACCCTTACATTCCTCTGATTGCATACAATGGTAGCGTGATGACGAACCAACCAATCTATTCACACAATGATATGAAATTCCCTCATAGGAATAGGTATCAAATCTATACTAAATTTCTGATCCCTTAATTCCAACATGTTATCCTTATTTATAGTTGACACAGTTAAGGCCTTGTAATCGGCTATTTCAACATCTAAGGGTACTTCTAACTTAACTAGTGTATGCTTGAAGTTTTCACACAAAGCAAAAGAAACAAACGACCTAGTAGCACCAGAATCAAATAGTACAAGTGCAAGCACTGAGTTAATGAGATAAGTACCTAAAACCACATCTGGCTCGGATCTGGCTTCCTCTACCGTCAATTAGAAGACCCGACCCTTCCTCTAGCAATATCGTTCCTCTTCCCTTGTCCCTCATAAATGATCCACGAGGTTGCACACGACACCGCCTTCACATCCCCTGAATTTAGTTTAGGGTACTCCGCCCTTATGTGGCCCAGTTGGAAAGAACTAAACCAGATCCTTGCAGCGCCCTTACAATCCCTTCTCAGGTCACCCGGCTAGTCATACTTAAAACAACCCTATGTCCCACTTTGTATTCTCGTGCATTATTGGATTATGCTCACTAACACACACGAGTTGGTATCATGGCTGATGAAGCAAGGGCCTATTGGATCACACACCAAGTATCGATTCCGGCATCACGGATGGTCTAATGAGAGAGAAAACCAGAAACTGGTTCTGGAGGGCCAAGGCACGCCCGTGCCTCTATGAGGTACGGCCGTGCCCTACGGGCAGGCACGAGTCCAAGTCGGGCGTGACTTGGGCATGGCATGTGGCTAGGTACGCCCGTGCCTCTGGGAGGCACGCCCATGCCCTGTGCCCAATGGACAGGAACGAGCCCAAGTCAGGCGTGACTTGGGCGTGGCCTCTTGGGCTGGCACGCCCGTACCCTATGAGGCACGGCTGTGCCTTATGCAGTAACAACCTCTTTACTAGGCTTTCAAAGCTAGTTAAAGTGTGTTTATGTGTATTGATCATGTAACAGCCATGAGATTAATTGTTGCACGTTTCTTGAACTCATTCTTGACTTCTATATAAACCACATGAAGTCATATGGTTTTGGTTGCTTGAAAGAAATACACAAAGTTGATACAATTTGCACAACTCTCTCAAACACACAAAATACATCCAAGGGTTTTGTTCTTTTGTGTAGATCATATTTGTGGTGGTGTTTACGTTGGCACACCTAACACTCTAGCAAGTGGGAAACGATCAAGACTTAGTGTGGACTTGGATAGAGGTGTACACCTTAGTGCACGAGACTTCCAAACTCCAAACCCGCGCGTACAAAGAAGATAGCACCGAGGGTATAATTCTATTTTTTGTATGTTTATTTTGTTGCTTAACCATGTCTAGTGTTTTGGTCCATTTGGTGGGCGTATTCGTGGTCAATTTTTGAAACTCTTTTTCTACTCGTTTTGCTTCCGTTGCGATTTTATGCCACGAAAACCCAACAGTGGTATCAGAGCCATCTCTAACATGGCTTTGCACTTTTGGAGTTAAACCGGATTTTCTGAGTTTTCTGTCAAAAATGGTTTTCCGGTGACCGGGCACGGTTGTACCTCTAGGGGTACGGGCCGTGCCGGTGGCCGGGGCACGGGCGTACTAGTGGGGGTACAGGCCGTGCCGGCAGAATTCGTAAACTGTTTAAAATGTACACTGACAAAATGGCAGGCACGCCCGTACCCTCTGGGGTACGCCCGTGCCTGATGGTTTTTTGGTCAGAATTGGTTTTTGAAACAATGTGTTTAAGTATATTAAAATCCGGGTGTTAGACTAGTCTTGATTCTGTTAATCCCCACTATATTTTGATTCCTGATTTTATATGTTTTGTGTGACTTGGAATGAAGTTCACAAAAACATATATTTTTAGGTGTATATATGAATATGCAATTTTAAAGGTGTATTAAAATTGTTAATGCATATGTACAAGGATTGCTTGTTGTGCCTTAAGTGTTATTTTGCAATCTTGATCAAAATATATATATATATTTGTTGGACATGGTTTTGTGGCACACCATTGCTTTCATTTGGTTGTGTTTGTTGTGGTAGCCCGGTAACTTGATATGCCCATAGACTTTGTGATGTTTGTGGTTGGTTTTGGTTTTGGCCTGCGTGCCGTAATGTTGTAATATTTATATTTGGTGCGACTTGCATGTCGTTTATTTAAATCATTGTACTCGTAATTGATTATTATGATCGTGACTTGCATGTCGTTTGCTTATCATTATGTACTCATACTTAGATTATTTCAAATATGTAATATTGCATCAAAACCGACTGGGAGACACGGTGTTCGCGTCTTGACGAACCAAGTCCGGGAGATTCGCCGGAGTGGAGATCGTGACGGAGCATCCCTTGGTGTTGTCCCTAGATTGACTATGTTTTCCCCGTTTTGGTTCATGGGGAAAACACTTAGGATTTGGGCATGTTACCGGGCCTTTATTTATATTTATGCGTGGTTGTTTTATATTTGAATTATTTAGGATTTGCATGCTAGAGAATGTTTTGAAAATATATAAAACAAAGAGATTTATAAATGTGTTTATATTTCTACGCTCATAAGAATTGGCAAACATTAATATAAAAGGTGTTTATATTAAATGGTGATTTAAAAGGAGTTTTTGTCAGTTAAATTGCTAATTCGTCAAAATTGTTAAAATATTATTTTAACCGGAAAACAAAAACTCGTTTTTTCGAAAAGTAAGTCACGCGCCATCCGTAAGACGACATCACCCAAATCTAACGAAACTTGGATGATTGTCGAGTATTAGCACGAGTCATGCCTTGTGAAGTTGTGTGGATGGTGAGTGTGCCAACCCGCAATATTGGTTGTCGAGCTTAAGCAAGAACCAATGATTGAGCTAGGGTACCAACGTGTGTCTTGACGGGCGACTTATAAATTCTATTATGTTACTTAAATGATGTCGATCTATAGCCGAGTCATATAAGAAATAATAAAAGGATTGGTGTATGAAGGGATCAAACATGCCTTAGACATTTGATGTCGGAAGGATCCCGCAAGGATCTAAGAGTTGGAATGGTTACAATCGGTAATTTGTCTACCGGCCTAAATAACTTATTCCATGATTCGCGGTAAACCCGTCATGAGATAGAGTGAAATATGGTTCTTAGCCTTGTACAAATAATTAAGTTTTATAACTATTGGGTAATTATTTCTATAAGGATTTGACAACTAAAATTGGTACTCTAATTTTGTAAATGGCATCCAACAACACTTCTACATCTTCATCGAACTCTATTTCCCTAAAATTCTTCCTCGAAAAGGCCAAACTCGATGGCCAAAACTTCATGGATTGGTTCATGCAACTAAGGATAGCCCTTAGGTATGAACAAAAGATGTGGGCCATCGAGCAGCCTTTGCCAGAAGTACCTACGGCGAATGCGACTAGGGCGGTCCAAGACGCGTATGATAAATGCGTCAAGGAAACAAACGAAGTGGCTTGCATTATGCTCTCGTCAATGATTCCTGAGCTTCAAAAGCAAATGGAACATTTAGGAGCATATGACATGCTTAACCAGCTGAAGGAAATGTTCCAACAGCAGGCTAAGCTAGAGCCCTTCGAGTGCCTAAAGTCCCTTTCCGATTGCAATATGTGGGAGGGCGGAAATGTGAGCGTTCACGTGCTTTAGATGAAAGCATCGGCTGATCGCTTGGAGAAGGTTGGGATTCCCATTGGGGAGGGAGTTGGCGGTGAATGTGATCCTCCGTTCTCTTCCTAGTTCCTTTTCACAATTTGTGTGGAACTATCATGTCCATGGCATGGACAAGTCCCTAATGGAGCTTCACGGAATGTTAAAGACTGTCGAGTCCGACATGTCCAAGAAGCCCTCCTCGACCAAACCCGTCCTAGCTATCCAGGGAGGTGGAACCAAAAGAAAAGGCGCTCCCCCTTCTAAAGGAAAGGGCAAGGGGAAGGTTGCAAAACCTAACCCGAGTCCGGCCCCGAAGGGCAAGGGGAAAGCTGTGATGGTTCCACCGGCCGAGGACCCTGCGGAAGCCGAGTGCTTCCACTGCAAAGAAAAGGGGCATTGGCGGTGTTCTTGCCCAAAGTACCTTGAGGAGCTCAAGCGGGTAAAACCGAAGGGAGTGGGTAACTCAGGTACGTTTATGATTGAACTCCACAATACCGCTACTTCTAACGGCTGGGTACTTGATACCGGTTGTGGCACTCATATTTGTAATAATGTGCAAGTGCTAAAAAAAATAGGGCGCTGGGTGCTGGAGAGCTTGACCTGATCATGGGAAACAAGGATGCGGTTCCCGTGGAGCGGATGGGGAGTGTTGATCTCGCCTTTCCTTCAGGACTTGCTATTACCTTATTAAATGTTTGCTTTTCGCCCTGCGTGGCATGAAACATTATTTCCTTTCACGCTTTGTATGACGATGGTTATGAGTTTAATTTTAATAATGGAATTATTTCTTGTTTGAGAAATGATGTTCATTACTTTAAAGTGTATCCATGTTGTGGGATTTATGAAACAAGTGTGTGTTTGGATGGTAATAAATCAATCATGAACATTGATTCTATGTCCAAAGGTGTATTGGACAAGTTGTCTTTGTGGCATAGTCGTCTTGGCCATATAAGCAAGAAACGTATCGCTAAACTCCAAGTGGATGGGATTTTGGAATCGTTTGACCACGGGTCAAGCGAAGTATGCGATTCTTGTTTATTAGGCAAAACGACTAAGGCGCCCTTCACCGGCGTTAGTGAAAGGGGCAAAGACTTGTTGGACATTTCACACGGATGTGTGTGCTCAGTTCAGGTCTACTACAAGAAACAACTGTAGGTACTTCGTTACTTTTATTGATGATTTCAGTAGGTATGGTTATGTTTATTTGATTAAGCATAAATCTGAAACCTTTGAGGTGTTTAAGACATACCAAAACGAAGTGTAGAATCAATTGGGCAAGTGGATTAAGATTCTCAGATCCGATAGGGGTGGTGAGTATCTTAGTACCGAGTTTCTTGATCATCTTAGGGGTTGTGGAATTATTTCACAACTTACTCCACGCAGGACACCACAATTAAATGGGGTCGCCGAGAGGAGGAACCGAACATTATTGGATATGGTTCGGCCCATGATCAGTCGTACAAAGCTACCCGTAAGTTTTTGGGGTTATGCTTTAGAAACTACTGCTAGGACCTTAAACCTTGTACCAACAAAAAATGTTGCAAGTACACCGTTCGAGATGTGGCATGGAAGGGTTCCTTCGCTAGCCTATCTCAAGGTTTGGGGTTGTGAGGCTTACGTGAGACGTGAAGCTCAAGAAAAACTTGAACCCTGAGCCGAGAAGTGTATTTTCATTGGCTACCCAGCTGGTTCTATGGGATATTTGTTTTACAAACCTTCGGAGAACAAGGTGTTTGTTGCTCGAAAGGCGGTCTTCCTTGAAAGGGAGCTGATATCTGCAGAAGCCAGTGGGAGGCGAGTTGATCTAGAAGAAATTCTAGATGACATCAATGATCAACCTGATGTTGGCACTAGTACCGCTTCTGAGGTCGGCGTACCAGAAGAAGTGGAACCTCAACCATTGGTGGATGAGGTGCCTGATACACAACCATTAGAGCTCCGTAGATCTGGTAGAGTTCGTAATGAGCCGGAAAGATATGGGTTTCTCATATCCGAGGGCGACGAACTATTGGTGGATCATTGTGAACCGACCAACTATCGGGAAGCCGTAGCGGGCCCTGAGTCTGCTATGTGGAAGGAGGCGATGGACAGCGAGATGCAATCCATGGAGGATAATCAAGTGTGGGACTTGGTTGATCCGGTACCCGGCCACAAGCCAGTGGGGTGCAAATGGGTCTTTAGGAAGAAGACTAACATGGATGGAAAAGTAGACACCTTTAAAGACCGACTGGTTGCAAAGGGTTTCACTCAAACTCATGGTGTAGACTATGATAAAACCTTTTCTCCGGTGGCTATGTTAAGTCTATTAGGATACTAATGGCTATCGCTGCATATTACGATTACGAAATATGGCAGATGGATGTCAAGACTGCCTTCCTTAATGGGAAGTTGGTAGAGGAGGTTTACATGGCATAACCTGATGGTTACGTAAACCCCAAATATCCTAATAAAGTCTACAAGCTTAAAAGGTCCATTTATGGACTTAAGCAAGCATCTCGGAGTTGGAACATTTTCTTTGATGAAAAGGTCAAAGAGTTTGGCTTTTCTAAAAGCAAGGATGAACCTTGTGTGTATGTCAGGGCTAGTGGGCGTGCTGTAGTTTTTCTAGTTTTGAATGTAGATGATATACTACTCATAGGAAGTGACGTGGCTACTTTGTGGGAAGTGAAAACCTGGCTTGGGAGTTGCTTCTCTATGAAAGACATGGGAGAAGCAGCATATATTTTGGGGATAAAGATCTATAGAGATAGATCTAAGAGACTCATTGGTTTGAGCCAGAGTACATACATAGATAAAGTCTTGAAGAGGTTCAAGATGCAAGATTCCAAGAAAGGGAATTTGCCTATATTGCATGGTATGGCGTTGAGCAAGTCTCAATGTCCTAGTTCTCAAAAGGAACTAGAGGAAATGAGTCGAGTCCCGTATGCTTTGGCAGTGGGATCGATCATGTATGCTATGCTATGTACTCGGCCTGATGTGTCGTATGCCTTGAGCATGACGATCGGATATTAGGCTAACCCTGGTCAAAGTCATTGGGTTGCGGTTAAAAACATCCTTAAATATCTTCGGAGAACTAAGGAAATGTTTTTAGTGTTTGGTGGATCGGAGGAGCTCAGAGTTACTGGATATTCTGATGCTATCTTCCAAACAGACAAGGATGATTGCCGTTCTCAATCGGGATTTGTATTCTTGTTAAATGGTGGAACAATAAGTTGGAAAAGTTCCAAGCAAGATACCGTGGCCGATTCAACCACGGAGTCAGAGTATATTGCTGCAAGCAAGGCTGCTAAGGAAGCCGTCTAGATGAATAAATTCATTCAAGACCTTGGAGTTGTTCCTAGCATCGCTAACCCTATTGAGATCTTCTGTAACAATGAGGATGCAGTAGCTCTAGCTAAGGAACCAAGAGCGCATCGGCGTACGAGACACATTGCTCGAAAATATCATTTTATTCGTGATATCATCGAGAATGGTGACATTATGGTTAGTAGAGTACCTACTGAGGGGAACTTGGCAGATCCACTCACCAAACCTTTGTCACAAGTTAAGCATGATTCTCATGCTAAGTCTATTGGTATTAGATTTGCTAGTGACTTGGTTTAATTGTTTTAGTTGTATTTGTTATTGAGAACATTAAAGCAATAATGTATTTCTTATTGTAATGACTATTAAATGGGGATTTATTATACGCATGGTGCGATTACTTTATGAAACATTATTGTGTTCTATCTTTGCATGTTTAAATACTTCCATGAATAAAATTGTTTATTCTAAATACTCCACGATCGGTCGTTCTTCATTGGAAGGAGGAAGTGAATTAAGGTCGAGGCGAGTGGTTGGTAAGGTTTTCATCTTGGATTGAATACTTGTTTACGCAACACTAGCCTGTACTTAATGGTGATTAAGTAATTGGAGGACCCGTACCTGAGTTTACTTCATGGATATTATCACGAGTAAATCAGGATGATAATATTATTTATCCTTCTACTGGAGATGCACGCGTTGCTTGATTATTAACTTGGACTTGTTTAAATTGCTTTCTAACGCAATTCGTAACTGGCTGTTATAAGGGAAGTTTTCAGGCAAGAACTTGTTAATATGATAGGGCGGTGTTGTCAAAAGTATTTGTTCCTCTTTTGAGAGATATCTTTGGGCCCCTCGTTGACTAAGCTGATAACAAATCAAAATGCATGGCCATGCTCAAGTTGAATTGATAGTGGATCAATTGTGCAACATGTTTTGTTAGTCATACTTAGTCTTTATCGAGAAATATAATCGTGAATGATTTGGGGTTCATCATGTTCCATGACCTGCATTCACCACGGATATCATGAACGAATGGGTATATAATCACTTATCTATATGACTTTTCCTTTTGGTTACGTATTTGTTTTGGGAAGACAAACCATGTGCTGACTTGGGGGCATAGATGCCTTGCTAGAGGTGACGCCTTTCGTGAGTTTGTCATGTGCAAGTGGGAGTCTGTTGGATTATGCTCACTAACACACACACGAGTTGGTATCATGGCTGATGAAGCAAGGGCCTATTGGGTCACACGCCAAGTATCGATTCCGGCATCACGGATGGTCTAATGAGAGAGAAAACCAGAAACTGGTTCTGGTGGGCCAAGGCACGCCCGTGCCTCTATGAGGTATGGCCGTGCCCTACTTGCAGGAACGAGCCCAAGTGGGACGTGACTTGGGTGTGGCCTGTGGCTAGGTACGCCCGTGCCTCTGGGAGGCACGCTCGTGCCCTGTGCCCAATGGACAGGCACGAGCCCAAGTCAGGCGTGACTTGGGTGTGGCCTCTTGGGCTAGCACGCCCGTACCCTATGAGGCACGGCCGTGCCTTATGTAGTAACAACCTCTTTACTAGGCTTTCAAAGCTAGTTAAAGTGTGTTTATGTGTATTGATCATGTAACAGCCATGAGATTAATTGTTGCACGTTTTTTGAACTCATTTTTGAGTTCTATATAAACCACATGAAGTCATACGGTTTTGGTTGCTTGAAAGAAATACACAAAGTTGATACAATTTGCACAACTCTCTCAAACACACAAAATACATCCAAGACTTTGGTTCTTTTGTGTAGATCATATTTGTGGTGTTTAGGTTGGCACACCTAACACTCTAGCAAGTGGGAAACAATCCAGACTTGGTGTGGACTTCGATAGAGGTGTACACGTTAGTGCACGAGACTTCCAAACTCCAAACCCGCGCGTACAAAGAGATAGCACCGAGGGTATAATTCTATTTATGTGTATGTTTATTTTGTTGCTTAACCATGTCTAGAGTTTTGGTCCATTTGGTGGGCGTATTCATGGTCAATTTTTGAAACTCTTTTTCTACTCGTTTTGCTTCCATTGCGATTTTAGACCACGAAAAACCAACATGCATGATTTCACCCGCACCTCTAATACTTCAGGGGTTCTCTCTTTCCTCCGGGCCTAGGCCCCACAAACTTGGCCTTCTTGTTGGAAGCTAAATTATGTTCAAAATTTCTCTTGCCATGTTTTTCTACCTCTTGCTTTCCTAGATCAATCTCTCGGGGCCCTAGCGGCCCCATCATCTGGTCCATCGTTTGATACTTGGACGAGTCCTTAAACTTACGAATTTTGGTCTTCAGCACCGCCATATACCTAAACATCTTCATCTTCTCATTGACCTTGCACTCTGGACATAAACGTTACCTTTCAAGAAACAACTCGTTCAGCTCGGTACTTGACACTGTTGTTTGCTTTATTGCAAGAAATTCACTAGTAATCCTCTCCACCTCCACTTGTGGTGTGAACTTCTCTGTAAACATATCCTTCAACTGCTCCCATGATGATTTAACCGGAGTTTTACCTTTCTATAGCAACTGAAATGCCGACTAGTCCTTTGATGTGCCCCTTAATAGGTTTGCAGCACATAGGATTTTGCAATCCACTAGCACAAAAGGCACCCTCTACTTTGGCAATCCACCGAGTGCTAACCACTGGATCCATCTTCATCCTGATTAACCACCCTGTTTTCAGCATGGCGGTTTGTCTGTCTCGCATCTAATGCCTTGTTTACTTCCTTGACCACTAGAACCGTCATTTCATCCGACATCTATACAAACATTTTTGCCATTATTTGTTCGGGTGCCTTTCCAACTTTCTTATCACAGTATCTGTGATGGTAGGCTCATGGAATCCTTTTTGATCTCCCGTAATTATCAAAAGTGCTGGTCTGGCTGGTGGCGAGGGCTAGACTCCCCTTTTACACTGGTCATGTCCCCATCAAATGGGCGAATTTTGTCCCCTTATGTTAGTAAATTTTGGTTTCTTCTCGTAGTCACCATTTGTGAAGTATTAACAATGCACTATTGTAACCACCCAAAATTGTTCCTCTTTTTTTTTTAAATTTCAAACAATTACATTCCATCATAATGTATCCGTTAAGAAAGTATTGTTAAAACACTCATAGGTCACAACTGTGAATGCCTGTAAATCGAGTAGTAAATACAATCATACCCAAAGAGAAATTTATAATTGTTATTATAAATTACTGTTTATTTGAGAGTTTAAGGTTCGCGAAAAATAGATTAAATATTTTCGGATTGATTATTATATTATTGTTATTATTTGGACTAACTATATATATATATATATATATATGTGTGTGTGTGTGTGTGTGTGATTCACAGCTCAAAATTAATATAATAATATTCACAATTTGATTTGAACATGGTAATTAAGTTTTATTAAAATGGGTAATATATATCCTAAATTTGATTATTATCTAATTTAACAATATATATATATAAAAGATATACCATTTGATAAAGTATAATAGAACAATTGATCAAGAAAAACTCCCTCCACATCTCTCTCTCTCTCTCACACATTTGACTTAACACCAAGGTTGGTGGTTCGTGTTCGTCTAATCCGAGTATTATACACCTACAAGTCTTGTTCATGTTGGTTGTTTCTGGCTAGAAGGATCTCATTGTTAATATCATGGGTGGATTATATCTTTAGCAACCTAGGTACTATGGTGTTATTGTTCTTGTTTATTTATTATGTGTATTAAGTTCATGATATTAAGAAAGATCATTCCTTTTAGGTTATAAGGTGCTTAATCTTTGTGTTTTATTTAAAACCATTTTTGTTGTGTATTTTCATTAAGGTTTTAGTTTTATTAACTTAACCAATCAAAGAATCTATTTTTCTTAAAACTCGCGTAGTCCAGTTTGTGTTTCACGTGGATATTTTCACGGTTAAAAACCCAACAGTAGAATCAGAGCCTTGGCTCGTTAATCTCATATTCTTAATATATGATCTATTCTAGTTTAATGTCACACCCCGCTAAGCGGAAACACGAGATGTCACAGCACAAGATATCATCGCACAAGGTAAATAGATAATAACCATTAGATTAAGTTAACAAAATAAGTAGTTCGGATGAAACATAAATATAAGTTATACAACCAAATAATATTTAAAGGACATTGTCTTGTACGATGCGTAAATAAAATAGATTTTGTTTTTATAAAACGTGACGATGAAGATGAAGATGCCACACATCATGTTTGTAAGCATAAGGTACCTAACGGCGATCACCTGAAAGCACGGGTAAAAGAAAAGGGACGGTCAACTACTAGAGTTGGTGAGTTCATAGGTTTTTAATATATGCACAAAATATCTTTTAAATGAGAAAATTTTAAATAATTGATGGAAGTTTTTGGATAAAAATCCAAGTATGAAATAACGATGGAAGATGTATTATATTGCCCAATACGTTGCACATGGTAGTAATAGACTATGATGATTATTGCTTGAGCCATTATCCAACCTAGTCGACAACCAATTGCTCATGATAAACCTAACGCCTGTATTAAATGACGTTAGTAGTGGTAAAGTACATCTATAGTTCGTCAACCATAAATAGGAGACGTCGGAATCTCCAAATAGCGCTACTTACAAATATCATTGGCTCACTAGCGGAGTTAAGGAATAATGTCCAACGAAAGGGCCTTACAACGATCACCCAAGCACATCAAAGAATAATACCACAAGTGCTCAAAATAATATTTGAAATAAATAAGAAGATAGGCAATAAACTTTTCATGAAACGTATACACATGCTTTCACCCCAAAAATAATATGAAATACGGTAAAAAGGGGCTATGATACTCACTCGGTATGCAAAGGTGTTTTCTTGTAAGGATTTCTTGTTCCTACCGAAGCTCCTTTCCTAATATAAAAGGTATGTAGCTCTATTAGACTTATTTTATTTATTATTTGGTATTATTTATATGTTGTTAACTTATTTATTTAAATAGTTAAAGGTTGTCTCTATTTTTCCATAAATCATAAGTGTTCACTGAAATTTTCAGTTCTTTGAGTTGAACTTTAAAAATTAAAAACTGCAATTTAGGAGTCATATTAAGGCTTGATATTTTAATATAATCTTAATACATGTTTCTAGAATGTCCAGTAAAAATATAGGAATTTATAATCCATGTTTAGTATTTTTAATAATTAAAAGTGTATAGGATGTCCACTGATCAGTGTCTGGATGACATGTTGTTACTAAAACGTCTGTTTAGGGCTCATACGACCTCCTTTTTACATGATTCAAACTGGGAAATAACCACGACTCAAGGATTAAACTTTTAAAAAAAACTAGACGTATTTTGACCCACGAATGAGTAAGTTACACGCGTTTAAAGTGTACCCTTCTAAATCTGCCAGATTTCCAGATTCAACATATGGGTCTTCTTAAATATGTTTGAAGGATCAAACGTTCATGAAAATTAGTGAATCCAGGTTTAAATGAAAGGTAACACTTTAAACTAAGATTAGCAAAAAGAATCAACTGATTTTGATACCTACAACTCCAGATATAACAAAAACAAGTGGGGAGTTCTAACATCAGATTCTGCCAGATTTGTGATTCTTTTTGCTTATGGGTCGTAACTTTAATATAACATGTTTATATTCATGAATAATCATATTGTATGAGTATAAGCTTTGATAATCCATGTGTTCTTACAACAATGGTAGGATGATACACATTTTATGTGTTTCTTACAACATTTGTTAAGATGAAACACATGTATGATCAAAGTCTTATTTTCTTGATTTTTAGTTGATTAAGTTCCATACAACAACGGTAGGATGATGCACATTTCATGTGCTCCTTACAACATTGGTAGGATGTTTATATTTACATGATTATGTATATATAAATAAAGGAAATAAGATGAACAACAAAGAAAATAAATAAAAGAAAGAAGAAAGAAGAAGAGAAGAAAGGTTGAAGTGTAGAGATGAGTGTTTTATGATCATCTTACCAACTCTTTTATTTGATTTAGTGTTTGATCTTCAAAAGATGATCAACACTTGGATGTTCTTGGGAGATTTTTCTTGGTGAAAGAAGAAGAGAGAAAAGAGAAGAGATGGAGTGTGGTGGTAAAGGAAATGATAAGGAGTAGTAGGAGGCTTATATAGAGCATGGGGGAGATCAAGTGGTGGTTCTTGGGAAGAGAAGGAGGCAATAGAAATTTGAGGGAGGGGGGGGGGGGTTCTTTTATTATTATTATTTTTTTTGAATAATTAAGTGTAATTTGTTTAAATGAATTTTGTATAATTGTTGATTTTGTTTAAATCTTTTAATTACAAAGTTTTTATTACTTTTATGAGTTTATTTTTATATGTTTTATATTTTAACTTATTTATATTTATTATAATTTATTTAATTATTTTAATTGATATTATTTTTATTATTGTACCTGATTTGTAATTCTTGACTCGTAATAATTCGATTTTTCGAGCTCCGGAAGGTTCTAACCATATAGGCGGGATTTCTACGAAATCTAATATTATTATGGATGTATTTAAGTCATAAATACTATTTTTAGTCACACTAGGCTTAAAATTGGAATTTCTAATGGCTAACCTCGGAAATTTGTTGCCGAATGTCACAGTCTCCCCTGATTAAAAGAATTTCGTCCCGAAATTAATCGTTGAGGTCTTGGACTTGCTTTTTGGCGAAGAGGTGTGGATATTTGAGTTTCATATAATCCTCTCTCTCCCAAGTGTATTCAGGTCCGTGCCTTGAGTTCTAACGAATTTTTAAGATGGGGATCTTGCTTCTCCTTAGTCTTTTGACCTCCCGGTCAAGGATTTCGATTGGTTCTTCTACAAAGTGCAACCGGTCATCAACTTGCACATCTTTTAAGGGTAGGACTAAGGTTTCCTCCGTTTGGCATTTCTTTAAATTCGACACATGGAACGTGTCATGGATGGCGCTCAGTTCTTGTGGCAGTTTTAGCTTGTAGGCTACCGGTCCAATCCTTTCGATTATCTCGAATGGCCCAACATACCTGGGACTTAACTTGTTCTTTTTACCAAAACGCACTATCCCTTTCCAAGGTGATATCTTTAGTAGGACTTTATCGCCAACTTGAAACTCTAGGGGTTTCCTGCGATTGTCGGCGTAGCTCGTTTGTCGGTCCCTAGCGGTTTTGAGCCTTTCCCTGATAATTTTATCTTATCAGTGGTTTCCTGTACGACGTCTGGTCTGGACAATTGTCGGTCTCCGATTTCCAACCAGCTGAGCGGGGATCTACATTTGCGTCCGTACAATGCTTCATAGGGTGCACACTGGATACTGGTGTGATAACTATTATTGTATGAAAATTCAACCAGTGGCAAATGCGAGTCCCAGCTCCCACCAAAATCTAACACACAAGCACGTAACATATCTTCCAGTGTTTGAATAGTCCTTTCCGATTGTCCGTCTGTTTGGGGGTGGTAAGAGGTGCTTAGATTGACTCGCGTTCCCAATGCTTTCTGAAGTGATTGCCAAAATCGGGAAGTGAAGCGACTATCCCTATCCGAGATGATAGAGATGGGCACTCCATGACGCATGACGATCTCATTGATGTAGATTCGTGCCAGCTTTTCCATCTTGTAATCTTCACGAATAGGTAGGAAATGTGCTGACTTTGTAAGCCGGTCTACTACTACCCAGATGGAATCGTACCCTTTTGCGGATCGGGGTAACTTAGTCACAAAATCCATAGTTATCTTTTCCCATTTCCATTCCGGAATTTCGGGTTGCTGCAGTAATCCAGAGGGTTTCTGGTGTTCTGCCTTAATCCTTGCACAAGTCAAACATTTCCCCACGTATAGGGCGACATCCTTCTTCATTCCGGGCCACCAATAGTATTCCTTCAAATCCTTGTACATTTTATCGGCTCCGGGATGAATAGAATACTTAGACTTATGTGCCTCATCCAATATCGTTAACCTTATGTTATTTACCTTGGGTATCCAAACCTTCTTTTCGAAGTAACGTACTCCATCAGTTCCAATCTCAAACCTGTGCTCCAAATGACGGAGGGTTTCCTCTTTTAGATTTTCTGCTTTTAATGCTTGCTCCTGAGCTTCAAGGATCCTTCCTTTCAGACTTGTTTGCACAACAGCTCCTAATGCTCGTACTCTCGTTGGTTTTACTCTTTCCTTCCTACTCAACGCGTCGGCTACCACATTGGCCTTGCCTGGGTGATATTTGATTTCGCAATCATAATCATTGAGTAGTTCTACCCATCGCCTTTGTCTCATATTGAGCATCTTTTGATCAAAAATATGTTGGAGACTCTTATGGTCAATGTAGACGGTACACTTGGTGCCATATAAGTAGTGTCTCCATATTTTGAGTGCAAACACTGCCGCTCCTAGCTCCAAATCATGAGTAGTGTAGTTTTTCTCATGAACCTTCAATTGTCTCGAAGTGTAGGCGATAACTTTGTCTTTTTGCATTAAAACACATCCCAACCCTTGGTGTGATGCGTCGCAATAGACCACAAAGTTTTCTGATCTAGTTGGCAATGCCAAGATAGGTGCGTTGCATAGCTTCTGCTTTAAGGTTTGAAAGGCTTCTTCTTGCTTATCTCCCCAAATGAATTTCTTATCCTTCTGAGTCAAAGTCGTTAATGGTTGACCCATGCGTGAAAAGTTTTCGATGAATCGCCTATAATATCCCGCCAGACCCAGAAATTGCCGAATCTCAGTTGGCGTCTTTGGTGCTTCCCACTTTTTGATTGCTTCGATCTTTGCTGGATCGACATGAATTCCATTTGAATTAACTACATGACCAAGGAAGTGTACTTCTCGGATCCAAAATTCACACTTAGAGAACTTGGCATACAACTTCTGGTCCTTGAGTAGTGTTAAGATTAATTTCAAATGCTGCTCATGATCATCCTTGCTTCGCGAATAGATGAGAATGTCGTCTATGAACACTATAGCAAACTTATCTAAATATGGTCTACAGACCCTATTCATTAAGTCCATAAATACTGCTGGAGCGTTAGTCAACCCAAAAGGCATAACTAAGAACTCATAATGTCCATAGCGGGTTCTAAAGGCGGTCTTGGGGACGTCTTCTTCGCGAACTCTCAATTGGTGATATCCCGAGCGAAGATCGATTTTTGAAAAATATTTGGCGCCTTCAAGTTGGTCGAACAGATCATCGATTCGAGGGAGAGGGTATCGGTTCTTGATAGTTAACTTGTTGAGTTCCCGATAGTCGATACACATTCATAGCGACCCGTCCTTCTTTTTGACGAAAAGAACTGGGGCTCCCCAAGGGGATGAACTTGGTTGAATGAAACCTTTGTCGAGTAATTCTTGTAGTTGTGCCGATAGCTCTTGCATTTCTGATGGGGCGAGTCGATATGGTGCTTTTGCCACGGGAGCCGCTCCAGGGACTAGATCGATATGGAATTCGACTTGCCGATTCGGGGGTAATCCTGGCAAATCTTCCGGAAATACTTCAAGAAAGTTTCGCACGACGGGAATTTCTTGAATGTTTTTCTCACAAGTTTTCTTATTGATTATATGTGCTAGGAATGCCTCGTTTCCTTTCCTTAAGCATTTTCTCATCTTGATGGATGAGATTATATTGAAATCCCTTCCGGATTTTTCTCCATACACCTTAAGTGTCTCACCATCAGGCGTCGGAATTCGGACGATCTTTTCGAAGCAACAGATTTCCGCTCGATGGCTAGAAAGCCAATCCATCCCAACAACTACGTCGAAACTTCCCATTTCAAGTGGGATTAAATCTATGGTATATGTTTTATAGGCTAAGCCTAAGGTACAACCAGGGATTATGTCCTTAACGCTAGTTTTCTGACAGTTAGCAAATTCAATGGTGTAAGGCTCTTTCATTTCTATGGTTTTTAGGTTTAGCCTTAACTTAAATCTTAATGATATGAAGCTTTTATCGGCCCCTGAATCAAATAGTACTGATGCGTAATAACCGTTTAGAGGAAACGTACCTGTAACGACATCGGGGTTTTGTCTAGCTTCATTTGCTCCAATCTCAAACACCTTGCCTCGTGCTTGATTTCCTTGGTTACTTTGGCTTGCAGGACGTGCTTGATTATAATTAGACCCTTGAGTTGGCCGCGAGCAGACGGTGCCATGGTGCTCCAGACTTCCGCATTTAAAGCATGGCTTTACTCGGCAAGTTTTGCTGAGGTGTCCTAGCCGCTTACACCTAAAGCACACCATGCACTTCCCTTCGTGGTGTTTGTGGCACTTGTCACATTTGGGGTAGGATCTCCATCCTTTATTGGCTGCTTGCGCCTGAGCTCCGAAGTTTCTAGCCCTTTTTTGAGTCCTCGCAGCTTCTCCACCGGATGGCTTCCTCGGCACCTCCTCAAGCTTCCTCTTACCCTTGTCCTTGTTGCTCCCAAGCGATCCCGATCGGATGGCATTGTGGGTAAGTCTTGTAGCTAGATTTACCGCACTTTGGATGTTGTTGGGGTTTGCAGCCGTGACATTTGCCCGGATCTCAGGGGCTAGACCCCAAATGTATCTAACGATACGGTTTTCTTCCGGGGTCACCAAGTGCGGCACCAGCTTGGCCAAATCATGAAATCGGGTGGTGTAGGAGTTGATGTCATCCCCGATCATTTCATGATTCCGCAGCTCGGCTTCTAGCTTTTGAATTTCACTCTTCGAGCAAAATTCGTCCCTTAATAACCTGAGGAATGCATCCCAGGTGAGTTGGTGCGCGGCATTTCTTCCAAGTGTTTGCACTTGGATATTCCACCACGATAGGGCTCGCCCTTGCAGAAGACATGCTGCAAACTCCACCTTGTTTGCTTCCGTACATTTACTGATGCTAAGGACTGATTCAAATGCTTTCAATCCAGTTTAGTAGACACACACCTCCTTCCGTTCCAAAGAATTCTTTAGGGTTGCAGGCCCTAAAGGTTTTGTAGTTGCAATCTTGGGTTGGGGTTGGTGCTCCTTGGTTTGTTTGAAGCCCAGCAGCAACTTGGCTAACTATGTTGGGTAATGTTGCAATCACTTGTTCCATGACAAGTTGATCTAACTCGGGGTTTGCTCTTCGTGGAGGCATCGTTCTAGAGCATAATCACACGACGATTTTTAGTCACTCAATCTAATCGGTTTTATCATACTACTCTATGTGTAACGTGTGTAATTCATTCATGGCATTAAATATGACTTAATAGTACGAGATTTAATTAAATAATCAATCATTCACTTGGCACAAAATAATTACCAAAATTGGCTCTTTAAAAGATGCCATATATATTAATAGGGAGTTAATAGTAGCCATACAATCATACATCCTTCAAACCAACATAGGATATTTTAGTTCATAATCAACAAATGAGAAAGACATTAAAACACAAAGTAGATCCACTCCAACCCATCTAGCGCCCAATTCCAATGTAAGCTAGCCCCACTAACATCATCAACACAACCCCTAAAACTAGGCATGTATGCACTAGCCTAATTAGTCTTCGGGCTTCTTGAGCCGCCTCTAAGGCTTGCCTTGCGTGATGGTGGTTAAGGTCCGCCATGTCTAAGCACGAACTAACCCTGTAGGTTTGGTAATCTAACATGCCTCTCATGTTATATAGCTCCAGAGACATGTGGTGGAATCTCCTCTTTTCCTCGTCGGTCATCCCGGATGAAGGTATCATCGGGATTCCCGTGAGGGCTCTTACTGGCTCGTTCACCTGCCGGGATGTTTCTCCCATGGTAGGCTGGGGTGGTGCTACGGTTGCTCGTACTGGAATGGCCACCCTCTTTCGGGCAGTTTGTCTAACCCGAGGCCCGGTTGTTCCGGGGTTTGGGTTTTGGTTTGGTTGAGAGGAGAGAATGTCAAAGATCCTTACGGGTCTACGTAGGGGTTCTAAGAACCCTTCAGGCAGCTGGTATTGTGGGGATTGGTTACTATCGGTGGAAGATCTTTGGTCGTTCTCGGTAGGTTCACTTTCGCTTGACATGATCTGCAAGGTTTGAATAGACTTATTTACTAAATTCATAACTTAAATTGTCTATTTATGAATGTTATGCTCATGCACACACACAATGATCATGATCTAGAAAGAAAGTAAATAAAATTTTGTTTCTAAGTATATTTTTATTATAACTAACCTAAGTGCCATATCGTACATAGCTAAATTAGACATAGGTGATCAAGCTTTGTCTAATTGAGGTATAACAATGTGGTACTCAGCTTAATTATATTATCAATACACTTGATGCATTTTAAACAAAATTATTTGGAAAATTATTTTTATAAACCTTTGGTCATAGTTGTTGTTTTCCCCCCATAAGGAAAACAACATTCTCTATAACCTTAGGCTCTGATACCAAATCTGTCACACCCCGCTAAGCGGAAACACGAGATGTCACAGCACAAGATATCATCGCACAAGGTAAATAGATAATAACCATTAGATTAAGTTAACAAAATAAGTAGTTCGAATGAAACATAAATATAAGTTATACAACCAAATAATATTTAAAGGACATTGTCTTGTACGATGCGTAAATAAAATAGATATTGTTTTTATAAAACGTGACGATGAAGATGAAGATGCCACACATCATGTTTGTAAGCATAAGGTACCTAACGGCGATCACCTGAAAGCACGGGTAAAAGAAAAGGGACGGTCAACTACTAGAGTTGGTGAGTTCATAGGTTTTTAATATATGCACAAAATATCTTTTAAATGAGAAAAGTTTAAATAATTGATGGAAGTTTTTGGATAAAAATCCAAGTATGAAATAATGATGGAAGATGTATTATATTGCCCAATACGTTACACATGGTAGTAATAGACTATGATGATTATTGCTTGAGCCATTATCCAACCTAGCCGACAACCAATTGCTCATGATAAACCTAACGCCTATATTAAATGACGTTAGTAGTGGTAAAGTACATCTATAGTTCGTCAACCATAAATGGGAGACGTCGGAATCTCCAAATAGCGCTACTTACAAATACCATCGGCTCACTAGCGGAGTTAAGGAATAATGTCCAACGAAAGGGCCTTACAACGATCACCCAAGCACATCAAAGAATAATACCATAAGTGCTCAAAATAATATTTGAAATAAATAAGAAGATAGGCAATAAACTTTTCATGAAACGTATACACATGCTTTCACCCCAAAAATAATATGAAATACGGTAAAAAGGGGCTATGATACTCACTCGGTATGCAAAGGTGTTTTCTTGTAAGGATTTCTTGTTCCTACCGAAGCTCCTTTCCTAATATAAAAGGTATGTAGCTCTATTAGACTTATTTTATTTATAATTTTGTATTATTTATTTGTTGTTAACTTATTTATTTAAATAGTTAACGGTTGTCTCTATTTTTCCATAAATCATAAGTGTTCACTGAAATTTTCAGTTCTTTGAGTTGAACTTTAAAAATTAAAAACTGCAACTTAGGAGTCATATTAAGGCTTGATATTTTAATATAATCTTAATACATGTTTCTAGAATGTCCAGTAAAAATGTAGAAAGTTATAATCCATGTTTAGTATTTTTAATAATTAAAAGTGTATAGGATGTCCACTGATCAGTGTCTGGATGACATGTTGTGACTAAAACGTCTGTTTAGGGCTCATACGACCTCCTTTTTACATGATTCAAACTGGGAAATAACCACGACTCAAAGATTAAACTTTTAAAAAAAACTAGACGTATTTTGACCCAAGAATGAGTAAGTTACACGCGTTTAAAGTGTACCCTTTTAAATCTGCCAGATTTCGAGATTAAACATATGGGTCTTTTTAAATATGTTTGAAGGATCAAACGTTCATGAAAATTAGTGAATCCAGGTTTAAATGAAAGGTAACACTTTAAAATAAGATTAGCAAAAAGAATCAACTGATTTTGATACCTAGAACTCCAGATATAACAAAAACAAGTGAGGAGTTCTAACATCAGATTCTGCCAGATTTGTGATTCTTTTTGCTTATGGGTCGTAACTTTAATATAACATGTTTATATTCATGAATAATCATATTGTATGAGTATAAGTTTTGATAATCCATGTGTTCTTACAACAATGGTAGGATGATACACATTTTATGTGTTCCTTACAACATTTGTTAAGATGAAACACATGCATGATCAAAGTCTTATTTTCTTGATTTTTAGTTGATTAAGTTTCATACAACAACGGTAGGATGATGCACATTTCATGTGCTCCTTACAACATTGGTAGGATGTTTATATTTACATGATTATATATATATAAATAAAGGAAATAAGATGAACAACAAAGAAAATAAATAAAAGAAAGAAGAAAGAAGAAGAGAAGAGAGGTTGAAGTGTAGAGATGAGTGTTTTATGATCATCTTACCAACTCTTTTCTTTGATTTAGTGTTTGATCTTCAAAAGATGATCAACACTTGGATGTTCTTGGGAGATTTTTGTTGGTGAAAGAAGAAGAGAGAAAAGAGAAGAGATGGAGTGTGGTGGTAAAGGAAATGATAAGGAGTAGTAGGAGGCTTATATAGAGCATGGGGGAGATCAAGTGGTGGTTCTTGGGAAGAGAGGGAGGCAAGAGAAATTTGAGGGGGGGGGGGGGGTAAGGGTGGCCGGCCTCATGGGGGGGGGGGGGGGTTTCTTTTATTATTGTTTTTTTTTTGAATAATTAAGTGTAATTTGTTTAAATAAATTTTGTATAATTGTTGATTTTGTTTAAATCTTTTAATTACAAAGTTTTTATTACTTTTATGAGTTTATTTTTATATGTTTTATATTTTAACTTATTTATATTTATTATAATTTATTTAATTATTTTAATTGATATTATTTTTATTATTGTACCTGATTTGTAATTCTTGACTCGTAATAATTCGATTTTTCGAGCTCCGGAAGGTTCTAACCATATAGGCGGGATTTCTACGAAATCTAATATTATTATGGATGTATTTAAGTCATAAATACTATTTTTAGTCACACTAGGCTTAAAATTGGAATTTCTAATGGCTAACCTCGGAAATTTGTTGCCGAATGTCACATTTAAGTTTGATTTTTTTATATTTTTCTTCTTTCTCTTTTGGTTGATCTAAAAACAAGAAAAAAGGAAAAACAAGTTCGTTTATCCTTTTAAGCTAAAGTTTGAATCTTTAACCAGTAATTTTAAATAGTTTGTTTAAAAGGTTAAAATTTTCGAATTTTTAGTTTGCTATCATCTTCTTTTCTTTCGGATCAATCAAGATTTTGATTGAAAAGAAAAACAAGTTTGTTTATCTATTTAAGTTAAAATTCAGTTTTGTAATCAGTATTTTAAACAAGTTTGTTTAAAATACTAAAAAGTTCTAAACTTTAGCATTATTATTATTAATATTTCCATTGATATATATATGGCAGGTTTAATCAAGTAGAGACTTGATTTATTATGCGGATGGTTTTGACCCGAGTATAATCATAGATGGCGAAAGGCTGTGGCCCGAGTCACGTCACGGCGGAGGGTTATGGCCCGAGTCGGGGCTTCACCCACAGAAAAGGGCTACCACGTAAGTTTTTTCCCGGCTATTTGGGATTTTTACCCCCAAGAGGGTTATCCGAGAAGAGAGCTATGTCCTAGCTAAGGTTTTCAGGCCATTAGGCTTCACAACCCTATCTTGTAGTCCATGTACCGGGCTTCGGCCTACGAAGTTATTGGATTAATTTGGAGGCACAGAAAGAAGCTACAAGTTATTGGGCTTTTTGGCCCAATATATTAACCACGAATGTGCTTCGGTTCATAAGGTATTGGATGTGCCAGTTTTAGTCTCGATTCAATTTTCTAAGATTAAAGGTTAAGAAGATATATATGTATGTGTGTATTAATTTAAAAGTCTTAAAAATAATTAAAAGGGAAGGTTGAGATATATATTGTGTAACGCTGCCCAAAATAGAGGAGCTTATTTTTTTAATGTAAACTCCATTTTGAGTTTTAAAACTGCATGGATACAGTTGTAATACGATATTTCCAAAACCTGCTTTTAAAAAGATATTTAAAGTTGTTTCAGTGGAAACATTTTAATCTAATTTATCATTTACAACCTATAAATAAGTTGCAACCAAAACATTACACCGGCGTTACCGAATTTCGATCGACCATTACAAAAACATATACAAAATAAACAAAAGCATAACACATGTGTTCCCAAAACCAACATGTAATCCATAGCAGGTACCCGTCGCTATAAATAGCTAGTGAATAACAGTTAAGCGGAAACATCATAACAACAATATCATATATATCATATCAACAAGAAAGTCTATCCTAGTACATTGCAAAGCACCGGTTAGTCATCGTCACGTCTTGCGAGGTAGCGAACCCGGCTCAATGTTCCTGACTAGGGAGACCGATATTTCCTCCGCGCCGGTGAAAAAGCGGGGTAGCAGTCCACGATTGCGTTAACGGGGAACTCACCCCTATCGGGATCAGTGGGAACTGAGAACCCATCATCGAATTGAGGGACAAAGGTTTTGCAGGAACTAAGATTCGTGATCATCAAATTGCTGCACATCATAGCTCATGGCACAAGGCCCCAACTAGATCCAGACAAGCTAGCCCCAAACATCCAACAAAGTACCAGTACTAACACACATTGGGCTACTTAAGCCGCAACATAACATAGTTGGCCTACAAATGCCATAGCATATCACAATTGGCCTAAAAAAGCCATAACATATCAAATTGGCCTACAAAAGCCAGAACATATCATGGTTGGGCTACAAAAGCCATAACATATCATCATTGTCCTACAAAAGCCTTTAACATGCATACATATCAAATAATAACTCATTTGGCCTACAAAACATAATATATCATGATCGGCCTATAAAAGCCATAACCTATCAACATTGGCCTAAAAAATCCTTTAACAGGCATATATATCAAATCATAACTCTTTTGGCCTACAAAAGCCTTTAACATGCATAATTATCAAGTCTTTGGTTTCCAGCATTCAAGCAACTATATAACATTCTTTATACAATGATTAGGTTAATCGGTACTCGCCTGTTGAGCTATAACATGCAAATATAGTGTTCCGGCTCTTCTTGGTTGTCAGGCGCACCTATAACACGCTATTTACATTTAGACAGTCAAACACACAAAGAAACCATCAAGACACTTACAACAACTTCCTAATAGTGTTTCTAACTTGTTTACTAACTTATAACCATATCCTAAACACCTACATGAAAAACAACATAAAACATAACTTTGGGCAAAACAGGGCTGGACTCGTCGTGTCCAAGGAGCTGACGCGTCGCGTTTTGCCTGTAGGGCCAAAAATGCAGTTTTTGCACAACAGTGCAATTTGATCCAAATCAACTCCAATTCAAATTTAACCAATTTTCAATGTTCCCTAGCATCATTTGGCACTTGTAGGTGCTTTCTAACATCCAAAACATCTATCCAAATAATTCATATAAAAATCCAACTTAAATTGACAAAGAAATGTCCGTTTTGACCAATTCTTGAAATACACAAGTTCTAACACTTCTAACTCACCATTTCAACGTAATATGACATATTCAAGCTATTGCAACTGACCAACTCATTAAAAATTATTGCTTGATAGCATTTTCCAATTTTTGATCATTTGATGTCTATTTTTCACTATTTTAGCGAATTCAATCAAAACTACCATTTCAATCTGAAATTTATGTTCCAATCAACTCATATGAATTATATGAACTTGTTATAACATTAAAAATCAGTCCTTGATGGTCAAATAACGTTTGACCCGTTTTGGCAATTTTGACCCATTTGGTCATTTCTTGAATTTGAGCAATTCTACCATTTTCAATGCATAAATTGTGTTCTTAACTATCTATATGAGTTGTAGGAACAATTAGAAGCATAGAAATTAGTTCATATTGGTCAATTCGCCTTTAATCCAATTTTGACCTAAAAACCCAACAAAATCAAGAACTTGAAGAAGAAGTACTTACATGGATGAACAAGATGAAGAAGGTTGAACTAGGAACATATTAAGATTACAAATTTGAAGCTAGAATTAGTGCTTGAATGATTTCCCTTTGATTCCTCCTTCAAACCTCCTTTCTAAACTTCAAGAACACATGAAGAGTGTGTGTAGTTGTGTGTGAACTGTGTGTTTGAAGAGGTAAAACCGACTTGTGGGTTTTAATTATTCACAAGTGAGTATCTTTTTCCCTTTTTTAACTTACAACACGACACCCGATTACCCGTTCTAACTAACGGGGATATTTTTGAAATCCTTATCTTAAACCGTTTTTTATTTTATATGTTAGTCCCATGCTTAGAAATATTAGATTTGATGAGACAAACCATAGCTATGTAGAGATGATGGGTTAAGTTTAGGAATTATGTAAGTCTGTTGTAGACTGACTAGTCAGCTTAAGCTGAGTAGTCAGTATACAAACAAATATAGAGTTTTCTATGTAAGTGCTAGTTAACTCAGTGACTTCTAAGCTGAGATAGGTTTTACAATGAAGATCTAAAGACATGAAGATTAAAGAACTCAGCTTGACAATGTGAAGTCTGAGTAAGTCAGCTCAGCGCCAGAAGTCAGTTTAAGAATTTAAATAAGTTTTAAATTCTGTTATAAACTCTCGATATCTAAGACATTTAAATTGGGATATCTAAACCCAATTTAAACTATCTATTTGTTGGATAGAAATCTTAAATGAAATTAGTTAGATATGTTCTAATTAAGGAGTTTGTTACGGTTTTAAAGAAACGATAAGTTCTATCTTTAAACCATGATTTGTTCATAGATAAATCAAGTATAAGTATAAACCTTCTTGCATGTTTACAATGAGAGAGAAGTTCTACATAAGTTGCAAAACGTACGTGTGTTCGTCATTCTTGATATACGCGTGTGTTGCGTTAACTTTGTGTGTTCAAAGTTTAAGAGAGTTTCCAGTGTTCTTGTTAATCAGTTTTAACAAGAAGTTCGATCATCAATTAGTTTGTGATTCAAGAATGTTTAGAGAGAGTTGAGTTTGTAATCAGTGTAATATCAAATCATCCTGTTGATTTGATTAAAGAATGATATTGTAATTACTTGATTGATTACTGAATATACATCTGATTGAATTTTTTAATTGTTCATAAAGTGTATTCAACCCCCCTTCTACACTGTATCGGTTGCTTGTTTACCCTCTTTGGGACCAACAACTGGTATCAGAGAAAGTTTCTTCATAAGTTAAAGATCAAGATCCGGTGTCAAGAGGCCAAGATGTATGCTGAGAAGCAATCAAATCATTTTCCAACAATGGCGGCAAAAGGGTATCCTATATTTGATGGCACTGACTATCCTATGTGTAAGTTCAGAGCCATGCTGTTTCTGAAATCTATGGATCACAGGATAAGTACCGTGATTCAAGGTGGCCCAACGTAACATCCTCGATTTGGGCCTAGTTGTAATTCGTGTGTGAATGTACGTTAGTAAATAATGTAAAGGGTCCAAGTTATAACTTAATAGTAATAATTAGAAGAGTTAATTGTATATATGTGTTTAATGTGTGTTATATGTTTTATTTATATATATGTATATATATTAGAAAGTAAAATGAAATTAAAAGAAAAGAAGAAAACAAATCCAGAGGCTACCACCTCTGGATATGTCCTCATATGTGTGTACATATATATTGACATAAAAGTCAATATGGTCAACTAAACTAAAGAAAACACAAAGTCTCGGATTCTCTCTATTTCTCTACTCTCTCTCGGTTTTCTTGAAGATAAAGGATTTGGTGCTTTTGAATTCAAACAAAGGTAAACTTATGTTTGTAGTTAAGATTTAACATGTATGAAACCATTTTTATGTTTAGAATATGCTTAATACTCAAATTCATGCAAAATACCACACAAGAACATTCAAAGCTTACTTTGCAAGTGGGTTTTGATTGTTTGGTGTTATTGTTTGGGTTTGATGTGTTTTTGAAGTCATACTAATGAAAATAGGTGTTTTCAGAATGTAAAAAAGTAAAACAAATGAATGGAATTCTTGAAATAAGCCAAGTTTGAAGTTGGTGGATATCCAGCCTTGAAGTTGTCGGATTCCGAGACTTGAATGTGTCAGAATCCGCATGTTACCCAAATCCGATAGTGTTGGATTCCGAGACTTAAATGTGTCGGAATCCGCATGTGGTCTAAATCCGCATGTTTTTTCTAAATCCGATGGAGTATCGGATTTCCTAAGTTTAGATGTTCAAATCCGCAAGTCAAATCCGATAGAATGTTAGATTCCTTTGTAATTGTCGGATTCCGATAAGAGTGTCGGATTCCGATAAAAGTATCGGACTTCTTCCAATCATCAGGTTCCGATAGAATATCAAATTCCATTAGGTGTTGAAATTCGATGGTATGTCGGATTTTCCTTAGAGTGTCGGATTTCCACAAGTACCGGATTTCCCAAAGTACCGGATTTCTTCCAAATGTCGGATTCTCCACAATCCGACAGTTTTGTCGGATTTGTGTGGGATCCGGATTTGGGGATTTCATTTGTTAATTTTGTAGCTATTCTTTGTATGTTAACGTATTTGATATAAAAAATGCTACTCTAGGTGAACTTGACATCCTAGGCAAAGCAGAAATAAAATAACTGTCATTTTAAGCCACTCAGGTGAGTACTGACTTTCATAAGCCTCAATAGAGGAAGATTTATCTGGTAAGTGTTTTAAGTGCACATATGCTTAAAGAGTTTTTCCATGCTACTTAATGTATAATTCCATGCTAAATACTTGTTTTATATAAGTTAAGTGCATGCCAGCGGAATCCAGAATTGGAACCGGCTAGTTAAATGAATGATATGCATGATACTGATTCTGAATGTATCAGTAATATGAAAGATGAATGATATGTATGCTAGGGATCCAAATTTGGATCCATAATGAATTAATAAATGATATTGCGTGCTTAAGAAATAAATGAATGTGCATGCTAAGTGAATGATCCAGATTGGATCAGAATGTGTATGTGAAATGTTCGCGAACAACTGAATCATGGTTAAGGTCAGGCAGATAGCTAGATCCCAACATGACTTCGGTCATTTCAGGATTTAACGGTGATTCGGGGACCATCCCGGGTCGAGCATCTGTAGAACCGTCGTGCCTTAACGTGAGATAGTAATCAGCCAGAATCTGGCCGGGATTACTTGGGAACCTTTGGTTCCGTAAACGATGCTTGGTGAACTGCTTTATGCTCCCTCACCAGCGCGCCTGGTCGTGTCTGATCCCCCGGTGTATTGGTGTTGAGTGGGACTAGTTATCCTACAAGAAACAACTTATACCGATCGTGTCAGCACACCGCAAAATGATAGGATAGCATTGTATGCTTATTCCTGATATGCATGACTTACTCTAATGATGCTTATGTTAAGTTTGTGCTCACTAGCTAAGTGTAGCTAACGGTGCCATGTTAACTGCTTTTGCAGATTGAGAATAGATTGCCTGGTGAGCCGGGTCCTCTGTTGCGGGATATTTTTGGAGGAATACTTGTGTTGTAATATAACTTTATGGTCGGCTGTTTGTAGAGTGACACCAGATACTTAATAAAAAGCTTAATTGTAAATATTCCGTTGCTTAATTTAATGTCATTTAATCGTGATTAAACCCACGTTTGTTAAAAACGCAATTTTTTGCTAAAATCTGGTATATGCAAAGCCGGTGTTACAAGTAGGTATCAGAGCCTAAGTTTGAGGGAATTGGGTACTTGCAAGAGTATTCAATCTCAAACTCGGGCCCGATCATAATAAGTGTTCCTTATGGGGGGTTAAGTATGAGAGTTGCATGAATATTACCTGTTATAATATAGCTTGTCAGATGTGATAAGCAAGTATGATAAAGTATTAATTACTCTTATGTGTTATATAGAAGAGTTAAGATAAAGATGTCTGCTGAACGCGGAAACACTGAGCAAGCGCTCAAGGAAACGGAGGATGAGGCTTCTCACATGCCTCACCAAGCAGAAGAACAACGCTCTCAGCATAATGCTGGTGGCAAAAGACCTGACCCAGACCAACTGGCTTATATAAAGTGTCTGGAAGAAGAACTCCGACTTGCTAAGGAGCTCTTATTACAGTCCACTCTTGGCAAACCACGCAAGACATGCTCGTACAAAAAGTTCTTGTCGTGTAAGCCACCTACTTTTGAGGGGAGTGATAACCCCACTGTTACTATTCAATGGCTCCGTGAAATGAAGCAAACGTTCAAATCTTGTGAGTGTGAACTCGAGTACTATGTGAAATACGTAGTACGGATGCTGAATGGTCGTGCCATTTTCTGGTGGGACACCGTAAAGGCCTCTGTTAGCAAAGAGGTATTGAGTGCTCTCTCTTGGGAGCAATTTTCTGAAGAGGGGCTACAGAAGTATTGCACCGAGTATGATATGGAAAGGATGGAAAGGGAGTTCACAAATCTCCACAAAGGAGATAAACCAATCGAGGAGCACATCACCTCATTCACTGATAAGATGAGGTTTGTTCCACACCTGATCCCAGATGAAGTTACCAAGATAAGAAGGTTTGTGACGACCCTGCCACTGGAATTTCGCGCCCATGTGCGGGCAGGTTCAACTCTGGATCGGGCATTGCAAGTGGCCCGATAAATGAAAGGTGATCGCATTAAGTGTCGGGGCGAATTTTCCTGTAGGAGTGGTAAAAGAAAGTTTCAGCCATCTCTCAAATCGGGCTCTTCCAAAGGGCAATCATTTGGAGGTGGAAAGACTGAATCTTCCAAGAAACCAAGACCTGATAATCCTTGGTGTTCTTCATGCCGTACCTAGCATGCTGGGGAGTGTTCTGCTGCAACCAGGAGGTGCAGCAGGTGTGGGCAGAAGGGGCATCCAGTGAGAGAGTGCCGATATAAAGAAGATGTTTGTTACCGGTGTCGCAAACCCGGTCACAAGATGGTGGAGTGCCCTGACCGACAAAGCTCTGGAGCAGCTGGGTCTTCTGGTGAGCAAAAAAAAGACAATGCCCCTCGTGCCAAGGGAAGGGCATTTCAGATGAATGCAGATTAGGCAAAGGCTGCAGGTGATATCATCACCGGTACATTTCTCATCAATTATATTCCTGCCAGTGTACTATTTGATTCAAGAACAACATATTCTTTTGTTTATGTTGCTTGCCGTAAAAGACTTCAATTACCTGTTGTGCCATTTGACGAGCCTCTTAATGTAGAAGTTGCTGACGGCAAAGTAGTCTCGGTTACCGAGAATGTCCCTATTGCCGTTATTTATATTGATGGGAGTAGTATCCCTATCTCATTCTTTATTATGCCTATTGCGGGCTTTGATGTCGTGATTGGAATGGATTGGCTTAGCAAGCATGATGCTAAGATTCTCTGTTCCAAGAATATGATTAAGATCCCTCTTGCTGATGGGTCTTATGCAGTTGCCCGAGGAGAACGACGGGTGTCTAATATTCCTGTTATTTCTGTCATTAATGCTCAAAAGTCCATTTCTAAGGGTTGTGATTCTTTTATAGCATACGTTATTGATGCTACGATGGAAAAGCGACCATTCGAGATATCAGGGTAGTATCTGAATTCCCTGAGGTCTTTCCTGATGAATTACCGGGTTTGCCTCCAGTAAGAGATGTCGAATATAAAATCGAGCTTATTCCTGGAGCTACGCCTGTAGCTAGATCTCCCTTTCATCTCGCTCCTTCTGAAATCCGCAAGATGATGACTCAAATCCATGAGTTACTTGAAAAGGGTTTCATTCATCCAAGTTCCTTGCCTTAGGGGAGCTCCTGTCTTATTCGTTAAAAAGAAGGATGGAACCATGCGTATGTGCATCGATTACAGGGAGCTGAATAAGCGAACTGTAAAGAATAAGTATACCCTCCCAAGAATCGATGACCTTTTCGATCAGTTGCAGAGAGCTACGTATTTCTCGAAAATTGATCTCCGTTCACGGTATCATCAGGTACGAGTTCACAAAGAAGACATTCCGAAGACGGCCTTTCGAACTCGTTACGGCCATTATGAATTCTTTGTTATGCCATTCGGCTTAACCAATGCTCCTGGTCTATTTATGGATCTAATGAATCACGTCTGTCGTCCATTTCTTGATAGATCCGTGATTGCTTTTATCGATGATATTCTTGTCTATTCGAAGACTGAGGCTGACCACGAGCTTCATCTTCGTCAGGTTCTCGAAACTCTTAAACGAGAACAATTGTACGCCAAGTTTTCTAAATGTGAATTCTGGCTTAGGGAAGTACATTTCCTTGGCCATGTTATCTGTTAGGAAGGCGTTAAAGTAGATCCGGCTAAGGTGGAAGCGGTGATGAATTGGGAGGTTCCTCGAATTCCCTGTGAAATAAAAAGTTTTCTTGGCTTGGCCAGCTACTATCGGTGATTTATACGAAACTTCTCTAAACTTGCGGGTGCGTTGACCAAGCTGACCCGTAAGGATGTGGCATTAGTCTAGTCGGAAGCTCAAGAATAAGCGTTCCAGACCTTAAAGCGGTTATTGTGCGAAGCTCCGATTCTCGCCTTACCGGAGGGTTCGGACGACTTCGTCGTCTATTGTGATGCCTCTTATGCTGGTTTGGGTTGTGTCCTCATGCAGAGAGATAAAGTAATTGTGTATGCCTCTCGGCAACTAAAATCTCACGAAAGGAACTACACAACTCACGATCTCGAATTTGCTGATGTTGTCTTCGCACTGAAATTATGGAGGCATTACCTTTATGGCACAAAGTGCAGGATATGTATTGATCACAAAAGCTGACATTATGTCTTTACACAGAAAGAACTCAACATACGGCAGCGCCGTTGGTTAGAGTTAATCAAAGACTACGACTGTGAGTTCCGCTACCACCCGGGTAAAGCCAACATAGTAGCGGATGCTTTGAGCCATAAGGGGCCAGCAGCAGAGGCAAAGTTCATGAAGCTCACTGTAGTATCAGATTTGATTGCAAAATTAAAAGACGCCCAACAGTTGAAAGACCAGCTGGGTGAAGATAATCGTGGATTAAAGACTTTTCAATCCAGGATTTGGGTAAATCTTATTAGAGGTAATCGTGAGTTGATTTTGCAAGAAGCTCACATGTCTAAATTGTCTATTCATCCGGGTATCACCAAGATGTACTATGACCTGAAAAGGTTGTATTGGTGGCCCACTCTAAAAAAGGACGTCACTTCATTCGTGGAGAGATGTCAAATCTATGCCCAAGTCAATACAAAGCATCAAAGGCCGTATGGTAATTTGCAACAACTTGACATTCCAGAATGGAAATGGGATCACATCACGATGGATTTTGTGACAAAGCTGCCAAAGACGTTCAGAGAGTACGATATGATTTGGGTCATTGTTGACCGCCAAACCAAAAGTGCACATTTCTTGGCAACCAACGAGTCTGGTTCGTTGACTCGTCTGGCTCAGCTTTACATTGATGAGATAGTATCACGTCACGGTCTTCCTTGCTCAATTGTTTCTGATCATGACTCTCGATTCCTATCTAATTTCTGGCAAAGTTTGCAACGTGAGTTAGGCACCCGTGTGCATCTGAGTACTGCCTATCACCCGCAGACCGATGGCTAATCAGAACGAACGATTTAGACTCTTGAAGACATGCTCCGGGCGTGTGTACTTGAATATGGTGGATAATGGGATTCTCATCTCCCATTGATTGAATTTGCTTATAATAATTCGTATCATTCCAATATTGGAATGCCACCATACGAAATGCTCTACGGGAGACGTTGTCGCACTCTAACCTGCTGGTTGGAGCCCAGAGAGAAACAATTCGCTGGACCAGAGATTGTCCAGATGATTTCAGACAAAGTGAATGTGGCATTGTAAAATCTCAAAGTAGCCCGTGACCGACAGAAGATGTATGCGGATCCTAAGCGCCGTCCCGCTACATTCGATGTTGGTGATCGAGTATTCTTGAAAGTTTCCCCGTGGAAAGACGTTATTTGTTTTGGACGCAAAGGGAAGCTAAGTCCACGTTTCATAGGCCCATTCAAGATAGTGCATAATGTCAATGATCAGAAGGTAACTCTTGAGCTGCCGCCTGAGCTATCTAGAATCCATGATACCTTCAAGGTATGCTACTTACATAAGTGCAACGTTGAAGATGAGCAGATTGTTCCGTTACAACAACTAAAGGTTGACTGTTCTAAGCGACTCGTAGAAGAACCCGTTGAAATTCTTGACACGAAATTCAAGAAGTTACGAAAGAAGATGATCAAATTGGTTCTTGTAAAGTGGAAACACAACTTAGGTCCAAACTTGACATGGGAAGTCGAGGACGAGATGAAAACAAGATACCCTCACCTGTTTATCACTGAGTAGATTTCGAGGACGGAACCTTCTTAAGGAGGGGTAGATTTGTAACATCCTCGATTTGGGCCTAGTTGTAATTCGTGTGTGAATGTACGTAAGTAAATAATGTAAAGGGTCCAAGTTATAAGTTAATAGTAATAATATGAAGAGTTAATTGTATATATGTGTTTAATGTGTGTTATATGTTTTATGTGTATGTATGTATATATATTAGAAAGTTAAATAAAATTAAATGAAAAGAAGAAAACAAATCTAGAGGCTACCGCCTCAGGATATGTCCTCACATGTGTGTACATATATATTTACATAAAAGTCAATATGGTCAACTAAACAAAAGAAAACACAAACTCTCGGATTCTCTCTATTTCTCTACTCTCTCTCGGTTTTCTTGAAGATAAAGGATTTGGTGGTTTTGAATTCAAACAAAGGTAAACTTATGTTTGTTGTTATGATTTAACAAGTATGAAACCATTTTTATGTTTAGAATATGCTTAAAACTCAAATTCATGCAAAATACCACACAAGAACATTAAAGCTTACTTTGCAAGTGAGTTTTGATTGTTTGGTGTTATTGTTTGGGTTTGATGTGTTTTTGAAGTCATACTAAACAAAAGAGGTGTTTTCAAAATGTAAAAATGTAAAACAAATGAATAGAATTCTGGAAATAAGCCAAGTTTGAAGTGAGTGGATATCCAGCCTTGAAGTTTTCGGATTCCGAGACTTGAATGTGTCAGAATCCGCATGTTGCCCAAATCCGATAGTGTCGGATACCGAGACTTAAATGTGTCGGAATCCGCATGTGTTCTAAATCCGCATGTTTGTTCTAAATCCGATGGAGTATCGGATTTCATAAGTTTACATGTTCAATTCCGCAAGTCTAATCCGATAGAATGTCGGATTCCTTTGTAATTGTCGGATTCCGACAAGAATGTCGGATTCCGATAAAAGTATCGGATTTCTTCCAATGTATCCGATTCCAATGTATTACCAAGTCCATAAGATGACTAAGTGTTGAAATCCGATGGTATGTCGGATTTTCCTTAGAGTGTCGGATTTCCACAAGTACCGGATTTCCCAAAGTACCGGATTTCTTCCAAGTGTCGGATTCTCCACACTCCGACAGTTTTGTCAGATTTGTGTGGGATCCGGATTTGGGGATTTCCTTTGTTAATTTTGTAGCTATTCTTTGTATGTTAAGGTATTTGATATGAGAATGCTACTCTAGGTGAAATTGACATCCTAGGCAAAGCAGAAATAAAATAACTGTCTTTTTAAGCCACTGAGGGGAGTACTGACTTTCGTAAGCCTCAATAGAGGAAGATTTATCTGCTAAGTGTTTTAAGTGCACATATGATTAAAAAGTATTGCCATGCTACTTAATGTATAATGCCATGCTAAATACTTGTTGTATATAAGTTAAGTGCATGCCAGCAGAATCCAGAATTGGAACCGCATAGTTAAATGAATGATATGCATGATACTGATCCTGAATGGATCAGTAATTTGAAAAGTGAATGATATGTATGCTAGGGATCCAGATTAGGATCAATAATGATGTAATGAATGATATTGCGTGCTTAAGAAATAAATGAATGTGCAATCTAAGTGAATGATCCAGATTAGATCAGTATGTGTATGTGAAAATGTTCGCGAACAACTGAAGCATGGTTAAGGTCGGTATGATAGCTGGATCCCAACAGGACTTCGGTCATTTAGGGATTTAACGGTGATTCGGGGTGCATCCCGGGTCGAGGTTCTGCAGAACCGCCTTGCCTTTACGTGAGATAGTAATTAGCAAGAATCTGGCCGGGATTACTTGGGAACCTTTGGTTCCATAAGCGATGCTTGGTCGATTGCTTTATGCTCCCCCACCAGCGTAGCTGGTCGTGTCTGATCCCCCGGCGTATTAGTGTTGAGTGGGACTAGCTATCCTGCAAGAAACAACTTATACCGATCGGGTCAGCACACCGCAATGTGATAGGATAGCATTGTATGCTTATTGCTGGATATTTTTGGAGGAACACTTGTGTTGTAATATAATTTATGGTCGGTGGTTTGTAGGGTAACACCAGATACTTGATACAAAGCTTAATTGTAAATATTCGGCTACTTAATTTAATGTCATTTAATCGTGATTAAACCCACGTTTGTTAATAACGCAAATTTTTGCTAAAATCTGGTATATGCAAAGCCGGTGTTACACCCAATCATTGTTGGAATATGCCCGCTGACACGAACGAGTTAATGGCACTACCGATGAGGTATAGGCCTATTGGGTCACACACCAAGTATTGATTCCGACAACACGATCAAGCAAAAGAGAGAAAGGCCAAAATGGGTTTTGGCAGGATGGTACACGGGCCGTGTTCCTAAACACGGGCTGTGTTCAGTCCAACATACACGAGGCGTATTGGCCCAAGTTGAGGCCGTGTGCTTTGGGCCTACACGGCCGTGTAGGTGAACATGGGCCGTGTTGGGCCTACTAGACACGGGTTATCTTGGCCCAATTGAGGCCGTGGGCTTTGGGCCTACACGGCCGTGTTGGCCAACACAGGCCGTGTATGATCCCTGTAACAGCTGAATTAACAGCCTTAAACACTTGATTTAATGGTTTTTTATGTCATTAACTTGGGGAGACTAAGAGGCTACGTTTTTCTCTGCTCAAGAACTGACTTTTGGGTGTTCTTTGAGTAAGTCCATGTACAAGAATGTTCTCTAGAACTTGATCTTCTTCTTGGTGTTCTTTTGGTACACAAGAGTGAAAGATATACTTGATTGTTGTCTTGGTGATTACACACCAACCTACTAGCATTTGGGAATCAACACAACTTGGGGTGGACTTCACTAGAGGAATCCTAGTTTGGATTCTTGAAGCTTGACTTGGTTGGATTCTTGAAGCTTGAGAAGAGGAAGATTGTAGTACTTGCATATTGGTACAGTTCTATCCATCTTGTTCTTTTGATTACTTGCAATTCCATGTCTAGATGTTGGTCCATGGGAGTGTTTGTTTGGTTAACTTAGATTTTTGTTCTATATATTGCTTCCGTTGCTACTCGATTATGCCAAACAAATACCTACAATAATTCCCATGATCCAAATCACTGCCACTTACAAAGCTGTTCCCTCTGGAGAAACTCCCAAGCCTGAAGCTTCTTGGACTGAGGAAGATCGTAAACTTTTCAATCTTGATGACAAGGCATAGAGCATCATAGCAAATGCTTTGACAAATCCTCTTTTGCATATTGTGGTTGGGTGCCAAACCGCAAAAGAGATGTGGGATACTCTCAGTGTTACTTATGAAGGCATTGACCTGGTCAAGCAACATAAGAAGACAAATATGAGTCGTTCATATGAGACCTTCTTTGCTAAGAAGAATGAAACCCTGGCTGACTTGTTTACCAGGTTTCTATGCTTGATAAATGATTTAATCTTGGTAGGTGTCAAGAAAGATGAAACTGAGTTGGTACTCAAGTTCTTGGATGTGTTACCGGAACAATTTATTGAGATTACCATTGCTCTTCATGTTGGAGGAACCTTAGGTAAATATGATCTCAGGTCTATCTATGGTTTTCTTTTAAATCATCAACAGATCATGGAACAGAAGAAAGTGGCCCAGCAACAGTTAAAAGAATCTGTCAATAGTAGTGGATCTACATTTCTTGCAGAAAAGAAGAAGAAGAAAGGATCTAGAAAGTCTCAAGCTAAGACAGACTTTGAGTATGAATCTAAGGAGGTAAGTCTTAACTCAAACTTAGATGATGAAGAGATGGATGCTCTTACTGAACAAATGTCTATGCTGGCAAAATTTTTTATAAAGTTCAAAAGAGAGGATCAAATCTAACAAGAGCAAAAGTGGTAGGTCTGATTTTGATCCCAAGAAAGCTAAGTGCTACAACTATCAGAAGATAGGACACATTGCTGATGAGTGAAGAGCTAAGAAAGGGGAATCAGCTTCAGTAGCTGACAAGAATGCCTACAGAGCAGATAAATACAAGAAGAAATATCAAAAGCTCAAAGGCAAGCCAAATGAAAACATCAAAGGTCTTTGTGCTGATAAACCAAATAGATGTTTGATGGCCATTAAGGATGAAGAGGAACAGGTTGACTATGACTTAGAACAAAGTTCCTTTGACGAGGATCTAGCCGAAGCAGCTAAGCTGACCAACTGGGATCCTGCCTCAATGTACAAGGTAAATAACTTTAGCTCTTACACTGATCAGCAGAAATGCTTAATGTTCAACTATTTGTTGAATGACTTTAAAACCTCTCTTACTATTCAATCCAATTTGAAAATGGAAATTGTAAAATTAAAAGATGAACTTAAACTCTCTGAAACTCTCATTAATGCTGCTAAAAAGACTCAAAGTGATTATGAGTGTCAGCTTCACATCAACAAGCTTCTAAGTGAAGAATTACAAGAATCAAAGGATCAAGCTTACAATCTAAGAAAGATCTGTGAATCTTGGTGTAAGTCATCAAGAGAAGCAGAGAGATGTATTAACTAGTAGATACCAAATCAGGTAAAAGTAGTACTAGGGGGAAATTATAGTGCTGCTGTTGATGAGATTAATAAAGATCAAGTCATTTTAGAAGACAGATGTGAAATCCAATGATATTCTACCAAACACATTTTTAAGAAACAAGGATGGTAAGCAGCTCAAAAGCAGGAACTATAAGTTAGTTTTTAAAAGATTAGATTACAATCCTGTTAGAACAAATGTCTTTGATAGGATAACTCATACTAACTCAAAAAGATATAACTCTCAAGTCAGTTCTGAAAGGACTTCTAAGAACATGAAGATGTCTGTAAGTCAGACTTCACCAAATAAGGATAACCATAAATCTGATAAAGGTAAGTCCAAATTCAGAGAAAATCAAATAGACAAACCGTCTAAAAAGATTGAAAAATTATCCACATCTTATGACCCTAAAACTAAATCCAAATTTAATGTTGGAAAACTTAAAGAAATCACCCAAACACCTATTTTCAGAAGAAAATGCCATAAGTGTGGTGATAGAGGTCATGAAGCCAAGGATTGTGTAAGTTCCAATCTGAGGCCTGAGAAAATAGAGAATGATCAGTTTAAGAAAGACTCAGAACCTGCTCAAGCTGATCAGTTAGACTCTAAAGGATCACCTAAGTGCTCATCCTCAGAACCCACCAAATTGTGGGTTCCTACAAGAAACTAATATGTTTAGTTAATCATGTGCAGGGCTCTTACAAGCGGTACTTAGACAGTGGATTCTCAAGGAACATGACAGGAAGCAAAGGAATTCTAAGTGAATTCCAAAGCATTGAAGCACCCAAGGTGACATTTGGGGAGAATTCTCAAGGAAGGACTAAAGGTTGTGGAAAGATAACAGCTGAAACAGTCATTTTCAAAAAGGTCGCATATGTTAAAGGCCTTAAAACACAATCTGATAAGTATCAGTCAATTGTGTGATGAGGATTATGATGTCACCTTCAGAAAATATTTAGGGATAATTTGTGATAAGAAGGGAAAGCCAATATTAATGGCAAAAAGAGAAAGAGATATCTATTTGTTAGATCTCAGCTCAGCATACCCCTCAACAAAAACCTGCTTGTACTCTGATTCAACTCCCAAGCTGAGTTGGTTGTGGCACAAGAGACTGTCACACCTGAACTTCAAATATATTAATAAATTGTCTAGCAAAGAGTTAGTCTTTGGTCTGCCAAAGACAAACTGTGTTCAGCTTCTGAGATGGGAAAACATCATAAAGGATCTTTCAAGTCCAAACCGAGTTTCTAAATTACAGAACCATTGCATATGTTGCATTTGGACATATATGGACCTATAAGCACCCCAAGCCTAGATGGTAAAAAGTATACCCTAGTGGTTGTTGATGAGTTCACAAGATTGACTTGGGTGATCTTCCTAAAAGCCAAAAGTGAAGCTGCGAATGAGTTAATCAGCTTCATAAAACAAAAAGAGTTGTAGAAAGGTAAGTCCATCAAGCAGCTCAGGAGTGATCATGGGACCGAGTTTAGAAACTCAACCCTGGAAGGCTTTTGTGAAGAAAAGGGAATTATCCAAAATTTCTCATCTGTAAGAACTCCACTACAAAATGGAGTTGCTGAAAGGAGAAATATAACCTTAACTGAAGCTGCCAGAAGCATGTTATGTAAAGCAAACCTCAAGCTGAGCTTCTAGGCAGAAGCTGTAAGTACAACCTGCTATACCCAGAACAGATCTATAATAGTTAAAAGACATGGTAAAACATCTTATGAGATGTATCATGGCAGAAAACCTAACACTGGTTATTTCCATATTTTTGGTTCAACATGCTATGTGCTAAACCAAAGAGATTGTTGGAACCTAAAGCTGATCAAGGTATAATTTTTGGATATATTTCAATTTCTAAATCCTTCAGAGTCTACAATCTTAAAAGAAAAGTAATTGAAGAATCAATACATGATAGATTCGATGAGACAAGTATTGATAAATCCGATAAAGCTCAAGCTGACCCAGTTAGTCTGAGTGAGCTTGAAAGAAGCAAATAAGAACTCACATCAAATCCCATGTATGTTATGGATGACTTTGATGATGTAGATGGTGGCAAATCTGATAAGACAGTATTACCTACAGAAGCCATCAACATTGAGGATGATTACACTGATGAGGTCTGTGAATCTGATCATCAGCTTGAGAATCTAGGTGAATCTTCAGGTACAAATCAAATTGAGAATCTGAGTGATTTCTCAATCCCCACTCAGACTGAAGAAGTTAGTCCTATTCAGCCTGAAGGACACTACTCAGATCCAGACTCAGAACCACAGTCTCCCACTACAACCTTCAAAGTTTTAAAAGACCATCCTCTTGATGATATTATTGGTAACATTGAAGATGGTGTGTTAACTAGTTCAAAGGCTACTGCAACTTATGTTGCCTATTATAGTTTTCTATCTCAAAGGGAACCAAAAAAGACTGAAGATGCACTAAAGGATGAGGATTGGATTGAAGCCATCCAAGAGGAGCTAACAGAATTTTAAAGAAATAAGGTTTGGACCTTTGTACCTACCCCTAAAGGAAAAACAATTATAGGCACTAAGTGGGTCTATAGGAATAAAATGGAGAAGGAGAGAGTAGTGATCAGAAATAAGGCAAGTTTAGTGGCATAGGGGTATAGACAAGAAGAAGGTATTGATTATGATGAGATCTTTGCTCCTGTTGCAAGGATTGAAGCAATAATATTGTTCCTAGCCTGTGTAGCCTTCAGGAACTTTAAAGTGTATCAAATAGATGTTAACAGTGCATTTCTAAATGGATCACTACAGGAGGAAATCTATGTAAAACAACCCCCTAGTTTTGTCGATCCTAATCATCCAGATTATGTCTATAAGTTGGACAAGGTTCTTTATGGACTCAAGCAAGCACCAAGGGCCTGGTATGATACACTATCCACCTATCGGCTTTCAAACAATTTTATTAGAGGAAGCATTGACAAAACTCTATTCATAAGAAAAAGCAGAGGACATGTCATTCTGGTTCAGATCTATGTAGATGACATTAGCTTTGGATCATCTAATCAAAGTCTATGTGATTGGTTCTCAAAGATAATGTCTAATCAATATAGAATTAGCATGATGGGTGAGATGACTTACTTTCTAGGACTTCAAATTAACCAGAAGGAAGATGGTATATTTAATAATCAGAGCAAATATGTCTTTGATCTGATTAAGAAATATGGACTAGACTCAAACCATCCTGCAAAGTCACCAATGTTACACAATGACAAGTTGAACAAGGACATTGATGGTATGTCTGTATGTCAGAGTGCTTACAGAGGAATGATAGGTTCATTACTCTATTTGACAGCAAGCAGACCTGATATAATGTTTGCCACATGTGTTTGTTCAACATATCAGGTTGACCTAAAGGAATCACACTTGCAAGATGTCAAAAGAATACTCAAATATTTGAAGGGAACACCTAATTTAGGTCTGTGGTATCCCAAAGGATCAGGATTTGAGTTGATAGGGTACCCAAACTCAGACTTCGCAGGTTGTGATCTAGACAGAAAGAGTACTACTAGAGGATGTCAACTGTTGGGTGATAAATTAGTTAGCTGGACAAGCAAGAAACAAAACTCAGTGGCAATTTCCACATCTGAAGCTGAGTATGTTACAGCAGGGAGCTGTTGTGCTCAAACACTGTGGATGCAACATATGCTTAGGGAGTTTGATTTGCATTATTCAAAGACTCCCATATTCTGTGACAATCAAAGTGCTATTGCCATTACACACAACCCAGTTTTTCACTCAAGAACAAAACACATTGAGATAAGACATCACTTCATCAGAGACATAGTAGAAAAAGGAAAGATAGAGTTAGTCTTCATTGAGACTGAAGACCAGCTTGCAGATATTTTCACCAAGCCAATTGAAGGCACAATATTCATAACTCTACTTGGCAAGCTTGGTATGCTCAATCCTTAATTTGTTATGTTCCATTATTCTTTGTCTCTGTTCAGTATTTGCTAAGTGCTAAATTTGACTAAGTGTCAAAATCTGAGCTGAGTGCTCAATCAAAGCTGAGTAATCAGTTCTAAGGTGTCATCAGTTCCACATGTCTAGGTTAGTCCTAAAAAATGGTAAGTCAAATTATGGTAAGTCCAAAACTTCTTAAGGTATGCCCTTTTAAAATAAACGTAAGTTGTTTATGAACTATTAGTTTAAGATATGTTCTTAAAAATAATTCCATTAATCTTGTTAGAATCCGGATTAATGTAACAGTGTAAGTTAGGTAACTTAGATTAAATATAGCCGTTGTAACAAACTGCATAATTGTTTTTACTGTAACGGTCATATTTATTACCATTTAATAACGGTAATTTTTCTCTCACATTGAAAAGGTATAAATAGAGAGACTATTTATCGGCTTTCGTCTACACTTCCAAATCTCATTCCTCTCTCTCTATTCTTTAAACCCTACCTTTGCTTTGTGCGGAATCAATTGCTCAGTGCAAAACCCTAAAACTGCTAAGTGAAATTTCACAACATCAGCTCAATACAAATGGAAGGATACGTTCTTAATCTAACTGATCAGATGATCCGAGGAGGTGCATTCAAGAATAATGCACTACATGTGTTCAAACAGAACAACGTTCTTGCTTGCGTCGACATTACACAATCTAAACAAGGCCACGGATATGAGGAGTGCATCTCCTTCATTCGTAAAGGACCTCTATCTCATGCCTTTCTTGGTGGTCCTAACGTTCTAATTCCTCAATTATTGACAAAATTTTGGTATACCTATCGCTATGAAGCTGATTACAGGGTTATTCGAGGAACTGTCCTGGGTGGACAACAGGGGATGGTGGTCGGTGTAAATGCCCTGCATAACGTATTACGACTACCTGTAGTCCCACATTACGATGAACCTGTCGCTCGGGAAACAGCTAGGGGCGTGTTACCACTCTTGGGTCATCCACAAGTAACCGGAGTAATCAAGAAGTCAGTCTTCCAAACCGGTTGGGGTTTCATGATAACTACAGTGCTACGTTCACTGGGGTACAAGGCTGGTTGTCTTGATAATGTCAATGACTTTGAGATACAACTTCTGTACAATATTTATTATGGAAGACAAATCGATTATGCAGAGCTGATCTTTGAGGTGCTCAGATCACAAGTCACCAAAATGGTGAGGGATGTAAATGTGCCATTCATTCGTTTTCTATCAATGGTGTTCAAGGACGGGCTTGGAGTTCTATATGCAAGAAGATATGAAACTACTCTAACCGCTGCCCTCAGCTCAAGGATGTTCAAGGATGACATCTACCCGGGGCATCCAAAAATGAGTACTCATATGCGAGCCTTTGCACAACTTCCGACTCCTGTGTCAAGTGAAGCTGAGGAGGATGAAGAATCTGAGGAGGAAGAGGATGAAGCAGTTGCCTCTGAGGCTGAGTCCTCCCATGCTGACCAACAAAGGACTTAGCACAGACCTCGTGCACAGAGAATTTCTTCCACCTCTTCCAGCTCTAAGCAAAGGAGTTTGTTTCCTAGCTCTAAGTCCCCACTGCTAGGTGTAGCAGGTATCACTTCTCTTCCCTCCTCTCCTTCATTCTCTCTTATTTCTCCACCACCTAAACAGGGAGATAAGACTGAGTCAAGCCCAACTCAGTCTAACCCCTCTCCCCCACCACAAGTATTTCCATCCATTTTCCAATCCAAAACCACCCTTGGTAAGCGCACTGCTACCAAGGTACTTTCCCAAACCTATACACGAAAAACTGCCAAGAGTAGTCCTTCACCTCAAGAGGACCATGGAGCTGATGTCACATTGACACCTCTACCGGCACGCGCTGAGGGGGAGACACCTTCTCTTAAGGTGCCAAACTCAAGGCTCACTTCACCCACTCAGCCTATACCGGGTATGGTGTCTACTCAGCCCATACCTACTCGAGCCATGGGAGAGCCTATTTTTGTGCCTTAAGAGACCCATGAAGGTTACACTGAACATTTAACCATTCCCCAGGGTCAACTAACCTCCTCTTCACCACTCTGTCCAGCCCACACTAACACCATTTTGCACGCTTTTTGTCTATCCCCTTCATTTCTTTTCTCACACTCTCTTGCACGACCTGTCAATGATCCTCCTAGACACCATGAAGGATTACAGGGTCTACAATCCGGTCCGCTTGATTCCAGAGGTCAGAACCAACCTTTGGATATGGGACCCACAACCTCACCTCAAGAGGAACACTCAAGGGTTACTCCTACAGTGGAAATTCACTCATCCACTAGCCAGGGAGCTACTTCATGAGAAAAGGAAGAAGGACAAAGCTAAGCTGATGGCCAAACTGGATGCTCTGTCAAAATTATGTGGTTGAGGGGGAGGAAGAATCAAAGAAAAAAGATGATGTGGTTGAGGGGGAGCACACATAGGAAGTGAATATCGAAGAAGAAACTCATGATCAGTTCATGAGTACTGTAAATCAGCCCACTCAACAACAGCCACAAGCTCCAGCAGTCTAAACGATTATAGCCCCACCAGTTCAATCAGCCCCACAACAAGTTCTATGTGTTGAAACTCCTCAAGCTGAAACTGCTGAAATCCCTCAAGCTGAATTGCTAACGAAAATTGAAGCTGAGTTTGTTGCAGCTTCACAAGTTGATAAAGGGAAAGGTAAGGTTGTAGAGACTGGGAAAAGGAAGAAAAGAATAATCATGAAGTCTCCAGCTAAGAGGAGGAAAGTCATCATTGTTGAACCTGAGCTAGAGCAACAAGGTCAGTCCCAAGGTGTTGAATCTGACACTGACTCAGGTGATAAAGTTAATGCTGCATAGAAGGCCAGTGACTTGTTAGATGAACAAATGGTACATGAGATGGCCAAGGAACTAGGTATGTCTGTGGAGGAATTAAAAGAACAACAGAAACAAGCTGAGCTACAGAGAGAACAAGCTAAAGCTGAGGCTGCTAGAGCTGAAGCTGAAGCTGACTATCATGGATCCAGAGCTGCCCCAATTCCTTACTCAGATGCTGATCTAAGACATTGCTACAAGAAAACATACTTTTATCACAGGATTGAATCTCTTACATTGAGTAGAAAAGGAGAATTGGTGATAATCAACTTTGTACTAGACAATAAACACGAGATTGGTCTAGATATGAGACGTCTATACAAGTTGGGTTTCTCAGAATTAAAGATTGTAGCCACAACTATCAAAAGAATGAAACAGAGTTAGATTAGACAAGAGATAGTTGATGTGTTGAATACCCTCTTCATAAAAATTGATCAGTTAGGTGAGATTCCTATTGATGAGATTGATACCTTCCTGAACAGAGGTAAAGCTGCAAGAAGTAGAGCAGCAAGTCAACGAGCTAAAAAAGACATTACTTCACAAGTTCTAGAGGGAGTTGAATTCAAAGAAAATACTTAAATAAGTCAACCTTTGGAAGGATTCTTGTATCTTGATGTGGAAGGTAACAAGTGTTTCTTGAAGGCATTAGATCTTCATTTAGTCAATCTAGAGCTGATTCTGTATTTGAGAATTCTATGTGATGACTCAGTTCAGAATATATTATTCAAATATCACTTGAATAGAGAGATCAGATCAAGAAAAACTGAAATGAAAGAGTTGCCAGAAAGTGAAGAAACACTAAATAGTGCTATCAAAGAAGAAGCAATCTGGGAACTGAAATGTTCAAATATGTGGATGGAAGCTGGAGATCCAGAAGATTAGGTTAAATATAAGCGAACATATTTTGTAAGCACTAAGTGTGCATAAGCTGATCATAATGATCAAGCTAAAATGTAAATGATATGTTCATTGATACAAATTCAAGTTCGATATGTTCAACTGTTTAATTATTTGATATGTTCAATATTATGTTTGGTATGTTCAAACAAACAGCTTTGTGAGCTGAGAGTTGATAGGTTCAACTATAAACTTATAAGTTCAATTCTTTAAGTTTTGTAAGTTCAAAACTGAATTCTGATAAGTTCAGAATCCAAGTGTTTGTCAGTTAAAATACTTAATACACAAGTCTTATAATAGAAAATTCTTTTAAGTTAAAGACATGATAAATAAGTACAGATCAGTTCAATACTTATTTCATAACTAACTTTGGTCAGTTTCAGAGTTGTTAAACATAATTCTTTTAACCTATGCTTATTTTGATTCAATGTTTTGTCATCATCAAATAGGGGGATATTGTTAGTCCCATGCTTAGAAATATTAGATTTGATGAGACAAACATAGCTATGTATAGATGATGGGTTAAGTTTAGGAATTATATAAGTCTGTTGTAGACTGACTAGTCAGCTTAAGCCGAGTAGTCAGTATACAAACAGATATAGATTTTCTATGTAAGTACTAGTTAACTCAGTGACCTCTAAGCTGGGATAGGTTTTAGAATGAAGATCTAAAGATATGAAGATCTGAAGACATGAAGATCAAAGAACACAGCTTGACAATGTCAAGTCTGAGTAAGTCAGCTCAGCGCCAGAAGTCAGTTCAAGAATTTAAATAAGTTTTAAATTCTGTTATAAACCCTCGATATCTAAGACATTTAAATTGGGATATCTAAACCCAATTTAAACTATCTATTAGTTGGATAGAAATCTTAAATGATATTAGTTAGATAGGTTCTAGTTAAGGAGTTTGTTACGGTTTCAAAGAAAAGATAAGTTCTATCTTTAAACCACGATTTGTTCGTAGATAAATCAAGTATAAGTATAAACCTTCTTGTATGTTCACAAAGGGAGAGAAGTTCTGCATAAGTTTCAAAACGTACATGTGTTTGTCATACTTGATATACGCGTGTGTTGCGATAACTTTGTGTGTTCAAAGTTCAAGAGAGTTTCTAGTGTTCTTGTTAATCAGTTTTAACAAGAAGTTCGATCATCAATTAGTTTGTGATTCAAGAATGTTTAGAGAGAGTTGGGTTTGTAATCAGTGTAATATCAAATCATCATGTTGATTTGATTAAAGAGTGATATTGTAATTCCTTGATTGATTACTGGATATACATCTGATTGAATTGTTTAATTGTTCATAAAGTGTATTCAACCCCCTCCCCCTTCTATACTGTATCGGTTGCTTGTTTACCCTCTTTGGGACCAACATTATCATTTTTATCTATTTTTATTATTATTTTTATAACTTCATTTAATAGCTATTTTAATAATTTATAACATTAACTAACATATATATATATATATAATTTATTTAAAATATCTAATGTACAACGTTCGCACGTGTCCAGGCCCTTTTTGAGGATGTTTCAAATCTACCCTCCTTAAAAGGATTCCGTCCTAGGAATCTGTTGAGTGGTGAACAGGTGAGGGTAACGTGCCTTCATTTCATCCTCGGCTTCCCATATCAACTTAGGACCCAAATTGTGCTTCCATTTGATGAGATCTAACTTGATCATCTTCTTACGCAGCCTCTTGATCTTACTGTTCAGTATTTCAACAGGTTCCTCTACAAAGTGTTTAGCTGAATCAACATTCAACTCTTGTAGAGGTAGGATTTGATTATCATCAACCTTGCACTTCCTCAAATAGCATACATTGCATGTGTTTTTGAATACCACATAATTCAAGAGGAAGTTCAAGTGATACTGTCTTGTCATTGACTCATTGCTGAATTTTGAATGGACCAATATATCTCAGGTTTAGCATATCCTTGCATCCAAATCGAATCACCCCTTTCCAAGTTGAAACATACAAGAACACCTGGTCACCCACTTCGAAAGTAATGGGTCGCCTTTTTGGATCTGTGTACATTTTTTTCCTATCCCGTGCAACTTTAAGCTTCTCGCGTGCCATCTTCACCTTATGAGCAGTCATTTGTACAATTTCAGGACCTACATATTGCTTTTCTCCCGGTTCTAACCAACATGTAGGTGTACGACATCGCCTACCGTACAATATTTCATATGGTGGCATGCCTATAGTCGAATGATAGGAGTTGTTATAGGAAAATTCAATCAAGGGAAGATGAGAATCCCATGAATCACCAAATTCAAAAATACAAGCTCGTAGCATATCTTCAAGAGTTTAAATAGTCCTTTCGGACTGACCGTCAATTTGAGGATGATATGATGTGCTAAGATTAATTCGTGTACCAAGGTCACATTGAAGGCTATGCTAGAAATTAGATATGAACCGCGCATCTCGATCCGAAACAATAGATAGAGGGATACCATGATGTGATATCACCTTATTAATATACAGCTGAGCCAAATGAATCATAGATGCAGATTTGTTAATTAAGAGAAAATGAGCACTTTTGGTAAGGCGGTCAACAACAAACCAAATCATGTCGTTCCCCTTTGCAGTTCGATGTAACCTGGTAATGAAATCCATGGTTATATGATCCAATTCCCATTCCGGGATCTCTAATTTTTGAAGATTACCATAGGGCTTTTGGTGTTTGGTTCTAACTTGCGCGCAAACTTGGTACTTTTTAACAAATGAAGCTATGCCATGCTTCAATGTAGGCCACCAATACAACTATTTGAAGTCCTGGTACATTTTCGTGCTTCCGGAATATGAATAGACAATCTTGATTTGTGTGCCTCGTGTAGGATTGTCTCTCGATTACCACCAAGACTTGGTACCCAGATTTGGGATGAAATGTCTTCAAACCCCGATTATGTTCTCCTAACTACTTTGACAAGTTAGTCATTTTCTCAGCTTTAAAGTTAATTTCTAGCAATGCTTTTTGTCGTGCTACATTAAGCTGAGCAATAATATCATATTCTATAGTGAGTCTCATGAATTTAGCTGCCCGAGGTGAGTTCTTTCAACTCAATGCATCCGCTACCATATTCGCCTTGCTAGGATGATACTTAATTTCACAATCATAGTCTTTAATTAGTTCCAAACAACGTTGTTGTCTCATGTTAAGCTCTTTCTGTGTGAACACGTATTGCAGACTCCTATGATCCGTGCATACAACACATATGGTGTCATACAAGTAATGACAACATAGTTTTAAAGAAAATACCACAGCTGCAAGTTCATAGTGGTTGGGTTTTTTCTCGTGTGGCTTCAATTGGTGTGAAGCATATGCATTCATCTTGTCTCGTTGCATCAGAACGCAACCTAGACCTTCATATGAAACATCACAATAGACATTAAAGTCTTCCGACCCATTAGACAATGTTAGAATAGGAGCTTGACATAACAATTTCTTCAGAGTCTAAAATGCTTTCTCTTGTTCATCTGTTCATACATAGGCAACATCCTTGCGGGTCAATTTAGTTAACGGACAAGCAAGTTTAGAAAATCTTGTATGAATCGTCAGTAGTAGCCAGCAGGACCCAAGAAACTCTTTATTTCCGAAGTACTCTAAGGAGTTTTCCAGTTCATAACAGCTTCAATCCTCATTGGATCAACCTTAACACCTTCGTTGCAGATAACATAACCCCAGAAATGAACCTCCTTACGCCAGAACTCGCATTTAGAGAGTTTTGCATAGAGTTGTTCTCGCTTAAGAGTTTCCAAAATTAGGCGGATATGTTGCTTGTGTTCTACTTCTGTTTTAGAATAAATGAGAATATCATCGATGAACAGGATCACAAATTTATCAAGAAAAGGGCGACATACGCGATTCATCAAATCCATGAAAATAGTAGGAGCGTTGGTTAAGCCGAATGGCATAACGAAGAATTCATAGTGCCCATATCGAGTTCTAAACACCGTTTTTGAAATATCTTCTTCTCGAACACGGACCTAATGATAGCCAGAACGAAGATCAATATTGGAAAAAACGTGGCACCTTGCAATCGATCAAACAGATCATCTATGTGAGGAAATGGATATTTGTTTTTTACAGTTCGCTTATTAAGCTCCCTTTAATCGATACACATGCGGAGAGTCTCGTTCCTCTTCTTAACAAACAAAACAGGACCCTCCCATGGTGAAGAACTTGGGCATATAAAGTCCTTGTCAAGTAATTCCTGGATTTGTGTCATCATCTCCCGAGTTTCAGATGGTGCGAGACGATAGGGAGATTTTGCTACAGGCGTAGCACAAGGAACAAGATCAATCTGGTATTCTACATCCCTAACAGGAGGTAAACCCGATTAGTCTTCACGAAAGACACCAGGGTATTTAGAAACAACCCTGACATTATCATCATTGTTTTCTCCCATATCAGTATAAATCACATATGCTACGTAGAAATCACATCCCTTGGCAACAAATTTCTAGGCTTTAATGGTAGTTATCAATGGAATATCAGATTTATGCGTTTCTCCTCATGCCATAGCATAGAAACTGCCTGGGTAAATGAATCTTTATCAACTTCTTGGAAGAAAGGATTTTGGCATTTTGACTAGTTAGTCGATCCATGCCAATAACAATATCGAAGCCATCAATAGGCATAAGAAGTAGAGAGATTTTAAAACAATGCCCGTCAATGGCAATGGAAACTTGGGGTACGTGTGAAGTAATAAAGACCTGATCACCATTAGCAACTTCCACCAATAATCACAACACTTATATCCTTTGCCTCCTCAGCCATCATCTTGAAGGCTCTCCTATGAGCACATGGAGCGCCTCCCTTTTTTCTGTCCTGTGGCTGCTGATGATCTCTAGCTCCCGAGCCTTGCCTCGAAAAGGGAGCAAGTTTGAAAAAAGATCTTAGAGTGTCTAAGGTTAGGCTAGGATGGACTCTTAACGTCTTTTTTTCATTATATCATATAACTTACTAACTTAACAATACTTATACTTTCCTAACACATAACAATTCACATATACCATTCATCACTCCCAATACCAGCCAGGGAACACATAGTAATGGTCGAGCCTAGGTTTGAAACCGAATACTATTTAAAGTACCAAATTCCCTCAAACCAAGGCTCTGATACCAACTTGTAACGCCGCCCAAAATAGATAAGCTTGTTTTTTTAATATGAACACAATTTCGAGTTTAAAAATTGCATAGATACAGTTGTACATACGATATTTACTGTTAGTCCTATGTTCAGAAAAGTTAGATTTGATGAGACAAACCATAGATATGTATAGATGATAGGTTAAACATTAGGAACTATGTAAGTCTGTTGTAGACTGACTAGTCAGCTTAGGCTGAGTAGTCCGCGTACAAACAGATATAGAGTTTTCTATATAAGTACTAGATAACTCAGTGACTTCTAAGCTGAGATAGGTTTCAAGAGTGAAGACTTGAAGAATTGAAGACTTGAAGATTCAAGAACCAAGGATTCAAGAACTCAGCTTGACAATGTCAAGCTGAGTAAGTCAGCTCAGCACCAGAAGTCAGTTTAAAGAATTTAAGTAAGTTTTAAATTCTGCTATAAACTCTCAATATCTATGACATTTAAATTAAAGTATCTGAACCTAATTTAAACTATCTATTAGTTGCATAGAAATGTCAAACGGAATTAGTTAGATTTGTTCTAATTAATGAGTTTGTTATGGTTTTAAAGAAAAGATAAGTTCTATCTATTAAACTGCGATTTATTCGTAGATGCATCAAGTATAAGTATAAACCTTTTATGGGTTTACACGATGTATGTGTGATACATAGAACAAGAACATCATAAGTTGTGAAGCCTGTGTTCATACTTGATACGCGTGTGTTGCGATAACTTTGTGAGTTCAAAGTTAAAAGAGAGTTTTCCAGAATTCTTGTTAATTAGTTTTAACAAGAAGTTCGATCATCAATTAGTTTGTGATTCAAGAGTGTTTAGAGGGAAGTTGAGTTTATAATTATTGTAATATCAAATCATCTTGTTGATTTGATTAGAAAGTAAAAATTGTAACCAGTTCATTTGATTAGTCAATATACATTTGATTAAATTTAATTGGTTGTTTAAAGTGTATTCATCCCCCCCTTCTACACTGTATCGGTTGCTTGTTTACCCTCTTTGGGACCAACAACTGGTATCAGAGCAAGTTTCTTCGTAAGTTGAAGATCAAGATCCGCTAACAAGAAGTTAAGATGTCAACTAACAAGCAATCAAGTCATATGCCAATAATGGCGGCAAAAGGGTGTCCTATTTTTGATGGCACTAACTATCCTATGTGGAAGTTCAGGGCTATGCTATATCTGAAGTCCGTGGATCACAGGATGAGTATCATGATTCAAGATGGCCCAATAATACCCAAGATCCATATTACTGCCCCTGACAAATCTATTCCCTCTGGAGAGACTCCCAAGTCTGAAGCATGTTGGACTGAAGAGGATCGTAAACTATTCAACCTTGATGACAAGGCACAGAGCATTATAGCAAATGCTTTGACAAACCCTCTTCTACATACTGTGGTTGGGTGCCAAACTGTAAAAGAGATGTGGGATACTCTCAGTGTTACGTATGAAGGCACTGACTTGGTCAAGCAACATAAGAAGAAAAATTTGAGTCGTTCTTATGAGACTTTCTTTGCCAAAAGGAATGAAACTCTGGCTGGTCTGTTTACCAGATTTCAATGCTTTATTAATGATCTGCTCTTGGTAGGTGTCAAAAAAGATGAGAGTGAGTTGGTACTCAAGTTCTTGGATGTGTTACCAGAACAATTCAATGAGATCACCATTGCACTTCATGCTGGAGGAACCTTAGGAAAATATGATCTCAGATCTATCTATGGTTTCCTTCTAAATCATCAACAGATCATGGAACAGAAGAAAGTGGCCCAGCAGCAACTAAAAGAATCTATCAATAATGCTGGATCTGCATTAGTTGTAGAAAAGAAGAAGAAAGGATCTAAAAAGTCTCAAGCTGAGAGTGACTCTGAATCTGAATCTGAAGAAGTAAGTCCTAACTCAGATTCAGATGATAAAGAGATGGATGCTCTTACTGAACAAATGGCAATGTTAGCAAGGAATTTTAGAAAATTCAGAAGAGGACGGGGTCAATCTGACAGAAGCAAAGGTGGTAAGTCTACTTTTGATTCTAAGAAAGCTAAGTGCTACAACTGTCAGAAGATATGACACATAGCTGCTGAGTGCAGAGTTAAGAAGGGAGAATCAGCTTCAGTGGCATATAAGAATGTCTATAGAGCTGATAAATATAAAAAGAAATATCAAAGACTCAAAGCCAAGCCAGATGAAAACACCAAAGGTCTTCTCGCTGAGACTTGGGATACTGAATCATCTACCTCGGATTATGATGAGCCAAATAGGTGTTTGATGGCCATTGAGGATGAAGAGGAACTAGTTGATTATGAGTTAGAAGATAGTTCCTTTGATGAGGATCTAGCAGAAGCGGCTAAGCTGAGTAAGCAAACCAACAACTGGGATCCTGCCTCAATGTATAAGGTAAATAACTTCAGCTCTTACGCTGATGAACAAAAATGTTTAAAGTTCAATTATTTGTTGAATGATTTCAAAACCTCTCTCAATGTTCAATCTGATTTAAAAACTGAAATATCAAAATTAAAAGATGAAGTTAAACACTCTGAAACTCTCATAAATGCTGGTAAAATGACTCAAAGTGATTATGAGTGTCAGCTTCATATTAACAAACTTCTAAGTGAAGAATTACAAGAATCAAAAGAACAAGCTGACAATCTAAGAAAGATCTGTGAATCTTGGTGTAAGTCATTAAGGGAAGCAGAAAAATGTATCAATCAGCATATACCAAATCAAGTAAAAGCAGTACTTGGGGGAGATTATAGTGCTGCAGCTAATGAGATCATCAAAGAACAAGTCAGTCTTGAAGACAAAAATGTGAAATCAGATGAAATACTTCCAAAGAAAATTTTAAGGAACAAGGATGGAAAACAGGTCAAGACCAATAAGTTTGTGAGACCAATCCAAAGCCCCCAGGTTATTCATTCAAACCATCAAGCTGAATGTTCCAGATCCAACAGAAACTGTAAGTTAGTTTTAAAAAGATTGGATTACAATCCTGTTAGAACAACTGTCTTTGACAGAATAACTCCAAATAAGTCAAAGAGAAATAACTCTCTGGTCAGTTCTAAAAGAAGTTATAAAAACAGGAAGTTGTCTGTAAGTCAGACTTCACCAAATAAGGGTAACCATAAAGCTGACAAAGGTAAGTCCAAGGTCAGAGAAAATCAAGTAGACAATCTGTCTAGAAGGATTGAAAGGTTATCCACATCCTATGACCCTAAAACTGAATCCAAATTTAATGTTGGAAAACTTAAAGAAATCACCCAAACACCTATATTTAGAAGAAAATGCTATAAGTATGGTGACAGAGGTAATGAAGCCAAAGATTGTGTAAGTACCAATCTTAGGCCTGAAAAAGTAAAGGATGATCAGTCTAAAACAGACTCAGAATCTGTTCAAGCTGATCAGTCAGCATCCAATGGATTAGCTAAGTGCTCATCCTCAGAACCCAAAAAATAGTGGGTTCCTAAAAGGAACTAATATGTTTAGTTGATCATGTGCAGGGCTCCTATAAGTGGTACCTAGACAGTGGATGCTCAAGGCACATGACAGGAAGCAAGGAGATTCTAAGTGAATTCCAAAATAATGAAGGACCCAAGGTGACATTTGGGGATAATTCTCAAGGAAGGATAAAAGGTTATGGAAAGATAACTGCTGGAACAGTCACTTTCAAAAAGGTAGCATACGTTGAAGGCCTTAAACACAATCTGATAAGTATCAGTCAACTGTGTGATGAGGATTATGAAGTCACCTTCAGAAAGCATACAGGAATAATTTATGATAAGAAAGGAAAACCAATACTAATGGCACAAAGAGAGAGATATATCTATTTGTTAGATATCAGCTCTGCAGATCCTTCAACTGAAACATGTTTGTATTCTGACTTAACCCCCAAGCTGAGTTGGTTGTGGCACAAAAGATTGTCACATCTAAATTTTAAATATATTAACAAATTGTCTAGCAAAGAATTAGTTTCGGGTCTACCAAAGATCACATTTGCTAAGGACAAACTTTGTTCAACTTGTGAGATGGGAAAACATCATAAAGGATCTTTCAAGTCCCGGCAAAAATTTTCAATTACAGAACTATTGCATATGTTGCATTTGGACTTATTTGGACCTATAAGCACCCCAAGCCTAAGTGGCAAAAAGTATACCCTAGTGATTGTTGATGAGTTTACAAGATTTACTTGAGTAATCTTCTTAAAAGCCAAAAGCGAAGCTGCGTATGAGTTAATTAGCTTCATAAGACAAGAAGAGTTACAGAAGGGTAAGTCTCTTAAAGAGCTCAGGAGTGATCATGGAACTGAGTTTAGAAACTCAGTTCTGGAAGGCTTTTGTGAAGAAAAGGGAATCATCCAGAATTTCTCATCTGTAAGAACTCCACAACAAAATGGAGTTGCTGAAAGGAGGAATAGAACTTTAATTGAAGCTGCCAGAACTATGTTATGTGGAGCAAAGCTTAAGCTGAGCTTCTACGCAGAAGCTGTAAGTACAGCCTGTTATACCCAGAATAGATCTATAATAGTTAAAAGACATGGTAAAGCATCCTATGAGATGTATCATGGCAGAAAACCTAAATATTGGATATTTCCATATTTTTGGTTCAACATGCTATGTGCTAAACCAAAGAGATCAGCTCCATAAGTTGGAACCCAAAGCTGATCAAGGCATATTTGTTGGATATTCTTTAATCTCCAAAGCTTACAGAGTCTATAATTTTAAAAGAAAGGTCATTGAAGAGTCAGTACATGTTACGTTTGATGAGACAAGTATTGATCGATCTAACAAAGCTCAAGCTGACCCAGTTAGTCTGAGTGAGCTTGAAAGAAGCAAAGAAGATCTCACATCAAATCCCATGTATGTTATGGATGATTCTGATGATGAGGATGGTGGCAAATCTGAAAAGGTAATATCAACTAACGAAGCCACAAATATTGAAGATGATCACATCAATAATTCTGTTGAAATTGATCTTCAGCCTAAGAATCTAGGTGAATCATCAGGTATAACTCAGATTGAAAATCTAAGTGATCTCTCAATCCCTACTCAGACTAAAGAAGTAAGTCCTGTTCAGCCTGAGAGACACTGCTCAGATTCAGACCCAAAACCACAGTCTCCTAATACAACTTTCAAAGTATTAAAAGATCATCCACTTAATGACATTATCGGTAACATTGAAGATGGTGTGTTAACTAGATCTAAGGCAAATGCAAACTATGTTGCCTACTTTAGTTTTCTATCTTAAATGAAACCAAAGAAGACTGAGGAAGCTCTAAAAGATGAAGATTGGATTGAGGCTATGCAAGAGGAGCTGATTGAATTTCAAAAAAATAAGGTCTGGACCCTTGTCCCTGCCCCCAAAGGAAAGACAATTATACGCACTAAGTTGGTCTATAGAAACAAAATGGACAAGGATGGAGTAGTGATCAGAAATAAGGGAAGGCTAGTAGCTCAGGGATATAGACAAGAAGAAGGTATCGACTATGATGAGACATTTGCCCCTGTTGCAAGGATTGAAGCCATAAGATTGTTTCTAGCCTATGCAGCATTCAAAAATTTTAAAGTATATCAAATTGATGTTAAAAGTTCTTTTCTAAATGGAGCATTATAGGAGGAAGTCTATGTGAAACAACCTCCTGGGTTTGTTGATCCTAAACATCCTGATTATGTCTATAAGTTAGACAAGGCTCTGTATGGACTCAAACAAGTTCCAAGAGCATGGTATGATACACTGTCCACCTATCTACTTTCAAATGATTTTATTAGAGGAAGCATTGATAAATCTTTATTTATAAGAAAAAGCAGAGGACATGTCATTCTGGTTCAAATCTATGTGGATGACATTGTCTTTGGTTCAACAAACCAAGGTCTATGTGATTGGTTTTCAAAGATAATGTCTAATCAATACATAATGAGCATGATGGGTTAGATGACTTGTTTTTTGGGACTTCAAATTAACCAGAAAGAAGATGGTATATTCATTAATCAGAGCAAGTATGTTTTTGATCTGATTAAGAAATATGGATTAGACTCAAGCCATCTTGCAAAGTCTCCAATGTTACACAACGTCAAGTTGCACAAGGACATTGATGGGAAATCTGTATGTCAGACTACTTATAGAGGAATGATCGGTTCATTACTCTCCTTGACACCAAGCAGACCTGATATAATGTTTGCTACATGTGTTTGTGCACGATATCAGGCTGATCCAAAGGAATCACACTTGCTAGCTGTTAAACGAATTGTCAAATACCTGAAGGGAACACCTAATCTAGGTTTGTGGTATCCCAAAGGATCAGGATTTGAGTTGATAGGGTACTCGGATTCAGACTTTGCAGGTTGAGGTCTAGACAGAAAGAGTACTACCGGAGGATGTCAACTGTTGGGTGGTAAGTTAGTTAGCTAGACAAGTAAGAAACAAAACTCAGTGGCAATCTCCACAGCTAAAGCTGAGTATGTTGCAGCAGGGAGCTGTTGTGCTCAAATACTATGGATGCAACATCAGCTAAGGGATTTTGATTTGCAATATTTGAAGACTCCCATATTCTATGAGAATCAAAGTGTTATTGCCATTGCACACAATCCAGTTTTCCACTCAAGAACAAAGCACATTGAGATAAGACATCACTTCATCAGAGACATAGTTGAAAAGGGAAAGATAGAGTTAGTATTCATTGATACTGAAGATCAGCTTGCAGATATCTTCACTAAACTAATTGAAGGCACAAGATTCATGACTCTACTTGGCAAGCTTGGCATGCTCAACCCTTAATTTGGTATGTTCCATTAATTCTATATCTCTGTTTAATATATGCTAAGTGCTAACCTTGACTAAGTGTCATTCTGAGCTGAGTGCTAAATCTGAGCTGAGCAATCAGTCCTGAAGTGTGGTCAGTTCCACATGCCTAGGTTAGTCCTAACAAATGGTCAGTCCGACCCTATGGTAAGTCCAAAATATTAACGGTATGTCCTATTTTAAAATAGACGTAAGTCGTTTATAATTTTTTTAAAAGATTTGTTCTTAAAAGTAATTTCATTAATCTTGATAAAATTCGGATCAATGTAACAGTGTATGTTAAGGTAACCTATATCAAAGGAGCCGTTATAACCGAATCAGTAATCGGTTTTCACTGTAACGGCTATATTTATTACCATCTGCTAACGGTAACTTTTCTCTCATATTGAAAAGGTATAAATAGAGATACTCTTCACTGTAATTAGTTTACGCTTCCAAATCACTCTTTCCTCTATACTTTTAAACCATCATCTTGCTGTGTGCAGTGCCCATTGCTCAGTGCTAAACCTTACAACTGCTAAGTGCAATCCAATACGACAAGTTCGCTTTCAATGGAGGGTTACACTCTAAATTTAACTGATCAGATGATCCGTGGTGGAAATTTAAAGAATAATGCGCTTCCTGTCTACAAACAAAACAATGTCGTAGCCTGTATCGACATTCCCAAATCAAAGATCGGCCGGGGATACGAGGAGTGGGTCTCCTACATTCGACAGGGTCCATTGGCACGCGCTTTTCTTGCTGGTCCTATTGTGCTCATCCCACAACTCCTCACCGAGCTGTGGTACACGTGCAGACTAGATGCAAATTGACAAGTAATAAGAGGTACAGTTCTAAGTGGACAAGTGGCGATCGACATAGATACTAATTGTCTCCGACGAATTCTTCATCTCCTTGTCCAGAATCAGTATGAGGCAACGGTTTCGAGGGAAACATCACGGAGCACCTTACCCTTAATGGGTCATCCTCAAGTCGTTGGAGTGATAAGGAAATCTGTTTTCCAAATAGCATGGGGATTCATGGTGTCCACAGTGATTCGTTCACTTAGATACAAAGTGGGTGGACTTGATAATGTAAATGACTTTGAGATGCAACTTCTATACAACATATTTTATGATCGAAGATTGGACTACGCTGAGTTAATCTTTGAGGCACTCAAGTCCCTGGTGACCAAGAAAATAAGAGATACTATTGTGCCCTTTATAAGATTTTTATCGATGGTGATCGAGGACAGAATGGGTAGAAGATACACTGCCCAATATGAGTCAACCCCTACCCCTGTTTTCAGCTCAAGGATGTTTGCCCATGATATTTTCCCTGAGCACCCTACAACGAGTGCTCAGATGAGGGTATATGCACAGCTTCCGACCCTAGAGTCAAGTGAAGCTGAGGAAGTTACTAATGATTAGGAGAAAACAGAAAGCATCAATGCTTCTGAAGCTGAGTCCTCCACATCCAGCTCTGATCAAGAGAGTATGTTCCCTAGCTCAGATTCCCCGCTAATTGGTGCAGGTATAACTTCTCTTCCCTCCTCTCATTCTTTCTCTCATATTTCTCCATCACCTAAACAAGGAGATGAGACTGAGTCAAGCCCAACTCGGTCTAACCCCTCTCCTCTACCACAAACTTTCCCATCTATCTTACACTCTAAAGCCTACCTTGGTCAGCCCACTACTACCAAGGTTATATCTCACACCTATACCAGAAAAACAGCCAAAGGTGGTCCTTCACCTCAAAAGGACCTTGGAGCTGATGTCACATTCACACCTCTACCAGTAGGAGCTGAGGGGGAGACACCTTCTCTTAAGGTGCCAACCTTGAAGCTCAGTTCAACTAGTCAGCCTAAGCCGGGTATGGTGTCTACTCAGTCCATACCTATCCTATCATGGGAGATCCTGCTACTTTGCCTTCACAGACCCATGAAGGTTACATTGAACAAGTGATCTCTCCCCAGGATCAACTAACCCCCTCCTCACCACTCTGACTAGCCCAACCTATCACCCAATCACACGACATTGGTCCTTCAACTTCATTTCTCTTTTCACACCCTATTGCACAACCTGTCAATGAATCTTTCATACACCAGGAAGGTTTACAGGGTCCCCAGTCTGGCCCCCTTGATTCCTTGGGTCAGCACCAATCTATGCATATGGGGCCCACATTCTCACCTATTGAGGAACACTCAACAGCCACTCCTACAGTGGAACTACATTCCTCCACTAGACAGGAGAACTTTGAGTTTACAAAGAGACCGGTGGAGACCATAGTTGCTGAACACACTGATATTAACTCCATCATGAGGTATCTACAAGCTCAATTTGAGCTTTTGCACAAGAAGAGGAAGAGTGATAAAGCCAAGTTGATTCGCAAGCTGACCGATTTATCAAACTCTGTAGCCAACTTTGAGAACTTTATGCTCAAACTAAGACCCTCCCCTATTGATGATGACAAAAAGGGGGAGGAAGAATCAAAGAAAGATGATGATACAGTTGAGGGGGAGAATACTAAGGAAGTGAAAATAGAAGAAGAAACTCATGATCAGTTCATGAGTACCGTAGATCAACCCTCTCAACAGCATTCAACTCAACCAGACATTCCACTTGCTGTGATCTCTCAAGCTAAACCCCTTCAAGCTGGGCTACAAAAGTTTGTTGAAGCTGAGTCTGTTCCAACTTCACAAATGGATAAAGGGAAAATCAAGGTGTTTGAGACGGTAAAGAGAAAGAAAAGAACAAGTACTAAGTCTCAATCCAAGAAAAGGAAAGTCATCATTTCAGAGCCTGAGCAACAAGGTCAGTCCCAAGTTGCTGAAGCTGACTCTGACTCTAGTGATGAAGTTGATGCAGCACAGAAGGCCAGTGATATATTAGCTGAACAAATGTTACAACAAATGGCCAAAGAACTGGGTATGTCATTAGAAGAATTGAAAGAACAGCAGAGGCAAGCTGAACTACAAAGAGAACAGGCTAAAGCTGATGCTGCACTAGCTGAAGCTGAGGCTGACTATTTTGAACCTAGAGCTGAGCCAATTACATACACTGACGATGATCTTAGATACTGCTACAAGAGAAAATATTTTGGTCATAAGATTAAAACTCTAACTTTGAGCAGAAAAGGTTAGTTGGTGCTACTCAACTTTGTATTAGAAAACAGAGCTGAAGTAGGATTGGATCTTAGGAAATTATACAAGTTGGGATTCTCCGAGTTAAAAATAGTGGCCTCAACTGTGCGAAAGATGAATAAAAGTCAGATCAAACAAGAGGTCATTGATGAGATGAAGAGAATATTTATTAAAATTGATCAGCTTAGAGAAGTTCCCACAGCTGAGTTCGATGTCTTCTTCAATAGAAACAAAGCTGCAAGAGAAAGAGCAGCAAGGCAAAGAAAAGACAGAACTCTCAGCCTACAAGTTCCCAAGGATGTTGAATTCAAGGAGAATACATATATTGATCAACCCCTAGCAGGCTTCATGTACTTGGATGTCGAAGGAAATAAATGTTTCTTGGATGAAGCCAGTATGCACTTGGCTAGCTTGGAGCAAATTCTGTATCTGAGGATTCTATGTGATGACTCAGTTCAGAACTCACCATTCAGATATCAGCTTAACAGGGCTATCAGGTCTAGAAGGGATGAGATGAAAGAATATCAAGATGGTGATGAAACTCTTATCAGTGCTATCAAAGAAGCAGCCATCTGGGAGCTTAAGTGTTATAATATGTGGTTAGAATTTGGAAATCCTGTTGATTAAATAGATTAGTTCTATAAATTTTTGTAAGCACTAAGTGTGCATAAGCTGATCAAAATGATCAAGCTAAAATGTAAATGATATGTTCATTAATGAAAATTCAAGTTTGATATGTTCAATGGTTTGATGTTTTCAAATAAACAGCTTAGTAAGTTTAAGCTGACTATTGATATGTTCAAGTATAAACTGATAATTTCAGTGTTAAAAGTTTTGTAAGTTCAGAACTTAAATAAATTCTGATAATTTAAGTGTCTAAGTAATTGTATGTTCAAATACTTAGAATACAAGTCTTAGAGTAGATTTGTAACCTAAAGTCTTGTAAGTTCAAGAAATGATGTAAATGTATAGATCAGTTCAATACTTATTTCAAGAACTAACTTTGGTCAGTTCCAGAGTTGTTCAACATAATTCCTTAACCTATACTTACTTTGATTCAATATTTTGTCATCATCAAATAGGGGGAGATTGTTTGTCCTATGTTCGGAAAAGTTAGATTTGATGAGACAAACCATAGATATGTACAGATAATAGGTTAAACATTAGGAATTATGTAAGTCTGCTGTAGACTGACTAGTCAGCTTAGGCTAAGTAGTCAGCGTACAAACAGATATAGAGTTTTCTATGTAAGTACTAGATAACTCAGTGACTTCTAAGCTGAGATAGGTTTCAAGAGTGAAGACTTGAAGAATTGAAGACTTGAAGATTCAAGAACCAAGGATTCAAGACCTCAGCTTGACAATGTCAAGCTGAGTAAGTCAGCTCAGTGCCAGAAGTCAGTTTAAAGAATTTAAGTAAGTTTTAAATTCTGCTATAAACTCTCAATATCTACGACATTTAAATTAGAGTATCTGAACCTAATTTAAACTATCTATTAGTTGAATAGAAATCTCAAACGGAATTAGTTAGATATGTTCTAATTAAGGAGTTTGTTACGGTTTTAAAGAAAAGATAAGTTCTATCTTTTAAACTGCGATTTATTCGTAGATACATCAAGTATAAGTATAAACCTTTTATGGGTTTACACGATATATGTGTGATACACAGAACAAGAACAGCATAAGTTGCGAAGCCTGTGTTCATACTTGATACGCGTGTGTTACGATAACTTTGTGAGTTCAAAGTTAAAAGAGAGTTTTCCAGAATTCTTGTTAATTAGTTTTAACAAGAAGTTCGATCATCAATTAGTTTGTGATTCAAGAGTGTTTAGAGAAAATTTGAGTTTATAATCAGTGTAATATCAAATCATCCTGTTGATTTGATTAGAAAGTAAAAATTGTAACAAGTTCATTTGATTAGTCAATATACATTTGATTAAATTTAATTGGTTGTTTAAAGTGTATTCATCCCCCCCTTCATCACTGTATCGGTTGCTTGTTTACCCTCTTTGGGACCAACATTTACAAAACCTACTTTTAACAAGATATTTACGGCTGTCTCAGCGGAAGCATTTTAAACTAATTTATCATTTACAACTTATAAATAAGTTGCAACTAAAACATCACACCGGCGTTACTGAATTTTGTTCGACCACTACAAAAACATATAAAAAATAAACAAAAGCATAACACATGTGTTCCCAAAACCAACATGTAATCTATGCAGGTACTCGTCCTCACCAGCCAAACTATTTACCTGCGCATAGGAATGTACATGAGAGAGTTGGCTATAAATATCTAGTGAATAACAGTTAAGCAGAAGCATCAAAACAACAATATCATATATATCATATCAACAAGCAAGTCTATCCTAGTACATTGCAAAGCACCGGTTAGTCATCACATCTTGCGAGGTATCGAACCCGGGTCAATGATCCTGACTGGAGAAACTGATACTTCCTCCGCGCTGGTGGAGTAGTGGTGTATCGGTCCCCCATTGCGTTAATGGGAAACTCACCTTCTCGTTATCATTGGGAACTAAGAGCCCATCATTGAGTTGAGGGACAGAGGTTCTACATGAACCAAGATTCGTGATCATCGAATCGCCGCACATCATAGCCGACAGCACAAGGCCCCAACTAGATCCAGACAAGCTGGCCCCAAACATCCAACAAAGTATCAGTGCTAACACACATTGGACTACTTAAGCCACAACATAACATAGTTGGCCTACAAAAGCCAAAACATATCATAATTGGCCTACAAAAGCCATAGCATATCAAATTGGCCTACAAAAGCCATAACATATCATGGTTTGCCAACAAAAGCCATAACATATCAACATTGGCTTACAAAATCCTTTAACATGCATACATATCAAATCATAACTCATTTGGCCTACAAAATCCATAACATATCAACATTGACCTACAAAAGCATTTAACATGCATACATATCAAATCATAACTCATTTGGCCTACAAAAGCCTTTAACATGTATAATTATCAAGTCTTTGGTTTCCAGCATTCAACCAACTATATAATATTCTTGATATCATGCTTAGGTTAACCGGTACTCCTATTTTGAGCTATGACAGGCAAATATAGTGTTCCGGCTCTTCTTGGTCGTCAGGCGTTCCTATAACACGCTATTTACGTTTAGACATTCAAACACGCAAAGAAATCATCATGACACTTAAAACAACGTTCTAATAGTGTTTCTAACTTTTTTACTAACTTATAAACATAGCCTAAACACCTACACGCGAAAGAACAACATAAAATAGCACTTTGGGCAAAACAGTGCTGGACGCGTCGCGTGTAGCCTGTAGTGCCAAAAATGCAGTTTTTGCACAGCAGTGCAATTTTGATCCAAATCAACTCCAATTCAACTTTAACCAATTTTTAGTGTTTCCTAGCATAATTTGGCACTTGTAGGTGCTTTCTAACATCCAAAACACCTATCCAATTAATTCATATAAAAATCCAACTTAAATGGACAAAGAAATGTCCGTTTTGGCCAATTCTTAAAATACAAAAATTCTAACACTTCTAACACATCATTTCTACTAAATATAGCAAATTGAAGCTATTGCAATTGACCAATTCATTTAAAACTATTATTTGATAGTATTTTCCAATTTTTGACCATTTAATGTCTATTTTTCACTATTTTAGACAATTCAATCAAAACTACCATTTCAAACTGAAATTTATGTTCCAATCAATCCATATGAGTTATATAAACTTTTTAGAACATTAAAAATCAGTTCCTGATGGTCAAATTGGGTTTGACCCGTTTTTGGGAATTTTGACCCATTTGGTCATTTCTTGAATTTGAGTAATTCTACCATTTCCAATCCATAAATTGTGTTCATAACTATCTATATGAGTTGTAGGAACAATTAGAAGCATAGAAATCAGTTCTTATTGGTCAATTTGCCTTTAATCCAATTTTGACCTACAAACCCAACAAAATCAAGAACTTGGAGAAGAAGTACTTACAAGGATGAACAAGATGAAGAAGGTTGAACAAGGAACATATTATGATTATGAATTTGAGGCTAGAATTAATGCTTGAACAATTTTCCTTTGATACCTCCCTCAAATCTCCTTTCAAAACTTTAAGAACACATGAAGAGTGTGTGTAAGTGTGTAGTTGTGTGAACTATGTGTTTGAAGAGGTAAAACCGACTTCTGGGTTTTAATTATCCACAAGTGGGTATCTTTTTCCCCTTTTCAACTTACAACACGACACCCGATTACCCGTTCTAACTAACGGGGATATTTTTGGAATCCTTATCTTAAACCGTTCTTTATTTATCATTTTTATCTATTTTTATTATTATTTTTATAACTTCATTAAATAGCTATTTTAATAATTTAAAACATTAACTAACATATATATATATATATAATTTATTTAAAATATCTAACGTACCACGTTCGCATGCGTCCAGGCCCTTTTTGAGGATGTTACAAATCTACCCTCCTTAAAAGGATTCCGTCCTAGGAATCTGTTCAGCAGTGAACAAGTGAGGGTAACGTGCCTTCATTTCATCCTCGGCTTCCCATGTCAACTTTGGACCCAAATTGTGCTTCCATTTGACGAGAACTAACCTGATCATCTTCTTATGCAGCTTCTTGATCTTGGTGTTCAGTATTTCAACTAGTTCCTCTACAAGGCATTTAGTTGAATCAACTTTCAACTCATGTAGAGTTAGGATTTGATTATCATCAACCTTGCACTTCCTCAAATAGCATACATTGAATGTGTTTTTGAATACCAGATAATTCAAGAGGATGTTCAAGTGATACTGTCTGGTCATTGACCCGTTTCAGAATTCTGAATGGACCAATATATCTCGGGCTTAGCATATCCTTGCGTCCAAATCGAATCACCCCTTTCCAAGGTGAAGCCTTCAAGAACACTCGGTCACCCACTTCGAAAGAAATGGGTCGCCTTTTTGGATCTGCGTACATCTTTTGCCTATCCCGCGTAGCTTTTAGCTTCTCGCGTGCCATCTTCACCTTATGAGCAGTCATTTGTACAACGTCAGGATCTACATATTGATTTTCTCCCTGTTTTAACCAACATGTTGGTGTATGGCATCGCCTACTGTACAACATTTCATATGGTGGCATGCCTATACTCGCATGATAGGAGTTGTTATAGGCAAATTCAATCAAGGGAAGATGAGAATCCCATGAATCACCAAATTCAAAAATACAAGCTGGTAGCATATCTTCAAGAGTTTAACTAGTTCTTTCGGACTGACCGTCAATTTGAGGATGATATGATGTGCTAAGATTAATTCGTGTACCAAGTTCACATTGAAGGTTATGCTAGAAATTAGATATCAACCACGTATCTCGATCCGAAACAATAGATAGAGGGATACCATGACGTGATATCACCTTATTAATATACAGCTAAGCCAAACGAATCATAGATGCAGATTCGTTAGTTAAGAGAAAATGAGCACTTTTGGTAAGGCGATCAACAACAAACCAAATCATGTTCCCCTTTGCAGTTCGGGGTAACCTTATAATGAAATCCATGGTTATATGATCCCATTTCCACTCCGGGATCTCTAATTGTTGAAGATTACCATAGGGCTTTTGGTGTTTGGTTTTGACTTCCACGCAGACTTGGCACTTTTCTACAAATGAAGTTATGTGACGCTTTAATGTAGGCCACCAATACAACGATTTCAAGTCATGGTACATTTGCGTGCTTACGGAATATGAATAGAAAATCTTAATTTGTGTGCCTCGTGTAGGATTGTCTCTCGATTACCACCAAGACTTGGTACCCAAATTTGGGATTGAAATGTCTTCAAACCCCGACTATGTTCTCCTAACTGTTTTGACAACTTAGTCATTGTCTCTGCTTTAAAGTTAATTTCCAGCAATGCTTTTGTTGTGCTACTTTAAGCTGAGCATTAATATCAAATTCTACAGTGAGTCTCATGAATTTAGCTACTCCAGGTGAGTTCTTTCGACTCAATGCATAAACTACCACATTCGCCTTGCTAGGATGATACTTGATCTCACAATCATAGTCTTTAATTAGCTCCAACCAACGCCGTTGTCTCATGTTAAGCTATTTCTGTGTGAACACGTATTGAAGACTCTTGTGATCCGTGCATACAACACATTTAGTGCCATACAAGTAATGACGCTATAGTTTTAAAGCAAATACCACAGCTGCAAGTTCCAGATCATGGGTTAGGTTTTTTCTCGTGTGGCTTCAATTGACGTGAAGCATATGCAATCACCTTGTCTCGTTGCATCAGAACGCAACCAAGACCTGCATATGAAACATCACAATAGACAATAAAGTCTTCCGACCCATTAGACAATGTTAGAATAGGAGATTGACATAACAATTGCTTCAGAGTCCAACATGCTTTCTCTTGTTCATCGGTCCATACATAGGCAAGATCCTTGCGAGTCAATTTAGTTAACGGACTAGAAAGTTTAGAAAATCTTGTATGAATAATCTGTCGTAGCAAGTAAGACCCAAGAAACTCTTTATTTTTGAAGGACTCTAAGGAGTTTCTGTTGAGTTTTCATGGTTCAAATAAAACACAGCGGAAGCAAAAACGAGTAAAATAATTTTTATTTGTGAACCACGCAACACCCACCAAGCAGACCAAAACTCAAGACCAGACAAAGCAACAAAAGAAAGGAGAAAAGATTGTATCATACCCTTGATGCTAAGCTCTTCTTGTAAACGAGCCGAATCAAGCTCGAGCTCGGCTCGAAATTTTATGTTAAGCTCGAGATCGGCTTGATAGCTCGACGAGCTTTCATACTTGAAGCTTGAGCTCGGCTCGAAAGGGTACATTTAGCTCGAGCTCGGCTAGAAAAGCTCGAAATAATATAAAAAAATTTAATACAAAAACCAAATTATTCAAAATATAGATAAAAAATGAAATTAATGATTTTTTAGTAACTAATTATTATAAATAGTACGTATATAAAGTAGATTTGTTTCAATAGGTACTCATTTTTAATATGTTTTAATATTAACCCATCTATATATATATATATTACATATATAAATATACATATATTATACAAGGCTCGAAAAGCTCGATAAGGACTCGAGCCGAACTCTTAGAAGCTCGAGCTCGACTCGTTAAATAATTCAAGCTTGTTTTTTGGGCTCGAACCCCTAGATATGTATTCTAAGATGTATAACTCTAGTGAAGTCCACACCAAGTTGCTATCAATTCCCACTATCTAGAGTGTAGATGTGTCAATCTAACACCACCAAATGTTCAAACACAAAGGAACCACAAAGCCTTGTGTTCCTTTTGTTTCTTGAGAGAGTATATAGTGCAATATGTATATTCTATTATCACAGGTTCAAGCAACCAAACCATGTATGCTTTTAGCACTATTTATAGACCTCATATTTGAGTTCAAATTCGTGCATCATTAAGCCTTGCATCAGTTACATGATTATAACCATTAACCTCACCTTTACTAGCCTTAAAGGCCTAGTAAAGAGGATGTTACTCCAAAAGGCCACTCCTAAGTCACGCCTGACTTGGGCTCGTGTCTGTCCATTGGGCACCGGGCATGGGCGTGCCTCCAAGAGTGACGGGCATACCTAGCCACAGGCCATGCCCAATCACGCCCGACTTGGGCTCGTGCCTTCCCGTAGGGCACAACCGTACCTCATAGAGGCACGGCCGTGCCTTGTCCACCAGAACTAGTTTCTGGCTTTCTCTCTCCTTTAACCATCTACGCTGTCGGAATCAATACTTGGCGTGTGACCCAATAGGCCGTTTCTTCATCAACCGTGATACCAACTCGTGTGTGTCAGTGGACACAATCCAACAGACTCCCACTTGCACATGACACACTTACGAAAGGCGTCACCGACATAGAGCGGCCTCTAGCAAGGAATCTATGCCCCTAAGTCAGCATAGGGATTGTCTTCCAAAACAAAAACCAAACCAAAAGGAAAGGTCCTACAGATAAGTGATTACTGATCCCTTTGTTCACGATATCTAATGTGAATGTAGGTCATGGAACACTGTCAACCCTAAATCATTCACGATTATGTTTCTCGATCTAGACTAACTATGACTAACAATAGAAGTTGCATAATTGATCCAATATCGATTCAACTTGAGCACGACCATGCATTTTGATTGTCATCAGCTTAGTCAACAAGGGGCCAGGGATATCTCTCTAAAGAAGAACAAATACCTTCGACTACATCGTCCTATCATAATAACAAGTTCTTGCCTGAAAACTTCCCTTATAACAGCCAGCAACAAACTGCGTTAGAAAGCAATCTAAACAAGACCATATTATTAGTCAAGAAGCGCATGTATCTGTAGTAAAAGGACAAATAATATTATCATCCTGATTTACTCGTGATCATGTCCATGAAGTAAACTCAGGTGCGAGTCCTCCAATTACTTGATCGCTATCAAGTGCATGCTAGTGTTACATAAACATGTATTCAATCGAATACTTTACCAACCACTTGCCTCGATCTTAATTCACTTCTTCCTCCCAATGAAGAACGACCGATCGTGGAGCATTTAGAATAAATAAATTAATTCATGGAAGTAATAAACATGCAAAGATAGAACACAATAATATTTCATAGAGTAATCGCATCATGCGTATATTAAATCCCCATTTAATAGTCATTACAATAAGAAATACATTATTTCTTCTCAAAACAAAAAACAACTAAAATAATTAAACAAAGTCACTAGTAAATCTGATGCCTATCGATTTGGCATGAGAATCATGTTTAGATTGTGTCAAAGGTTTAATGAGCCGATGTGCCAAGTTCCCCTCAATCGGTACTCTACCGATACTATGTCTCCACTCTCGATGATATCATAGATAAAGTGATATTTTCGAGCAACGTGTCTCATGCGTCTATGTACTCTTGGTTACTTAGCTAGAGTTACTGCACCCTCATTTTCATAGAATATCTCAATAGGGTTAGCGATACTAAGAACAACTCCAAGATCATGAATGAATTTCTTCATCCAGACAGCTTCCTTAGAAGCCTCGCGTGCAACAATATACTATGACTCCGTAGTTGAATCAGCCACGGTATCTTGCTTGGAACTCCTCCAACTAATTGCTCCACCGTTTAACAAGAATACAAATCCTGATTGAGACCGGCAATCATCCTTGTCCGTCTGGAAGCTAGCATAAGAATATCGAGTAACTCTGAGCTCCTCCGATCACCGAACACTCAAAACATCTCTCGAGTCCTCCGAAGATACTTGAGAACATTTTTAACATCAACCTAATGACTTTGACTAGGATTAGCCTCATATCGGCTCGTCATGCTCAATGCATACGACACATCAGGCCGAGTACATAGCATGACATAGATGATCGATCCTACTACCAAAGCATACGGGACTAGACTCATTTCTTCTAGTTCCTTTGGAGAACTACGACATTGAGACTTTCTCAATGTCATACCATGCAACATAGACAAATTCCCTTTCTTGGAATCTTGCATCTTGAATCTCTTCAAGACTTTATCTATGTATGTACTCTGGCTCAAATCAATGAGTCATTTAGATCTATCTTTATATGTCTTTATCCCCAAAATATACGCTGCTTCTCCCATGTCTTTCGTAGAGAAGCAACTCCCAAGCCAGGTTTTAACATCCTGCAAGGTAGTAACGTCGCTTCCTATGAGTAGTATGTCATCAACATACAAGACAAGGAAAATTACAGCACTCCTACTAGCCCTGACATACACACAAGGTTCATCCTTGCTTTTAGAAAAACCAAACTCTTTGACTTTTTCATCAAAGCAAATGTTCCAACTACGAGATGCTTGCTTAAGACCATAAATGGACCTCTTAAGCTTGCAGACTTTATTAGGGTATTTGGGATGTACATAACCATCTGGATGTGCCATGTACACCTCCTCCGCCAGATTCTCATTAAGGAAGGCAGTTTTGACATCCATCTGCCATATTTCGTAATCGTAATATGCCGCGATAGCCATTAATACCGATAGCCATTTCGTAATCGTAATATGCCGCGATAGCCGCGAGCATAACTATGCATAATAACAGAGACATGATATATAATGAGCTGTATACCAATAGCAGCCGAGATAGGCTACATCCGTGAGGTGTAGATAAGCCAGACACAGAGGATACATAGCACGTGCACACGTAGCTTTGTATCCAAGATAATAGAAAGGGGTATATCGAGCTCTTTATACCCAAAGAAAGCACTGGGTACATCATACGCTATGGTGTAGATAAGCCCCAGTATAGTAATTGATTTTCAGGTTGCATGTAATACAGCTGGGATACAAGACATCCTGAGGAGACTTTACTCCAGATGACACAGATTGGATGCAGGACATCCTTACGTTGTGTATGTTCAGTTAGTATGCTCACTAAGTGTTAGCTTACGTTTTAGTGTTGCTTGTTGAAGGTTTTGCAGGTTCCATCAAGGGTAAGGCCTCAGCGTGATATTCAGTCGGATATCTCCTGGTTTTCAAGCAAATTTTGACACTACTTTGGTAAATGTTAGCACGTGTATGATTAGAAACTGTATTTTTGAGAAACTCTGATATCTTCTTAGTGCTAGTTCGAAAGATAATGTTTTTAAATTAAAACTAGAAAAGTGGTGTTACAACTTGGTATCAGAGCCAAGGTTTAAGGGATTTTGGCACACATGCGTGTGATGCCTGAACTTAAACCGTGGTTTTGAGATTAAGTGGACCTATCCCTGGGGCAGTAAACCTTAGTGAACATACGGTTAGTAGAAGTTTCAGATTGATATCTGTTTTACAGATAAAGTATGAGTTAGCCTGTTTATGCATGTACAACAGTAATGTGGCTAAGTGTTAAATGATATGAAGTGGGAATCTGATTGGTTAAGTTGAGAATAGGTAAGGTATAGTGTGTTCATAATAATGTAGGGCACATATTATTATAAACACATGGTACATACTTAGACTCAACAAGATCATGATGTACCCTGCGGATTATATGTTTGATAGCATGATGATATATGTATGTAGACCAGTATACCTGCTATGGTACAAAGAAAGTTGTTATAGTATTGTATGTTAAAGATTTCTGATCCTCAGAAAGTGTATGTAGATAGAGTTAGTATGTAACTAACGCAGTAGTCTGAGGTAAGTAGATCTCAGGAAGCTAGAGACAGATATGAAATAGATGCAATCCCTATTCCAACCACTAGACTTACAGATAAGCTTACTAGAGAGATTCCAGCTATAGAGGAATTGCAAGAGTATGAGAACAGTACGGTAAGAAAGACAGTAGTTATAGAATTGGAGTAGAGTCCTACAGATAAACATTCTTTGTTTAAGCACAGTTCATTGAGTAAATATAAGAAAGATTGTAAGTGATGTTATAGAAATGAGTAGATGCAGTAGTGTAGGCTGCAATGATGTATGTCCAGAGAATTGAGAGAATTTAAACCAGAATGTATCAATTATAAGAGTTAGAGTGTACTTACAATGATTTCTAGCAGGTAGGGTACCTCTTCTTGGAGGAGGTTACAGATTCGATCGTGAGTGATCGTTAGTAAGCAGAGATGTAAGGGACATTCCATATGGTTGGGTGTTCAGTAGAATGAAAGGTTATATACGGTTCAAAGTTATTTTGTGAAATAACAAAAGACCAGTAGACTTTGATGTTACCAAGGAAAGAGAAAGTGCAGAGGGAGGCAATGATTAGGCCTCAGTATAAAGAAGTGTTAGAGGTGCAATTTGCACCAATTAGCTTGAATAGATAAGATTACAGAACAGTTTTAAGCTCCCCGACAGATGACAGAAGCGGTGAATGATATCACCGGAAGGTTGATAAAAGTAACTAGTTTTGTCCAGAATGTATTGATATTGAGTTTATGAAATGTAGTGACAGTTATTAGTGACACAGCAAAAGAGATGATGAGTTTTGTATAAAAGAGAGAGCAGTAGTTGAGCAGGTAGAGAATAATGAATGGAAAAGTGAAAGGTTAAACCAGCAAGTATGTCAAGCGAGAGATTAGTGTATATACTATAGTGGGGAAGGCTAGTTCCTCACTCAGATGTAAGAAAGTGTGAGAAGCAAATACATGTGCTCAGAAATTGTTAGAATTCACACTAAAGAGATTATTATTGTTACCAGTGGGGTGTATTGAGTTTGCCCGAAGCTGATAGCTTTAGAGAAAAGCACAGTGAATTCTCTACCCCCACTTTGTGTATCAAGGGTAGGGATAAGTAATTGGAAGTGCAGCATATGGTTGTAGATAAAAGGGTGGAACCGAATGTAATGGCAGGTACCTTTGTCAGTGATAGTACACCTGTTATAGTATTCATTGATTCTGGTAAAGTGAATCTTTGTTGTAGTTTCACATTTATGTTCAGACAAGTGTTTCACCCAGTATGGTAGAATTTCCTCTTGAGGAAGAAGAAGAAGCAGATGATGAGGCTACTATTAAGAATAGTAGGTGTAAGAATAATGTGATAAAGAGAGATAATTGCCGGTTTTCCCATCAATCTTGTAGCAATTGAGGTGAAAGAGTTTTGAGTAGTTGTGAGTAAGAATCGATTGAGTCGGTATCAAGCTCAGCTATTATGTGATCACAAAACAGTATATGTTCAGACCCCAAATGGGGAAGAATTGTTTAATAAAGATAGAAGTGTAAGAGCCAGTAATCCTGTTTGATAGTAAAGTAAGGAAGTATCTAGTTTTTGGGGTTATGGGAAAAGAGAAAATGACATGTTCAGAATGTGTATAGATTACAGAATTAATGAGTATAGTTTATTGAACTATGTTCGATAAATTAGTGATTGTGATTATTGAGGATCGGTTATTTATTCTAACATTTCAGAAACACGTGGTGTTAGTTTTAGAGAAGTGTTAAAAATGTTATACAGAGAGAAATGGTAAGAGAAATTCTCCAAGTGTAAAGTTTACTTATAAGAAGTAAAATTTCAGAATCGCGTTGTTAGGCAGAAAAGGATTGAGCAGATTCAGCCAGGAAAAATCAGTGATGGAATGGGAGCCATCTCAGAATCGTACCATGGTGATAAGTTCCTTTGAGTTTGCAAGGTATTGCAAATGATTTATACTAGACCTTTCTAAGATAGCAGTACCCTTAGTCTAGTTGACTAAAGAAAGTATATAATTCAAGATAAATAATGATCAGTAGTAAGTGGTTGATACATTAAAGTAAGAATGATGTAATAATTCAGTTAAAGATACAAAAAAGCAACTTCCTAACTTATGATTAGAATTAACAGCAGTTGTCTAGCTAGAGCCAATGTGGTAGCAAATGTTTTAAACAGAAACACAGAAATAGCGAGAAAGTTACAGTAAATTTGATTGTCAGATCACCTAGAACTTCTCAGGAGTTTAATATTATCTGAGAAGTAATTGATAGACTCGTAAGAATGTAGATTTTGTTTCAGTAAAGGGAGAGTATTCTTCAGAAAGAATGACAGATGTTTAGTTGGAGGAGATAGTAGTTAGATATAGAGGTCATGTTACACCTCGGTTTAGTATCCCACCCTCGGAGGAAGAATAGAGTAAAAGAGAGATACAGATACCAGAAGACAGACGTGAAACATGTGTTGATTTCAGTAGTAGATGGGATATCTATCTACCGTTAGCAGAGTTCTTTTAGTTAACAGTTACCTTTTAAGTGATAGTGTGTTACCATATGAGATGTCATATAGTAAAACGTGTAAGACCCCTTCCGTTGGGGGTAAATCTAGTCAGAAAAGGTGGAATGATGTAGGAACAATACAACGATAGACTGAATATATATAGTAGATAGGTGAGCAGTTCAAGTAATTCTGAATGGATAGAAAAGATATGTAGATAAGATGAGATCACTGTTAGAGTTTCAGATTAAGACCTATGAATTGTTAAGAGTGGCATATGGTAGAAAGTTAATAGATCATTGCAAGATGAGGTAAAATAACATACAGACAGGAATTACCAGAAATGTTTCACCTTTGTAGGTGATCATGTGACAACCGTCACCAAAAGCAAATGTATATATATATATATATTTATTTATTTATATTTATATAAAAAAATAATAAATAATAAAAAAATATAATAATAATAATAAATAAATAAAATTATATACATTTATATATAAAAACATGTATATAATTATATATATATATATATTGTATATAATAAACAAAAAGAAAAAGAAAAAGAAAAAGAAAATAGAAATCAACCCAACACAACACAATCATTTATTTTACTTACACACTCAACCATCATCACCACCTCACCCCCCCCCCCCCTCACTCTCTTCTTCTTTTTTTTCTATAAATACCAACCTTTTTTATTTATTTTTCACACTACCTTCAACCAACTTACTCTCTCTCTCTCTCATTTTCTTACACTCCATCTCTTCTCTTTTCTCTCTTCTTCTTTCACCAACAAAATCTCCCAAGAACATCAAACCCTTGTTCATCTTGTGAAGATCAAAGACAAATCAAAGAAAAAGAGTTGGTAAGATGATCATAAAACACTCATCTCTACTCTTCTACCTTTCTTCTTTTCTTCTTTCTTCTTTCTTTTATTTATTTTCTTTGTTGTTCATCTTATTTCCTTTATATATATATATATATATATCTATAATCATGTAAATATAAACATCCTACCAATGTTGTAAGGAGCACATGAAATGTGCATCATCCTACCATTGTTGTATGGAACTTAATCAACTAAAAATCAAGAAAATAAGACTTTGATCATACATGTGTTTCATCTTAACAAATGTTGTAAGGAACACATAAAATGTGTATCATCCTACTATTGTTGTAAGAACACATGGATTATCAAAGCTTATACTCATACAATATGATTAATCATGAATATAAACATGTTATATTAAAGTTATGACCCATAAGCAAAAAGAATATTAAAGCTGGCAGATTCTGATGCTAGAACTCCCCACTTGTTTTTGTTATATCTGGAGTTCTAGGTATCAAAATCAGTTGATTCTTTTTGCTAATCTTAGTTTAAGGTGTTACCTTTCATTTAAACCTGGATTCACTAATTTTCATCAACGTTTGATCCTTCAAACATATTTAAAAAGACCCATATGTTGAATCTGGAAATCTGACAGATTTAAAAAGGTACACTTTAAATGCGTGTAACTTACTCATTCTTGGGTAAAAATATGTCTAGTTTTTTTTTAAAATTTTAATCGTTGAGTCGTGGTTAATTCCCAGTTTGAATCATGTAAAAAAGAGGTGGTATGAGCCCTAAACAGACGTTTTAGTAACAACATGTCATCCAGACACTGATCAGTGGACATCTTATACACTTTTAATTATTAAAAATATTAAACATGGATTATAAATTCCTATATTTTTACTGGACATTCTAGAAACATGTATTAAGATTATATTAAAATATCAAACCTTAATATGACTCCTAAAATACAATTTTTAATTTTTAAAGTTCAACTTAAAGAACTGAAAATTTCAGTGAACACTTATGATTTATGGAAAAATAGAGACAACCTTTAACTATTTAATAAATAAGTTAACAATAAATATATAATACAAAATAATAAATAAAATAAGTCTAATAGAGCTACATACCTCTTATATTAGGAAAGGAGCTTCGGTAGGAACAAGAAATCCTTACGAGTGAACACCTTTGCATACCGAGTGAGTATCATAGCCCCTTTTTACCGTATTTCATATTATTTTGGGGTGAAAGCATGTGTATATATTTCATGAAAAGTTTATTGCCTATCTTCTTATTTATTTCAAATATTATTTTGAGCACTTATGGTATTATTCTTTGATGTGCTTGGGTGATCGTTGTAAGGCCCTTTCGTTGGACATTATTCCTTAACTCCGCTAGTGAGCCGATGGTATTTGTAAGTAGCGCTATTTGGAGATTCCGACGTCTCCCATTTATGGTTGACGAACTATAGATGTACTTTACCACTACTAACGTCATTTAATATAGGCGTTAGGTTTATCATGGGCAATTGGTTGTCGGCTAGGTTGGATAATGGCTCAAGCAACAATCATCATAGTCTATTACTACCATGTGCAACGTATTGGGCAATATAATACATCTTCTATCATTATTTCATACTTGGATTTTATTCAAAAAATTCCATCAATTATTTAAACTTTTCTCATTTAAAAGATATTTTGTGCATATATTAAAAACCTATGAACTCACCAACTCTAGTAGTTGACCGTTTTCTTTCTTTTACCCGTGCTTTCAGGTGATCGTCGTTAGGTACCTTATGCATACAAACATGATGTGTGGCATCTTCATCCTCATCGTCACGTTTTATAAAAACAATATTTATTTTATTTTCGCATCGTACAAGACAATGTCATTTAATTTTTATTCGATTATGTAACTTTTATTTATCTTTTACCCGAACTACTTATTTTTGTTAAGTCAATATAATGGTTATTGTCTATTTACCTTGTGTGATGATATCTTGTGCTGTGACACCTCGTGTTTCCGCTTTAGCGGGGTGTGACAGATTTGGTACCAGAGCCTAAGGTTATAGAGAATGTTGTTTTCCTTATGGGGGGAAAACACCAACTATAACCAAAGGTTTATAAAAATGATTTTCAAAATAATTTTGTTTGAAATGCATTAAGTGTATTGATAATATAATTAAGCTAAGTACCACATTGTTATACCTCAATTAGACAAAGCTTGATCACCTATGTCTAATTTAGCTATGTACGATATGGGACTTAGGGTAGTTATAATAAAAATATACTTAGAAATATTTTTCATTTATTTTCTTTCTGGAGCACGATTATTGTGTGTGTGCATAAGCATGGCATATCATAAGTACTTGCATATATTAGCACACTTAGTAACCAATTTTATATATATCGAAGTCTGTAATGTCATCATTAGGTTGACGCACTAAGATTACATATTCTTTACCCATGGAGGTTAGAATAGAAACTTAGTAGGAGAGTCCCCGAGTTTCACGACCTAGTGTATTATCAACACCAACTTCCTGTGAAGCATGTGTTAGGCTCACGGCTAGGAAAAGAGTCCCCTTACCAACGAGAGTAACATCGTGACCTTTTCATTAGGATGGAGAGAACTACTGATTTAGGGAGCACATAGAGGCACCCTCAGTAGTAACGGAAACTATATGATTGAACATGTTTTGCTTAAATCACGTTATGAAATGTATGATTTTAAAATTTTACATGCATTGCTATATGATTGAACGGGAGTGTTAGTTGTTAGACCTTATATCTTAGGATCACCATAACCTAACTAAATAGAATTTGTACAAATGAGAGACCCGTATGTGATTACTAGTATGTTTCTTCTGAACAATTATAATGCATCAATGCTATCTGACTCTAGAATATATAGAAGCTTCGTACCACTAGTTTTTAGACCAAAGCTCAATCTAAAATTTCAAATATTGAAAGAGGCCTATATCATGGAATTTGCTAATGGACAAGAAGTCAAGACTAGAGATATAATCACTAAGTGTACCTTGAACTTAGCAAGCAAAAACTTTAACGTAGACCATACCAATCAAATTAGGGAGCTTTGATGTAATTGTTGGTATGTATTGGCTATCCAAAAATCAAGCTGAAATACTTTGTTCTGCAAAGATCATTCAGATTCCACTATCACAAGATGAAACGCTTGTCATATAAGGAGAAAAGACCAGGAAGAACGTCAAGGTGGTATCATGCATGAAAATGCAAAAATATTTAAGAAAGGACTATATCGCATTCTTCACTCACGTTGTAGAAACGGAGGTTTAGGAAAAGCACATTCACGATTTTCCAATCGTTCGGGATTCTCCCAAGGTGTTTCCGGATGAATTACTTGGACTACCCTCAGTTAGACAAGACAAATTTGGATTGATTTAATCCCTGGAGCCGCGCTCGTAGCAAAGGCACCATATCGGTTAGCCCCGTTGGAAATGTAGGAAATTGCCTGCACATCTTCAAGAGCTACTCGACAAAGGAATTATTCGACCAAGTACCTCACCATGGGGAGCCGTAGTCCTATTCGTCAAAAAGAAAGATGGATTGCTACGAATGTGCATACACTATAGGGAACTCAACATATTGACCATCAAAAATCAATACCCTCTTCCTCGAATCGATGACCTTTTCGATCAACTTCAAGGTTCTACCTATTTTTCTAAAATCGATATTCAATCTGGATATCATCAATTAAGAATCTGTGAAGAGGACGTGCCCAAAACCGCGTTTAGAACACGTTATAGTTATGCCCTTTTGATTGACAAACGCACCAATGGTCTTCATGGACGTAATGAACCGAGTATGCAGACTATACTTAGATAAGTTGTGATTGTGTTTGTTGATGATATACTCATTTACATGCGACACAAGAGCAACCATGAAAAGCATTTAAGGTTGATACTAAAGTTACTTAAGGATCAGAAGTTTAAAGTTACTTAAGGATCAGAAGTTGTATGCCGGGAATTACATTTTCTAGGCCACGTAATTAATAGGAATTCATGTTGACCCAACAAAGATCGAAGCCATAAAGAAATAGGAACCCCATATATCCCGACTGAAATTGTAAATTTCTCGGTTAAGTACATTTATTTATAGAAAATTTCTCAAAATTTGCGCAACCAGTCGCGGCATTAACTCAAGAGGATAAGAAGTTTGTTTGGTGAAAAAAAAAACATATTCTACGCTTAACAATAAGTTAGCAATGCACCAATTTTGGCGTTACCCGAAGGAACATATAACTTCGTGGTATATTGCGATGCGTCACACCAAGGATTGGGTTGTGTGTTGTTGCAAAAAGAGAAAGTCATTGATATGATTCGAGACAATTCAAAGTGCATGAGAAGAAATTTACTACCCACAACTTAGAGTTAGGAGCCGTAGTATATGCCCTTAAAAAATGGAGAAATTACCTTTATAGTACTAAGCGAACTTTTTATACAGACCACAAGAGTCTTCAGCATATTCTTGATCCAAAGATGCTCGATATGAGGCGTAGAAGATGAGTAGAATGGCTTAGTGACTACGATTGTGAAATCAAATACCATACTAGCAAGGCCAATATGGTCGCTGATGCTCTATGAAGAAACAAAAGAGTGAATCCATCTAGGGTACAAGCTTTAGGAGCAACCATTCAAACAAGCCTAAAGGAAAGAATAGTTGAAGCTCAAAAAGAAGCATCAAAGACGGAAAATTTGAAGAACGAGACCCTATATCACTTGGAGCGATGATTCAAAACAGGCCAGATGGAGTGCACCACTTCGAAAACAACAATTGGATAGCTAAGTTTAATAACCTTTAATCAACAATTTTAGACGAGGCTTATAATATTCAATCCACCCTGGAGCCGACAAAATGTTCTCAAGGAATACTATTGGTAGGCCTGGAATAAAGAAAGACGTCTCCTTGTTCGTGGGAAATGTTTAACTTGCGCAAGGGTTAAGACAGAACACCAGAAGCCATCCGGTTTGTTGCAACAGCCAGAATGGAATGGGAACATATAAGCATGGATTTCGTATCTAAATTACTCCGATCTGCAAAAGGGTACGATTCCATTTGGGTTATAGTAGATCGACTCACGAAATCGGCACCTTTTCTCCCTATACGGGAAGATTACAAAGTGGAAAACTGGCTCAGAATTATATTGACGAAGTTGTTGCCCGACACGCAGTACCAATTGCAATAATATCCGATAGAGGTAGTCGGTTCACATCCCGATTTTGGCAATCGTCACAAAGGGCGTTAGGTACGCAAGTAAACCTGAGCAGCGCCTACCACCCTCAAACGGATGGGCAATCGGAGAGAACGATTTAGACACTAAAGACATGTTGTGTGCATGCGTAATAAATTTTAGTGGAACTTGAGATTCACATATACTATTAGTTAAGTTTTCTTAGAATAATAGGTGTCACACTAGCATCTAGTGTGCACCATATGAAGTCTTGTATGGGCGCAAGTGTAGATCCGCACTTAATTTGTTGGAAATTGGCGATAGGAAATTGACTAGACCTGATATCATGCAAGCGGTCATCGACAAGAATACAATTATGAACGATAGGCTTAAGATTGCCAAAGATCATTAGAAAATTTACGCTGATAATCTCCATAAACCTTTAGAGTTCCAAGTGGGCGATAAAAGTGCTTATAAAGGTATTGCCGTCGAAGAAAATAGTACATTTTAAAAAAAAAAGGAAAACTATATCCCAGATTCTTTAGACCATTTGATATAATCAGAAGAATTAGGCGAGGGGCGTATATGCTTAAATTGCCACAAGAACTAAATGCCATACACGATACCTACCATATGTCAAATCTAAATAAATTATTAGCTGATGAAACTCTAGTACTACCCCTAAAGTATGTTCAGATGATCGGTTAAATTTCGTACATGAACCAATTGAAATTCTTGACCGTAAGGTCAAACAGCTTAGAAATAGTAAGATTCAAATTATAAAAGTTCGATTGGAATTCAAGTACGGACCCGAATACACATGGGAACGCGAAGACTACATGAAACATAAATATCCTCACCTCTTTAATAATGTTAGTACAAAGTAAATTTCGGGACGAAATTTCTCTAACTAGGGGAGACTGTGACAACCGTCACCAAAAGCAAATGTATATATATATATATATATATATATATTTATTTATTTATATTTATATAAAAAAATAATAAATAATAAAAAAATATAATAATAATAATAAATAAATAAAATTATATACATTTATATATAAAAACATGTATATAATTATATATATATATGTATATTTATATAATAAACAAAAAGAAAAAGAAAAAGAAAAAGAAAATAGAAATCAACCCAACACAACACAATCATTTATTTTACTTACACATTCAACCATCATCACCACCTCACCACCCCTCACTCTCTTCTTCTTTTTTTTCTATAAATACCAACCTTTTTTATTCATTTTTCACACTACCTTCAACGAACTTACTCTCTCTCTCTCTCATTTTCTTACACTCCATCTCTTCTCTTTTCTCTCTTCTTCTTTCACCAACAAAATCTCCCAAGAACATCAAACCCTTGTTCATCTTGTGAAGATCAAAGACAAATCAAAGAAAAAGAGTTGGTAAGATGATCATAAAACACTCATCTCTACTCTTCTACCTTTCTTCTTTTCTTCTTTCTTCTTTCTTTTATTTATTTTCTTTGTTGTTCATCTTATTTCCTTTATATATATATATATATATATATATATATCTATAATCATGTAAATATAAACATCCTACCAATGTTGTAAGGAGCACATGAAATGTGCATCATCCTACCATTGTTGTATGGAACTTAATCAACTAAAAATCAAGAAAATAAGACTTTGATCATACATGTGTTTCATCTTAACAAATGTTGTAAGGAACACATAAAATGTGTATCATCCTACTATTGTTGTAAGAACACATGGATTATCAAAGCTTATACTCATACAATATGATTAATCATGAATATAAACATGTTATATTAAAGTTATGACCCATAAGCAAAAAGAATATTAAAGCTGGCAGATTCTGATGCTAGAACTCCCCACTTGTTTTTGTTATATCTGGAGTTCTAGGTATCAAAATCAGTTGATTCTTTTTGCTAATCTTAGTTTAAGGTGTTACCTTTCATTTAAACCTGGATTCACTAATTTTCATCAACGTTTGATCCTTCAAACATATTTAAAAAGACCCATATGTTGAATCTGGAAATCTGACAGATTTAAAAAGGTACACTTTAAATGCGTGTAACTTACTCATTCTTGGGTAAAAATATGTCTAGTTTTTTTTAAAATTTTAATCGTTGAGTCGTGGTTAATTCCCAGTTTGAATCATGTAAAAAAGAGGTGGTATGAGCCCTAAACAGACGTTTTAGTAACAACATGTCATCCAGACACTGATCAGTGGACATCTTATACACTTTTAATTATTAAAAATATTAAACATGGATTATAAATTCCTATATTTTTACTGGACATTCTAGAAACATGTATTAAGATTATATTAAAATATCAAACCTTAATATGACTCCTAAAATACAATTTTTAATTTTTAAAGTTCAACTTAAAGAACTGAAAATTTCAGTGAACACTTATGATTTATGGAAAAATAGAGACAACCTTTAACTATTTAATAAATAAGTTAACAATAAATATATAATACAAAATAATAAATAAAATAAGTCTAATAGAGCTACATACCTCTTATATTAGGAAAGGAGCTTCGGTAGGAACAAGAAATCCTTACGAGTGAACACCTTTGCATACCGAGTGAGTATCATAGCCCCTTTTTACCGTATTTCATATTATTTTGGGGTGAAAGCATGTGTATATATTTCATGAAAAGTTTATTGCCTATCTTCTTATTTATTTCAAATATTATTTTGAGCACTTATGGTATTATTCTTTGATGTGCTTGGGTGATCGTTGTAAGGCCCTTTCGTTGGACATTATTCCTTAACTCTGCTAGTGAGCCGATGGTATTTGTAAGTAGCGCTATTTGGAGATTCCGACGTTTCCCATTTATGGTTGATGAACTATAGATGTACTTTACCACTACTAACGTCATTTAATATAGGCGTTAGGTTTATCATGGGCAATTGGTTGTCGGCTTGGTTGGATAATGGCTCAAGCAACAATCATCATAGTCTATTACTACCATGTGCAACGTATTGGGCAATATAATACATCTTCTATCATTATTTCATACTTGGATTTTATTCAAAAAATTCCATCAATTATTTAAACTTTTCTCATTTAAAAGATATTTTGTGCATATATTAAAAACCTATGAACTCACCAACTCTAGTAGTTGACCGTTTTCTTTCTTTTACCCGTGCTTTCAGGTGATCGTCGTTAGGTACCTTATGCATACAAACATGATGTGTGGCATCTTCATCTTCATCGTCACGTTTTATAAAAACAATATTTATTTTATTTTCGCATCGTACAAGACAATGTCATTTAATTTTTATTCGATTATGTAACTTTTATTTATCTTTTACCCGAACTACTTATTTTTGTTAAGTCAATATAATTGTTATTGTCTATTTACCTTGTGCGATGATATCTTGTGCTGTGACACCTCGTGTTTCCGCTTTAGCGGGGTGTGACAGATCAACAAAGGAATTGGTAGTTGTTTCCCTGTAAGAGGTATTAGGGAATAAAAAGAACAGTTTTATATAGACCAACCAATAGTTATTTTAGAAAGTAAAAGTTAAGAGTTCATGTAAAGAATGGATAGAACTTGTAAGAGTACAGTAAAAGCATAGAAAGGATTCAGATACACTCGGATATATGGATGTCATGTATGTGTGGTACGTGTTTCATGAGAATGATGTAACAACCGTTTACTTTGGTAGCGGATAGTAAGTGATGTAAGACTATTGTCAGTGCGCTGCAATAGCACTCAGAGATGAGAAGATATAAGACTACCACTAATGTGCTATGGTAGTATTCAGCTTGATAATGTTTAGACATTTGTATAGTAGATTTCGGGGACGAAATCGTTCCAAGTGGGGAAGAGTTGTAACGCCCTAAAGTTCAAAAGTTGTTATGGCTAAGTGTTACAAAAGATTATAGGTGTTTATAAAACTATAGGGGCTAAAGCTATCAGATTAAAAGATGATAAGTCCAGGGGCTGTTTAGCAATTTGTAAAACAATCAAATGAATACACAATAGATTCAAGTAGAGAGAAAAGTATGGAAACACCTTAATGTGTGTGTTTTCTATTCAATATTATATCAAAGGGTTACAAGGAAGCAAGACAAGAATACTATATATACTAAGTACAAAGTAAAACATAAAAACATTAAATTGTGACTAGACTTAAACACAAATATAACTCTAACATTCTCCCCCTTGTTTAAGTCTAGCTCATATTTCTTTGACCCATCTTTCTCTGCCAATGTCTGATCATCTTTCGTTCATCTCGTTTGGCATCGAATAGCTTTATGACTTCAGTTAATCTGACTCTGGGCGCTTGGTCTACTTCATCCTTTAGGCTCATACTATAATCCAAAATTGTTAAGGTCCAAATTTTCAAAGATCCATCTGAGTAAGCATTAACTTCTTTGAACCTTAAGAAGAACTTTTCTCTTTTGCTGTTAAACAAGACAATCCCTTCATCTCCCTCAAACTCTTCATCATCACTCCATACAACTTGAAACATATTCAGTTGGTCAATCTTTGAATGTTCTGTGTTTGGCTTTAGCAGATTGATTTTGGCTTTATCAGATTCGGCTCCCAACTGAAGATCTATATACTCTGCAATTTGACATCGGTGCCTAATGAACTCCCTGAGCTTCTTATAACCAGCTGAATCTTCAACGTTCTTTTCTAGTTTCATTTCAAGCTCCTCTAGCAGAAAATTAACGTCACTAAGGTTTAAGAATTTTAGGTCCACATGCCCAATTGTATAATTCTTCATATCTGACCTTGTGACTAGATAGCTGATCATTTCTTTATAGACAACTCTCTGAACTCCAACAAAATTGAGCATTATGATCTGAAATTTTGACTTGACTTCCTCTTTCTTTGAAGTATACGTATTGAGAATCATCTTTGCTTTAACATCTTCTACATCTTTGGCACCCATCATATTCACATCCAACATTTCTTCTATTTCCTCTGCATAGATGTCAACAAATTTTTCTTCTAGAAAGGCCACTGGTATATCTTGGTATCTCCAGTTTCTAACGGTTTTCTTCATGGCCTCCCTAGTTAGCACATAGCTTTTCTTTACGTTTGGTAAAGACCCAGTGTGAATCGAATCTATTTGAGCAGTTTTAGGAATATTCCATTCTGACTGTTTATATATTTCTCTGATTTGATTTTCTTTCAGTTGTTGTTTTCTAATGTCTGAAGGAGTGACTCTAAATTGCTTAGGAGATGGCGGAAATTGTTCTATTACTTCTTTATGCACTTTCAACACACTATCCAAATTGTAACTTTCAAGCCCAGATTCATCAACTATCTCAGAAGAAGGCTTTTCAACCTCTTGCTTGCTCAGCCATAAGGCTAGCGTCAGATCCTCATCCTCTACCTCAACCTCAGTCAAATTAGACTCTTCAAATTCAACCACAGTCTGCTTGCCCTTATATTTTCATTTAAACGATGTTTCCTCCAATCTCGCAGCAACTGCACTGATTCGCTGAGCAGCCGGGGTATCAAAATAAGTTTTCAAACGTTTCTCCCACAGGACGATCGGTGTCTGAGTCATCATCGTCATGCCTAGGCCGTTTTGATGACCCGGCAGCAGCTTTACACGTAGACTCCACCTCAAATCTCAACAATGATAAGATATCTAAATCCTCAAAACTGCTATCACCCTTGCCAATCAATTTCACCATTAATAAGCTTTTTAATTCATCCACTGAAAAAAGCATCTGTAACTTTATCCTTTACCTCCATTTCTTTCTGTTCGACTAAATCATCCAATTTCTTTTCGATTCTGGTGAGTCTGTCAAGTTGTAATCTTTGAATATTATCAATTCTGACATGCAAATTTTCAAGAGCAGCATCAAAATCAACCTTGGAAACGAATTCCTTACCCGATTCAGATTCAGAAGTTGTAACACCGGGATCACTTAGATTACCCGTTGAGGTTCCAGCATCTCCAGAAACGAATTCTGTAGATGAAGGACCACCAACTTTCATAGCCGGATTGACGTTGGCTATGGTGGGATTTCCTACTAATCCTTGGATATGGCATGTGAATGCTTCACCTGTAGTAGTTCCATCTGGTCTATCACTGAATAGACCACTTATTGCTTCAAGAGTTTCCATGTGTTTTGAAAGAAAATCAACAATCTGTTGATAGTTATCGACGTGCGTAGAAACGACAAGTGTGGCCTAGAGAGGAGTGCCACTTGTTTCAATAACAGTTTCCTCCAAATGAGGAACCATTAGAATATGTGCTTTATCTCCGTATGATGAAACAATATCCTGTTGAGAGGATACTGAGTGGCTTGGAGGGGTTTGTGCATACTCTGGTGGGAGGCCAGAGTCTTTTTCAATGCCAGGTATAAACCCGACAGTAGATGTGGTTTCCAGGCTAAAAATGGTTCGAGGAATCTCAGCAATCACATATTCTTTTCTTACATCACTCACTCCCTCACTTTGTTTTTGCCTTTCAGCATCTTCATCTACATTAGGCGCAGTAATATCATCATACATCATTTGTGTATCAATATCCGAAAAATCCATCATTTGGTCATATTCAGATAAACTAGTATGTACTCTTTGACCATCAGGACCTAACTCCTCCTCGATCTGATCTGGAAACATTTTCTCAATATGTTTTTGGAATGAATCAGTGTTACTTTCAGATGGGTCCAGAGCAACTCCCTCTCTAAACTCACCAACACCTTCACTTTCTTCTCCACCCCTCTCAATTATTTTTTCTGTATGCTCTCCCCTGTCAGCTTCTCCCGTAGAAGACTGACTCCTAATATCACTAGCACTCAGGGATCCTAACGTTCTTGGGGTAGGATCAACAGGCTCTTGTCGATCCATAAGAACAATGTTATTTTCTCTCACATACTCCTGGACCACCTCGCTTTCCAGATCCAACAAATGTACTTACTCAACAGGCATCACGAATGGTTGAATATCAGGCATCGCCGGGATTTTGTATAATTTGATCATCATTTGAATCTGCACTGCTGGTTCACCATCACGCCTCAAGATATCAGTATATCTGGCCATCACCCGTTGAATAATCATAGACAGAAACCGCGGAAACGGTAAGAAGTTACGTCTTTTTCCCGGTATCACTTTCTCCCTGGCCACCTTGGCTATCTCAATAAAAACAACTCTGCATAGTCAAAATGAAAATGCTTAGCCATTCCTGTTGGAGATCTGCCCACTGACAAACGTATGCCGGTATCACTACTAATGAAGCGCGAGCCTATTGGGTCACACGCCAAGGATTGATCCCGACAGCTTTATGTGGATAGAGAAAGTCAAAGAATCAAAAGTGTTTTGATTCGAGGCTTCACGACCGTGAAGGGTGCTCCACGGGTAGTGAAGCAGGCTGCCCTAACGATTGTTCGACGGCCGCCACGCGTCGTGACGCCTTTGGGCTTCACAGCCCGTGACGAGGTCGTGAGGGGTCGTGAAGGAGATGCCCTCACGAGTCTCGACCGGGCGGCATGGCTCGTGGAGTTCTAAGTCCCCTCGTGGCGCACTTAGGCTTCACGACCTGTGAGAGCCCGGGAGGGGTCGTGAAGAGGGTAGCTGCAGTGACAGTTGTGTTTTATTGGACCATTTGATGGTCCAATCCATATCCATGCTTTATGGCCGGGTTTTTGAGGTAAGATGTTGGTCATTGAGGCATGGAGACTAAGAGAACACATGAAGAACTCTCTCTTGATACTAGCTCTCTCTTGGCTCCAAAGGGAAAGATACACATACACTAAGTGAGGTATTCTTGAGTGTGGCAAGTGTTTCATGGTGCAAGAGGAGATCTACATGGGCTGTTCCAGATGATGGAGTCATGGTGGACGTTCATCTATGGGTTGCTAGTACAATGGGATTAAGCATACTTGGTGTGGACTTGCAATGGAGAAGAAGTCTTTTGTTTCTTCATCTTCATCCCAATCCACATGTAGAGCTCGAATTCCAGCCATGGTAAGGAGGTACTTTCTACTCCTTCTTCTTGTTCTTTAGTTGCAATTTGCTTTGTAGTGTATTCCACCATTGGAACTAGTTGTGGGCTTAGTGTGTGATTTTTTATGTCTTGCATGCTACTTTCTTATTTGCTTACGCTTTGTTTGTGCCCACCACGAGTTCCAACAGTGGTATCAGAGCCATCTCTACAAAGAAATTGCACTTTGATGGCTTGAAAACTGAAAATGGACATTCTGTCCAGAAGAGCTTCTCGGGCCGTGGAGCTTTTGCCTTCACGGGTCGTGAAGCCTACACGAGTGGCTTCATGGGGTGTCGCTCGTGAAAGGTTTTGACTGTGTCAGAGTCGTGGAGCTCATCGGCTTCACGGGCCGTGAGGACCCGTGAAGGCTTCTGGGCCGTGAAGGTCTCGTGAACAGTGTTTTTATCCTTGTTTATAAAAGAAATAAATTTTTGGTTTTAGCACCTTTCGATTCTGTTTTTCCAGAACCTGTCCTTTTGTTTGGACACTTGAAAAGCCCCGTTTATGTGTCTTGATTCGTATATTTATATGTATTGGTGGTTTTGGCATAAAATGCACACATGCATATACTTATATTGTGTATATATGAATATGTGTTCTCAAAGTGTTTGGGATACTAATGCATATGTACAAGGATTGTTCCTTTTGTGCCTTGAGTGCTTTGCTTGTTTGAACAATCTTAATCGAGATACATTTTGCATGGTTTTGTTGTGGCACACCATGTTTTGTTTGTGGTTGTTGTTGTGTCCGGTAACGCCTTGCCCGTTAGACCTATGTGTTTGTTGTTTGGTTGTTTATTTATGTATTCATTCATTTGGTGACTTTTAGTCACAATGGTTTGTAATAATACTTAATTCGGTTTGTAAATTTGTAAATTTATTATGGCTTGCATGCCATTACTTTCCTTTGTACTTGTTGTAAGTAGCTTAGAATAGCAATCGCGGCTTGCATGACATTTCTTTTCAAATTGTTTGTAATTGTGAAAAGAAGACAGAGGACAACCATCGAGAGTCGTGGTAGGGACGTCTCGGCTATATTGGATCTGGTGGATCATGTGGAGATGACGGATTCAGTGGGAGCACTTCCGGCGAGGCCATTTGGTTGTGTCTTTAGTTTGGCCTTGCTCTCTCCGTTTGGCTCACGGGGAGGGCGCATAGGGTTTAGGGGCGTGTTACCGGATATTTTCTTTGTGCGTGCGTGTTACCGGATATTTTCTTGCGTGGTTGTTTAGGATCTTCGCATGCTAGAAAACTTTTCAAAATAATAAAATCTCAAGAGTTGTTAAATTGTTTAACAAACCCCACGCGCTCACGATTAACAAATAAATATAAATTGGTTTATTTAAAGTGAAAAATGCGTTTTGTCACTTGTTTGTTAATCATCTTGAAAAGAGGTTTTTTAAACCGGAAAGACAAAAGTCCCATTTTTCTCAAACGTAAATCACACGCCACCCGTAAGATGACACCACCCGAATATAGTGAGGCATGGGATGATTGTCGAGCTAAGCACGAGTTGTTCCATGCTGATCTGTGTGGAAGGTGAGTGTGGCGACTTGAAATTATTGGTTGTCGAGCTTAGCACGAGCCAATGATTGTCAAGGGTGTCATCGTGTATCTTGACGGACGATTTACAATTCCAACTTAATACACCTTGGTAATTGTCGTGCCTATACCGAGTTGCCAAAGCGGCTTAACAAGGAATTGGTGTAAGAAGGGATCAAACATGCCAAACCGACGCTATGAGTGTTGATGGATCCCACAAGTGTCTAAGAGTTGTAGTCTCGGATTACAATTGGTAAAGCGTTTACCGGCCGAAATAACTACATGAAGTGATCCGCAGCAAACCCGTCATGTAGTGAAGTGAAATAAGGTTCTTAGCCCTTGTTAAGATAATTGTTTTTCTTAAAACTATAATGGGTAATTATCGTAACGAGGATTGTATCAAAACTAACTAAACGTGTATTCTTATATCTTTAATTGGCAAACGTTAAGGACACCGCTTCAACTTAAAACTCCGTTCGTTCCTAAAGAAGGTGAGACTCACTAATGTGGACTTCGTGGACTAGGATTGGTTGTTGAGGATTGTCCTTCACCATGAGTCAAAGTTGCACATTTTAGAGAAATCCCTTCTAGAGCCAAAATGCTACCAACGCGACCCAGACCTCTAAATGCATGTAAAAGTGCATCGTGGCCTTGATCGGTTGAAGGATGCATGAAGGCGGGAAAATTAGTGTCCATATCCTTGAGTTAGAGAGGTACGTGGACCTAAAGGAGAGGCATGGATTCGCCAAAGGGAGGGAGCTTGTGGTGAATGAAAAATCTCCAAAGTCCCTGCCCACGTGATGTAAATAGTTCATTGTGAACTATCACATGCACAATATGGAGAAGTCCTTGATTAAGCATTATGGCATGTTATGGACTGCTAAGTTCTGCATGGCCAAAGTATGACTTGCCTCACCAACTCCTGCTAATATTATAAAGGAACAAGAAACCGAGAAGAAGAAATTGACCTCAAGTGGAAAGTTTGGTTTTACCAAACCTACCATATATGTGAAGTCAGAGGGCAATGAGATTGTGTCTCAAGATATGACTCCACAAGGGGTAATTTACTACTTCTGCGGAAAGATTGGAAAATTGGCACCACCACGCCTGCCCTATGAGCCTGAAAGAGCTAAAATCACTTATAAGTAAGAGAAATTAGCTCCTTGACTTTAGGAACATTCATGATCAAACTCCATTGCTCTTCTACTTCTAAAGGCTAGGTTTTAAACGCTAGCAATAACGCTCACGTTTGTCACAAATTTGTTTGTTACAAAGTGAAGGTGTTAAAAGATAAGTAGGCGGATGAGGCATGGAGAGTTGGAATTCGAAAAGGGAAACATAGTTGTTGTCCCTATTGAGAGGATTGGAAGTTTGTATCTTGCCTTTCCTTCCAGCTATTCTATTACTTTATTGGATGTATGTTTATGCCATGTATGGCTAGAAATATTATATCTAAACGCCTTTGTTGACGATGGATATTACTTTGACTTTTGAAATTAGTGGTGATTTATTTCAAATTTTATCCATGTCGTGGCATTTAAAATAAGCTTATGCTTAAGGAGTAATAGAACGATCATAAATTTATTGATAAGTTATCCTATTGTGAAAGTCGATTAAGCAATATAAACAAGACTTGCATCACCAAGATCCGTGAGGTTTAGGAACTTGGAACCCTTTGACCATGGGTCAAATGTTGAATGCATATCTTGTTTGTTATTCTAGATGACTTAAACATCCTTCACTTGAGTATGTGAGAGGATTCAAAGCTTGTTGGATTTCGTTCACACTTTTAGTGTGTTGACCGTTCAAGCAAACATTAAGGGGTAACTTTAGATACCTTGTTACCTTTACCAGTGATGGTAGAAGGGATGGTATGTCTATTTTAATGGACTAGTTTTTGAAACTTTAGAGGTGTTCAAAACTCACCATAACGAGGTACATGATAGAAAGAGCAATGCAACTATGATACTCGGATCTAGTTAAGATGCTTAGTACCTTAGTCTTATATTATGTGACTATCATAAGAATTATGGGATTGTCTCACAATCCATTCCTCTTAAGACACATTGTTACATGTGGTCATCTAAAGGAGGAACCGGACATTTTGATATGGTCCGACAAGTGATAGGTTACACTTTTATGTCCAAAATTGTTTTGGGTCATTCTCCAAATGGGGGGCATGAGTTCTAAATTTTATGAACAACAAAGACGGTCATGTAAACACCTTAGAGGATATGACGGAAAGGAGGATCCTTGTTTGTCTATTCCAAAGTCTGGATTGTCTAGCCTACGTTTAGACGTGAGGTGGAGGAAACCAGGATCTAGAGGTATTTACTCCATTAGGTACTCCACTAAGACCATGGGATATTTGTCTTGACAAACCTTGTGAGAACTTGTAAGTTGCTCATAGGTAGAGTCTCTTAAGAAATTAATATCCATGGATGCCAGTGAGAGTAAAATATACCTTGAATGGAAGAACCTGATGTTGACACTAGAATCCAATCAGAAATGTTTGAAACTCAGCATGGCAATGCTGGAGAACCTGGCATAAGATCATTACCTCTTGGTGGAAGTTGTCATAAGACCAGAAAGATATAATTCGTTATATCTGAGGAAGACAACTTTATGATGATTCGTGATGAATGCGTGAACTACCGGAAAGCATAGTGGGCTTGGAGTCCGCTAGGAGAAAGGAGGAAATGATAAGATGAGATGTTATCCACGACGGATATCCAAGATTTCGACTTGGTTGATCCTACACCTGGGTGTGAACCCGCAAGGTGTGATTGGTTCCTTATGGAGATAGACCAACATGGATAAGTTTGTAGACTACTTCAAATGCCAACTAGTAGGAATGGTTTAACGATGATTGACCATGAGGAAGGTATCATCTAGAAACATTCTCCCAGTGGTTATGTTGAAGCCCACACAGATACTTATTTTATAAGTGCCTTTTAGGCTGTAGTGGATGGAAGTGAAGACCACATTCCTTAAATAGGAATTTTCCGAGGAAATGCTCACAACATTTTCGAGGGTCTTTTAGTATCAATAAGTATCATAATGAAATCAACAAACCCTAAGTAGTCCACTTGTGGACTTATGTTGCCATCTAAATGTAGAGTCTTTGCTTTGATATGAAAATCATTTGTTTGAGTTTTCAAAAGGCAATGATAAAACATGGATGAATGCCAGAGCTAGTGGGAGCATTCTGTAATCCTACTCTAAATATGTCTAGCACATACAACGTATTGGAGATAATGTCCTGATCTTGCTTGGAAAAGGTTAAATCAAGAATTACGCATCCATAATGATTATAGGATATACAAAACCTATGGAAGGAGTTAAAGAAATATTGAAATATGTTCTTATTGATCTATAGTAAGAAGCAACATAGAATAAGTTGTTATTCAAATGCTTGCTTATATACTTCTTAGGATAACTGCCGATCTTTATCGGGGTTCGTGATCCTACTAAATATGGTGTTAATAAGTATGCTTCTCAAAGCATCGCTGACTCTATTGGGATCTTATGAGACAGTGAGAGTACGATGGCTTATGAAAGATAACCTTTATCTCAAGCATCCTTGATGTTATTGAGTTCTGATGAATCAATGAAGGTGCGATAGCTTGACAAAAGACCGTTATCTCACCAACACACACTTTTGAGTGATTGGTTGAGGTAGAGATATGGTCATCATACGAATACACACGGATAGCATGGTGGCGGATCCGTTTTCCTAAAGCCGTAGTTGCAAGATAGTGATGATTGACATACTAATGCTTGCAAAGACTTGGCTTGAGTTTGTTTTAGTTGAAATTTTGATATGCTGATTATGGGAACTTTAAGCAACATTGTGCTTCTGCTAGTATCAATTATCAAATGGGGATTTGTTACTACGCGTGTAGCGGGTACTCTCAGTTGCCTTTATTGTGTTCCATCTTAGCATGTTTACCACTTCCTTGAATGTTTTTTTACATTCTTAATGTCCACACTCAGTCAATCTTCATCGGAAGGAAGTTTGAAATCGCCATGGCTCCTCTTCCATTTGTCAAGGAACACAACATGCTAGCCTTCCTCGCTAAACCTACTGAGTTGCATGTCTTCCATGACATGATCGACTACCTTACACTGTCAAACCTTAACACTGCTGTCACAATCAATCCAACCATCTACACTTCCCATCTCGATCAATTCTGGAAAAAGGCTACACTCAATGAAGTAGATGGAGTGCGATGGATCACTTCAAATGTTGATAATCATGATGTTTTATTCTCTGAGAATACAATTCGAGAACACCTTTACCTTGATGATCTTGAGGGTGAGTCTTCTGATTCGGTCTCATTGGAATTCTTACAGGATGAGCTGGTTAAGCTGGGGTATGAGGGCCCTAGGGGAAAGGGTACCTTTTACAAAGGGCAATTTTGTGCCCACTGGAAATTTTTGATTCATACTTTACAACAATGTATTAGCCCCAAAAGAACTGGATGGAATGAGTTTGGAAGTAACATTGCTCTGGCTTTAATCTGTTTGGCCAACAATCGGTGCATTAACTTTTCTAAATTGATTTTTAATGGTATGGTAAAACATCTCGGGACCTGTTGGTCCTAAAGAGAGTGAACAAGCAACCGATACAGTGTAGAAGGGGGGTTGAATACAGTTTAAACAATCAAACAAATTAATCAAATGTATATTCAATTATCAACCAGTACAATAACTATTATCACTCTCTAATCAAATCAATAGGATGATTTGATGTTACAATGATTATAACCTCAACTCTCTCTAAACACTCTTGAATCTCAAACTAATTGATGATCGAATTTCTTGTTAAAACTGATTAACAAGAACTCTTGAAAACTCTCTCGAATTTTGAACTTACAAAGTTATCGCAACACACACGTATCAAGTATCACGAATACACGTACCTTTTGCAACTTATGCAGTCATCGTTGTGTATCGCGTATCTGTTCTCATACACACGTAAGAACATCTTTTTAAAACCCATGAGAAGGTTTATACTTATACTTGATATATCTATGAGTAAATCGCAGTTTAAAGATAGAACTTATCTTTTCTTTAAAACCGTAACAAACTCCTTAATTAGAACATATCTAATTAATTTTCGTTTAAGATTTCTATCCAACTAATAGATAGTTTAAATTAGGTTTAGATATCCTAATTTAAATGTCGTAGATATAGAGAGTTTATAACAGAATTTAGAACTTACTTAAATTCAGAACTGGCTTCTGACGCTGAGCTGACTTCTTGAATCTTGGATTATTGAATCTTCAAGTCTTCAAGTCTTCAAATTTTCAAGTCTTCATTCTTAAGTCCTATCTCAGCTTAGAAGTCACTGAGTTATCTAGTACTTACATAGAAAACTCTATATCTGTTTATACGCTGACTACTCAGCTGAAGCTGACTAGTCAGTCTAAAACAGACTTACATAATTCCAAACTCTTAACCTAGTATCTATACAAATCGATAGTTTGTCTAATCAAATCTGACTATTCTAAACATGGGACTAACAATCTCCCCCTATTTGATGATGACAAAACATTGAATCAAATAAGTTATAGGTTAATAGAATTATGTTGAACCACTCTGGAACTGACCAAAGTTAGTTCTTGACATAAATATTGAACTGGTCCATACTTATTCACGTATCTTGAACTTACAAGATATTTATGTTACAAATCTATTGTAAGACTTGTATTCTAAGTATTTGACTATACAAGTACTTAGATTCTTAACTTATCAGAAGAAATTTAAGTTCTGAACTTACAAAACTTATATTACTGAACTTATCAGTTTACAATTGAACATATCAATCATCAGCTTAAACTTACAAAGCTGTCTGTTTGAACATATCAAACATAATTTTTGAACATATCAAATAATAAAACAGTTGAACATATCAAACTTAATTTTGTATTTATGACCATATCATTTACATTTTAGCTTAATCTTTATGATTAGCTTCTACACACTTAGTGCTAACAAAAACATAGAACTAATCTATTTACTCAACGTAATCTTCAACTTCTAACCACATATCAGAACATTTAAGTTCCCAAATTGCAGCTTTCTTGATAGCATCAACCATAATTTCTTCACCTTCTGGCATTTCTTTCATCTCAGCTTTTCTTGATCTGATTTCTTTGTTGAGATGATATCTGAATACCGAGTTCTGAATTGAATCATCACATAGAATTCTCAAGTACAAAATTAATTCTAGATTTGCCAAATGAAGATCTGTTACTTTCAAGAAACATTGATTACCTTCCACATCAAGATACAAGAATCATTCCAAAGGTTGAGTGATATAAGTGTTCTCTTTGAATTCAATTCCCCTTGAACTTGTAAAATGATGTCCCTTTTAGCTCGCTGGCTTGCTGCTCTAACTCTTGCAGCTTTGCCTCGATTAAGAAAGGTATCAATTTCATCAGCAGGAATCTCACCTAGCTGATCGATTCTTATGAAGATTGTCTTAAGCATATCAACTATCTCTTGTCTGATTTGACTCTTTTTCATCTGCTTGGTAGTTGTGGGTACTATCTTCAGCTCTGAGAATCCCAACTTGTACAGACATCTCATATCTAGACCAATTTCTTGTTTGTTGTCTAGTACAAAGTTGATGATTACCAATTCTCCTTTTCTACTCAGTGTAATTGATTCAATCTTGTTATTAAAATGTGTTCTTTTATAACAATGCCTTAGATCCACATCTGAGTAGGGAATTGGGGCAGCTCTTGGACGAGAATAATCAGCTTCAGCTTCAGCTCTGGCAGCCTCAGCTTTAGCCCTTTCTCGTTGACCTTCAGCTTGTCGTTGCTGCTCTTTTATTTCCTCCACTGTTACGCCTAGTTCTTTAGCCATCTCTTGTAACATTTGCTCAGCAAGTATGTTACTGGCTTTCTGTGCTGCATCAGCTTCATCACTTGATTCAGATTCATGTGCAACTAATTGAGACTTACCCTGTTGCTCTGGCTCAGGCTCAGCAATGATGACCTTTCTTTTCTTTGCTAAAGGCATAACACTTCTTTTCTTTCTTTTTACCATCTCAAACACCTTACTCTTCCCTTTATCTATTTGTGAAGTTGGAACGGACTCAGCTTTAACAAATTTGACAAATTAGCTTGAGGAAGATTGGTGTGAACAACTTGAGATGTTTCTTCAAGTGGAGTTTCTGGTTGAGCTTGTGAAGTTGTGGTTATTTCGACTGTCGGAGCCTGTTGTTGTTGTGAAGGCTGATCTACAGTACTCATGAACTGATCATGAGCTTATTCAAATTGTACTTCTTCTGTATGCTCCCCCTCAACCTTATCATCATACTTCTTTGATTCTTCCTCCCCCTTTTTGTCATCATCAATAGGGGAGGGTCTGAGTTTGGACATGAAGCTTTTGAAGTTGGCAACTGAAGTTGACAAATCATTAAGTTTGCGCATCAACTTGGCTTTGTCAGCTTTCCTCTTCCTGTGAAGAAGCTCAAACTGAGTTTGTAAATAGTCCATAATGACTTGAGCATCGGTTTTCATCAGCTTGAACTCCTCAGGTCTTCATCTCACGTCAACATCCTCTTGTCCAGTGGAAGAGTGTATTTCCACCGTAGGAGTAGCTGTTGAGTGTTCCTCAATAGGTAAGGATGTAGGTCCCATATCCAAAGGTTGGTGAAGACCTATGAAATCAAGGGGGCCAGAATGGAGACACTATAAACCTTCCTGGTGTATAAAAGGTTCATTGACAGGTCGTGCGAGAGTGTGTGAGAATAGAAGAGAAGAATGACCAAGTTCGTGAGGTATGATATTGGGGTGAGCTAGGCTTATTGGTGAGGAGGGGGGTAATTGACCCTGGGAATTGGTCAGTATTTCAATGTTACCTTCATGGGGCTGTGAAGGCATATAAGTAGGCTCTCTCATGGCACTAGTAAGTATGGGCTGAGTAGACACCATACCCGGTATAGGCTTAAGGGTTGAACTGAGCCTAGAGGTTGGCATCTTAAGAGAAGGTGTCTCCCCTTAGCTCCTGCCGGTGGAGGTATCAATGTGATATCAACTGCAGTGTCCTTTTGAGGTGAAGGACCACCTTTGGCAGTTTTCCTTGTATAGGTGTAGGAAATATCCTTAGTAGCAATGGTTGACCAAGGTTGGCTATAGATTGTAAGATAGATGGAGATGTTTGAGGTAGAGGAGAGGGGTTAGACTGAGTTGGGCTTGACTCAGTCCTATCTCCTAGTTTGGAGATGGAGAAGTAAAAGAGAGAGAAGGAGATAAGGGTTTAGAAATCATACTTGCTGCACCTAGCAGTGGAGACTCAGAGCTAGGAAACAAACTCCTTTGCTCAGAACCCGAAGTAGTGGATGAAATTATTTGAGTACAAAGTCTGAACTGAGTCCTAGGTTGATCAGCTTGAGGAGACTCAGCCTCAGAACCAACATCGTTACCCACTTCTTCCGCAACTTCTTCCATTGTCTCAGCTTCACTTGACTCAGGAGTCGGAAGCTGTACATACGCCCTCATCTGAGCACTCAAAGTAGGGTGCCCAGGGAAAATATCATGGGCGAACATCCTGTAGCTGAACAGGAGTAGGAATTGACTCATATTGAGCATTATATCTTCTACCCAACATGTCCTCGATGACCATGGATATGAATCTTGCAAAGGGTACAATAGTGTCCCTGATATTCTTAGTCACCAATGACTTGAATGCCTCAAAGATCAACTCAGCGTAATCCACTCGTCGATCATAAAATAAGTTGTATAATAATTTCATTTCAAAGTTATTTACATTATCCAGGCCACCCACCTTGTATCCAAGGGAACGAACCACAGTGGATACCATAAATCCACATGCCGTCTGGAAAACAGATTTCAGTATGACGCCAATAACTTGAGGATGACTCATTAAGGGTAAAACACTTTGTGATGTTTCCCTAGAAACCGTCGCTTAATATTGATTGTGAATCGGGAGATGAAGAATTCGGCGGAGACAGTTTGCATCGACTTCTATCGCCACTTGTCCACTTAGGACTGTGCCCCGTATAACCGGTTTAGTTACATCGAGTTTACACGTATACCAGAAATCCGTGAGAAGTTGAGGGATGAGCACAGCAGGTCCACGAAGAAATGCATGTGCCAGGGGACCCTTGCGAATGTAGGAGACCCACTCCTCATATCCCCTGCCAATTTTGGACTTTGGAATGTCAGTACAGGCGATGACGCTGTTTTCTTTGTAGGTGGGGAGTGCATTGTTCTTGAAATTTCCTCCACGAATCATTTGTTCAGTCAGGTTTAGAGTATACCCCTCCATTGAAATCGAACTTATCGTATTGCATTGCACTTAGCAGTAATAAGCACTTAGCAATGAACTCTGCACACAGCAACGTTAGGGTTTAAGAGAGAATAATATTTTGGAAGTTTAAACGAAATATGATGAACAATCTCTCTTATTTATACCTTTTCAATGTGAGAGAATAGTTACCATTATCCGAGGGCAATAAATATGACCGTTACCGTAAAAACTTCTACACAGTTTGTTACAACGGTTAAATTTATTGTTAGTTACCCAAACGCAAACTGTTATATTGAAAAGATGTTTTATTAAAAAATATATATCAGAAAAAATTTCTGAACTACTAACGTTTATTTACCGGATACACCGTAAATATGTTGGACTTACCATATTATTGGACTTACCATATTGTTAGGACTAACCTAGACTTGTGGAACTGACTACACTTTGGAACTGATTACTCAGCTAATCCTGGATGGTCAGCTTATATGGAGTATTCAGCTGATCCTGAACGTTCAGCTTAAATGAAGCACTCAGCTAATCCTGAACGTTCAGCTTATGTGAAGCACTCAGCTTCAGCTTGAGCACTTAGCTCAGATTTTGACACTTAGTCAAATATAGCACTTAGCAAATATTAAACAGAGATAAAGAACGGAACATACCAATAAGGTTTGAGCATTCCAAGCTTGCTGAGTAGAGGTGTAAATCTTGTGCCTTCTATTCGTTTTGTGAAGATATCCGCAAGCTGATCTTCAGTCTCAATGAAGACTAACTCTATCTTTCCCTTTTCCACAATATCTTTGACGAAGTGATGTCTTATCTCAATGTGCTTGGTTCTTGAGTGAAACACTAGGTTGTGTGTAATGGCAATAGCACTTTGATTGTCACAAAATAAGGGAGTCTTTGAATAATGCAGATCAAATTCCTTCAGCTGATGTTGCATCCACAGTATTTGAGCACAACAGCTCCCTGCAGCTACATATTCAGCTTCAGTTGAAATTGCCACTGAGTTTTGTTTCTTGCTCGTCCAGCTGACTAATTTTCCACCCAAAACCTAAGTTTGGTGTTCCCTTCAGATATTTGAGTATTCTTTTAACAGCTTGCAAGTGTGATTCCTTTGGATCAGCCTGATATCGTGCACAAACACATGTAGCAAACATTATATCAGGTCTGCTTGCTGTTAAATAGAGTAATGAACCTATCATTCCTCTGTATGTAGTCTGACATACAGACTTTCCATCAATGTCCTTGTGTAGCTTGACATTGTGTAACATTGGAGACTTTGCGGGATAGCTTGAGTCTAATCCATATTTCTTAATCAGATCAAAGACATACTTGCTCTGATTAATGAATATACCATCTTCTTTCTGATAGATTTGAAGTCCCAAAAAATATGTCATCTCACCCATCATGCTCATTCTGTATTGATTAGACATTATCTTGGAGAACCAATCACACAGATCTTGGTTTGTTGATCCAAAGATAATGTCATCCACATAAATTTGAACTAGAATGACATGTCCTCTGCTCTTTCTTATGAAAAGAGTTTTGTCAATACTTCCTCTGACAAAATCATTTGAGAGCAGATAAGTGGATAGTGTATCATACCAGGCTCTTGGAGCTTGCTTGAGTCCATACAAAGCCTTGTCCAACTTATAGACATAATTTGGATGTTTAGCATCAATAAAACCAAGGGGTTGTTTCACATAGACCTCCTCCTATAGTGCTCCATTTAAAAATGCACTTTTAACATCCATTTGATACACTTTAAAGTTTTTGAAGGCTGCATAGGCTAAAAACAACCTTATAGCTTCAATTCTCGCAATAGGGGCAAAGGTCTCATCATAATCAATACCTTCTTCTTGTCGATACCTCTGAGCTACTAGCTTTGCCTTGTTTCTGATCACTACTCCATCCTTGTCCATTTTATTTCTATAGACCCACTTAGTATCTATAATTGTTTTTCCTCTGGGAGCAGGGAACCTTGTTTCTTTGAAATTATGTCAATTCCTCTTGCATAGCTTCAATCCAATCTTCATCTTTCAGAGCCTCTTCAGTCTTCTTAGGTTCCATTTGAGATAGAAAACTAGCGTAGGCAGCATAGTTTGCATTTGCCTTAGATCTAGTTAACACACCATCTTCAACGTTCCCAATGACATCATCAAGAGGATGATCTTTTAATACTCTGAAGGTTGTAGTAGGAGACTGAGGTTCTGGGTCTGAGTCTGAGCAGTGTCTCTCAGGCTGAATAGGACTTACTTCTTCAGTCTGAGTAGGAATTTGATGATCACTTAGATCTTCAATCTGACATGTACCTAATGATTCACCGAGATTCTCAGGCTGATTATCATCAATATTGATAATTTCATGAAGTGATCCGCGGCAAACTGTCATGTAGTGAAGTGAAATAAGGTTCTTAGCCCTTGTTAAGATAATTGGTTTTCTTAAAACTAAATGGGTAATTATCGTAACGAGGATTGTATCAAAACTAACTAAAACGTGTATTCTTATATCTTTAATTGGCAAACGTCAACGAAACCGCTTCAACTTAAAACTCCGTTCGTTCCTAAAGAAGGTGAGACTCACTAATGTGGACTTTGTGGACTAGGATTGGTTGTTGAGGATTGTCTTCCACCATGAGTCAAAGTTGCACATTATAGAGAAATCCCTTCTAGAGCCAAAATGCTACCAACGCGACCTAGACCTCTACATGCATGTAAAAGTGCATCGTGGTCTTGATCGGTTGAAGGATGCATGAAGGCGGGAAAATTAGTGTCCATATCCTTGAGTTAGAGAGGTACGTGGACCTAAAGGAGAGGCATGGATTCGCCATAGGGAGGGAGCTTGTGGTGAATGAAAATTCTCCAAAGTCCATGCCCACGTGATGTAAATAGTTCATTGTAAACTATCACATGCACAATATGGAGAAGTCCTTGATAAAGCATTATGGCATGTTATAGACTGCTAAGTCCTGCATGGCCAAAGTATGACTTGCCTCACCAACTCCTGCTAACATTATAAAGGAACAAGAAACCGAGAAGAAGAAATTGACCTCAAACGGAAAGTTTGGTTTTACCAAGCCTATCTTATATGTGAAGTCAGAGGGCAATGAGATTGCGCCTCAAGATATGACTCCACAAGGGGTAATTTGCTACTTCTACGGAAAGATTGGAAAATTGTTTGTATCTTGCCTTTCCTTCCAGCTATTCTATTACTTTATTGGATGTATGTTTATGCCATGTATGGCTAGAAACATTATATCTAAATGCTTTTGTGGACGATGGATACTACTTTGACTTTTGAAATTAGTGGTAATTTATTTCAAAGTTTATCCATGTCGTGGCATTTAAATTAAGCTTTTGCTTAAAGTGTAATAGAACGATCATAAATATATTGATAAGTTATCCTTATGTAGAAGTCGATTTAGCTATATAAACAAGACTTGCTTCACCAAGATCCGTGAGGTTTAGGAACTTGGAACCCTTTGACCATGGGTCAAATGTTGAATGCATATCTTGTTTGTTACGCTAGATGACTTCAATATCCTTCACTTGAGTATGTGAGAGGATTCAAAGCTTGTTGGATTTCGTTCACACTTTTAGTGTGTTGACCGTTCAAGCAAACATTAAGGAGTAACTTTAGATACCTTGTTACCTTTACCGGTGATGGTAGAAGGGATGGTATGTCTATTTTAATGGATTAGTTTTTGAAACCTTATAGGTGTTCAAAACTCACCATAACGAGGTACGTGATAGAGAGGGCAATGCAACTATGATACTCGAATCTAGTTAAGATGTTAGGTACCTTAGTTTTATATTATATCATAAGAATTATGGGATTGTCTCACTATTCATTCCTCTTAAGACACATTGTTACATGTAGTCGTCTAAAGGAGGAACCGGACATGTTGATATGGTCCGACAAGTGATAGGTTACACTTTTATGTCCAAAATTGTTTTGGTTCATTCTCCAAATGGTGGGCATGAGTTCTAAATCTTATAACCAACAAAGATGGTCATGTAAACGCCTTAGAGGATATGACGAACAGGAGGATCCTTGTTTGTCTATTCCTAAGTCTGGATTGTCTAGCCTACGTTTAGACGTGAGGTGGAGGAACCCAGGATCTAGAGGTATTTACTCCATTAGGTACTCTACTAAGACCATGGGATATTTGTCTTGACAAACCTTGTGAGAACTTGTAAGTTGCTCAAAGGTAGAGTGTCTTAAGAAATTATTATCCATGGATGCCAGTGAGAGTAAAGTATACCTTGAATGGAAGAACCTGATGTTGACACTAGAATCCAATCAGAAATGATTGGAACTCAGCATGGCAACGCTGGAGAACATGGCATAAAATCGTTACCTCTTGGTAGAAGTTGTCATAAGACTAGAAAGATATAACTCGTTATATCTGAGGAATACAACTTAATGATGATTCATGATGAATGCGTCAACTACCGGAAAGCGTAGTGGGCTTGGAGTCCGCTAAGAGAAAGGAGGAAATGATAAGATGAGATGCTATCCATGACGGATATCCAAAGTTTCGACTTGGTTGATCCTACACCTGGGTGTGAACCCGCGAGGTGTGATTAGTTATTTGAGGAAATAGACCAAACATGGATGAGTTTGTAGACTACTTCAAATACCGACTGGTAGGAATGGTTTCACGATGATTGACCATGAGGAAGGTATCATCTAGAAACATTCTCCCGGTGATTATGTTGAAGTGCACACGGATACTTATTTTATAAGTGCCTTTTAGGCTATATTAGATAGAAGTGAAGACTACATTCCTTAATAGGAATTTCTGAGGAAATGCTCACAACATTTTCGAGGGTCTTTTACTATCAATAAGTATCCTAATGAAATCTACAAACTCTAAGTATTCCACTTGTGGACTTATGTTGCCATCTCAATGTTAGAATCTTTGCGTTGATATGAAAATCATTTGTTTGAGTTTTCAAATAGCAATGATGAAACATGGAAGAATGCCAGAGCTAGTGGGAGCATTTTGTAATCCTATTCTAAATATGTCTAGTACATACATCGTGTTGGAGATAATGTCCTGATTTCGCTTGAAAAGCTTAAATCAAGAATTATGCATCCATAACGATTATAGGATATACAAAACCTATGGAAGGAGTTAAAGAAATATTGAAATATGTTCTTGTTGATCTATAGTAAGAAGCAATGAAGAATAAGTTGTAATTCAAGTGCTTGCTTATATATTTCTTAGGATAACTGCCAATCTTTATCGGGATTCGTGATCATACTAAATATGGTGTTAATAAGTATGCTTCTCAAAGCATCGCTGACTCTATTGGGATCTTATGAGACAATGAGAGTACGATGGCTTATGAAAGATAACCTTTATCTTAAGCATCTTTGATCTTATTGAGTTCTGATGAATCAATGAAGGTGCGATATCTTGACAAAAGACCGTTATCTCACCAACGCACACTTTTGAGTGATTGGTTGAGGTAGAGATATGGTCATCTTACGAATACACACGGATAGCATGGTGACGGATCCGTTTTGCTAAAGCCGTAGTTGCAAGATAGTGATGATTGTCATACTAGTGCTTGCAAAGACTTGGCTTGAGTTTGTTTTAGTTGAAATTTTGATATGCTGATTTTGGGAATGTTAAGCAACATTGTGCTTCAGCTAGCATCGATTATCAAATGGGGATTTGTTAATACGCGTGTAGCGGGTACTCTCAGTTGCCTTTATTGTGTTCCATCTTAGCCTGTTTACCACTTCCCTGAATGTTTTACATTCTAAATGTTCACAGTCAGTCACTCTTCGGCGGAAGGAAGTTTGAACGAAGACTGAGGGAAAGGGTTGGTCGTGTATTCAATGGTGATTGGATACAAGAGACACAACACTTTACCTATACATGAAAAGAGTTTCAAGTGATTGGATGACCCACACCTGAGTTTACTTCATGGTACATGTCAACAGTAACTCAGGATGATAATATCATTTCGTCCTTAGACCGGAGATACATGTGTTTCCACGACATTGGTCTGCCTTGTTCTGATTGCTTTCAAACGCAGTCCGTAACTGGTTGTTATAAAGGAAGCTTTTGGGGAAGGTATTACCGATGTAATGGGGCAATGTAGTCGAAGGAATTTGTTCCTCTGCTTAGAGAGATATCCCTGGGCCCCTCGATGATTAGGCGCTGACACCAAAATGCACGGCCGTGCTCATGCGTGCAATTATAGTTGAGTTGCAACTTGCTTATTTTGGTCACCACCAATCTTGATCGAGAAACATAATCGTGAACGATCGGAGAATGACTTTATACCATGTCTCGTGTTCACCCGGATATCGCGAACAATAGGATGATTGATCACTTATCTATAGGACCTTTTCAAACCCGTTTGGATTGTGATTAGGTACTTGTCAGGGATGACATACCTCGTGTTGATTTGGGGGCAGGGATGTCTTGCTAGAGGCCGCTCCCTGTCTGTGATGCATATAGGTACGGTGTGTCATGTGCAAGTGGGATTTTGTTGGAGATCTGCCCACTAACACACGTATGCCGGTATCACTGCTAATGAAGCGCGAGCCTATTGGGTCACACGCCAAGAATTGATCCCGACAGCTTTATGTGGATAGAGAAAGTCAAAGAATCAAAAGTTTTTTGATTCGGGGCTTCACGACCGTGAAGGGTGCTCCACGGGTCGTGAAGCAGGCTGCCCTAACGATTGTTTGACGGCCGCCACGCGTCGTGACACCTTTGGGCTTCACGGCACGTGACGAGGTCGTGAGGGGTCGTGAAGGAGATGCCCTCACTAGTCTCGACCGGGTGGCACGGCTCGTGGAGTTCTAAGTCCCCTCGTGCCGCACTTAGGCTTCACGACCCGTGAGAGCCCGTGAGGGGTCGTGAAGAGGGTAGCTGCAGTGACAGTTGTGTTTTATTGGACCATTTGATGGTCCAATCCATATCCATGTTTTATGGCCGTGTTTTTGAGGTAAGATGCTGGTCATTGAGGCATGGAGACTAAGAGAACACATGAAGAACTCTCTCTTGATACTAGCTCTCTCTTGGCTCCAAAGGAAAAGATACACATACACTAAGTGAGGTATTCTTGAGTGTGGCAAGTGTTTCATGGTGCAAGAGGAGATCTACATGGGCTGTTCCAGATGATGGAGTCATGGTGGACGTTCATCTATGGGTTGCTAGTACAATGGGATTAAGCATACTTGGTGTGGACTTGCAATGGAGAAGAAGCCTTTTGTTTCTTCATCTTCATCCCAATCCACATGTAGAGCTCGAATTCCAGGCATGGTAAGGAGGTACTTTCTACTCCTTCTTCTTGTTCTTTAGTTGCAATTTGCTTTGTAGTGTGTTCCACCATTGGAACTAGTTGTGGGCTTTGTGTGTGCTTTTTTATGTTTTGCATGCTACTTTCTTGTTTGCTTCCGCTGTGTTTGTGCCCACCACGAGTTCCAACAATTCCAACCAGTACTTTCAATGCAAAGATATTAGCACCATCTATCCTTTTGGTCACACTCGTCAAACATCGCATGATTATAGCATATAGAGTTTTCCATTGAGGAACGAGTTCTGAACGTTTGAACTTTCACACGCCAGTTAATTCATCTCCTCTCCATCCAAGATCGATCACATGGTTTAGGATTTGTTTGTCAGTAGGGATTGGATCAAAGTCAGGTTTTGGTGGATAAGAGGTTGATTTGGGTTGTCTTAAGATTCTGCGGATGCTTTCGATACCCATCTCAAATTCAACTTGCTCAATTTGGCCAGCAAGTACAGGAAGGCCTTCAGCACTTTCAGTTAACGATATTGAACTCCATAATTGTTGTACGTACACCTCCAGGACATGAGGGAAGGCATCAGTAGGATTAAAAGTGAATATGTGGTTTAATGGGTGAGAGGTTATAAGTTAGGTGATTATCGGGTATTCGATCTTGGTAATGTGTGGTACGAAGTAGGCATTGTTCAGTTGGTTTGATAAGTAATTGGCTTGAGGGAAAAGGGTATTAGATGGAATTTGAGCCATCTGTGAAATAAAACGATTAGTACAAATCTCAAAAATTTCCAAAATTTTTGAAAATTCCTAAGTGTTGGGAAAAACCGACACTTAGAAATCCGATAAGATGTAATCCGACACCCTTTTTGTTTGAAAATCCGACATATGTTAAAATCCGATTGAATTCTTTGAAAATCCGATAGTCAATGTTTTTCAAAATCCGATAAGTATGAAAAACCGACACTCATTAATTTGAAAACCCGAGTCTTTTGAACTTGAAATCCGATAATTATGAAAAACCGACACTTTCAAAATCCGATGATATTTGAAAATCCGGTTGTGTTAAAATCCGACAACCACTCGGATTTATATGAAATCTAACTACAACTCGGATTTACATAAATCCGACAACCACTCGGATTTACATGAAATCCGACAACCATTCGGATTTGTATAAAATCCGATAACATTGAAATCCTTTGCTTTGTTTGTTTATTAAATCCGACACTTGTCAATGTAAACATTCGGATTTGTCAAAATCCGATTGAACATGAAATCCGACGGTTCATGTTCATGAGCAGAGCAACTTGTTCGACAATCCGATTCTTCCAAAAATCCTCACTTCATTCATTTATCACTTAAAATTCAACATATTTGTGCAATTAAACCTAAACTAAGAGCTCCATTTGGATCAAACAACACAAATAACCACTAGAATCCTTCCTCGTTTTAACCAATATTCCCGATTAAACTCGAACAAAAACCGACAGATTCAAAATCATTCAATACCCAACTCAAAGATCGAGTATTTTGAAATCGACAAACAACCCATTAATGTACAACTAAAACCGAGTCCAATCATGTTAACAACACATATGATTTTGAAGATTTGAACATAAAGTGATTCGAGGGTTTTTCATTCAAAAGAATCGATTAAAAACCAATCAAACGTTGATGAAAATACAAACAAAGAATACCTTTAGAATCAGAAAGGTATTGTGAACTTGGATCTGTTGTTTGTTTGCACAAATAAACACTTCGAAATTCTCAGATTCTTTGATCTCTCGGTTTTTTGAAAAGGTTTGGAAAACCGATAATGAAATCGGATTTTTGTTTTTATAGGAAAAACCGACCCACGAAATCAAAATGGGTAAAAGCCGATCCACAAGAAATCCGGAACCCACAAAACCGATAAAACACTCGGAATTGATCAAAATCCGATTAAAGTATCGGAATCCGACAACTTTTAGCGGATTTTCAACACTTCTCGTTAGAAATTGATTTTTCAAATCATTCCTCTCCCCCTAAACTTTATATTTCATCTTTAAAAATAATTCTTTGAATATGAAGATGAAATTTTCAAAAATTTGACAATTTTAATTCAAAAACAAAAAATGAGACTCCCCCTCAAATTATGCACAAATGTACAACAATTTGAGATGAAGAAAAAAAATATTTTTGAGTTTTGTGTGTTTTGTACATGTTTTTGATTTTTCATTTAATATATACAAAACCTGATATATTTTCTCCCCCTACAAGTATGAACCCTCAGTGATTCATAACTTGTATTTGCTCTGTCTGTCCATTGACCAAATTTGACCTATACAACTAGCACATACCGTGTAAGATCTGTTGATTCAGAATGTTATGTTAAACTGTCAAATTCAACATTCCTAATCTTGATACCAAAGCATTAAAACGAGATTCGTCTAACGCTTTGGTGAAAATATCAGCAAGTTGATTATCTGTTTGAACATATTTTAATTTAATTAAACCTTTTTAAGCATAGTCTTTTATAAAATGATATCTGATGTCAATATGTTTCGTTTTAGAATGATGTACCGGATTGCATGTAATTGCAATTGCATTTTGAGAATCACACATTAGAGGGATTTTGTTATATACCAGACCAAAGTTGGAAAGCTGAGTCCAAATCCAAAGACATTGTGAACAGTAGCTAGCAGCAGCAATGTACTCTGCTTCAGCTGTTGGTGATGAAACACATTTCTGCTTCTTGGACCCCTAGCATACCAGTTTGTCTCCCAAAAATGTGCACTCCCAGATGTGCTCTTTCGGTCTAGCATGCAACCGGCATAATCTGCATCAGAATAGGAAATTAGCTCAAACCCAGAATCTCTAGGATACCACAAACCTAGATCTGGGGTACCCTTAAGATATCTAAATATGCGTTTTACCGCCAGAAGGTGAGAGTCTTTAGGATTTGCTTGGAATCTGGCACAAAGACATGTAGAATACATAATATCCACCCTACTAGCTGTTAAATATAGCAATGAACCTATCATCCCTCTATAAGTTTTCAAATCTACTGCTTTACCTTCCGGATCAGCAAATAGTTTTGTTCGAGAAGCCATGGGTGTTGAGATTGATGAACAGCCAGTCATATCAAATCTCTTTAACAGATCTTTGATATACTTAGCTTGATTTATAAAAATTCCATGGCTAAATTGTTTAATTTGCAATCCAAGGAAAAAATTAACTTCCCCCATGATGCTCATTTCAAATCGCTTTTTCATTGTATTTGAAAATTCATTGCCATATTTAGGATTTGTAGAACCAAATATTATGTCATCGACATATATTTGTACCAACACATAATCGTTTCCAATCTCCTTTTTCAACAATGTGGTGTCAGTTTTCCCTTTGACGTATCCTTCGTTAAGTAGGTGTTCTGACAGCTCATCGTACCAAGCTCTCGGGGCTTGTTTTAATCCATATAGAGCTTTTTCCATAATGTAGACGTCATTGGGTCTGTTAGGATCTATGAAACCTTCAGGTTGACTGACATACACTTCCTCTTTAAGTTTGCCATTGAGGAAGGCAGTCTTCACATTCATTTGATACACAGTGAAGTTTCTGTAGGAAGCATAGGCTAGGAAAAGTCGAATTGCTTCTATCCATGCTATAGGGGCAAAGGTCTCATCATAATCTATCCCTTTCTGTTGATTATACCACTTAGCCACTAGCCAAGCTTTATTCCTAACCACCACACCATCAGAATCCTTTTTATTCTTAAATACCCACTTCGTTCCAACAATAGATTTGCCTTCAAGTCGCGAAACAAGTCTCCAGACTTTGAGTCGGTCAAACTGATTTAGCTCTTCTTGCATAGCTATAATCCAATCAGGATCAGCTAGAGCTTCCGACACTCGTGTGGGTTCGACCATGCTTAGAAAACTAGAGTGTGGACATATGTTAGCTGTGGCAGATCGAGTTTGAACACCGGAGTCCAAACTTCCTATGATTTGAGTCTCTGGATCACTCTTCAGCCAAAAAGGTTCGGGGGATTGAACCTGAATGAATTCATTAAGATTTTGAAGATCAATTGAATTAATGTCTTCTGCTGCTTGATCATATCTTGGATTTTGTTCATTTTCAGGGATATTTGTAGCTTCAAACTCCGAGTTATCAGAATTTGTAGTCTGTTGAACTACAGATACACTTGGTGGCTCAGTTATTGACACAGGCTCCTGCTGAATATCCTGCAAGACAGTAGATGCGTTAGCATTCTTTTTAAAGAAATCAAACATAAAATCCAAGCTTATATCTTTAGAATGTGTGAATGACTCATCTGTATTGTTATTTGTAAAAATTGAATGTTTGGATGAGTTAGGTTTACTCGTTAAGGAATTTAAATTGACTAAATCGTCAAACATAACATTTATGCTTTCGACAATCATGTTAGTTCTCCGATTTAGAATTCTAAAAGCCTTTTTATCCATTGAGTAACCTAAAAAGACTCCTTCATTGGCTTTCGAATCAAACTTTGACAGTTTGTTCGATTCATTCAGCACAAAGCACCTATTACCAAATACATGAAAGTATTTGATATTAGGTACTACTCCATTACATAATTCGTATGGAGTTTTATTAAAGCGACGATGAATTAAGGATCAGTTTTGGGTGTAGCATGCAGTATTCACGGCTTCAGCCCAGTAGGATGGTGGTAGCTTTGAGTATTGCAACATTGTTCTAGCAGCTTCAACCAAAGTTCTATTTTTCGTCTCAACTACTCCATTTTGCTCCGGAGTATATGCTGCCGAGAACTGATGATTAATTCCCTCAGAATCCAAGTAGGAATCTAAAGTTCTATTCTTGAACTAGGTCCCGTTGTCCGTCCAAACACTCTTCACCGGTTGTCCGTTCTGAGTCTTGTGTTTCCTTAGAAATAGAATCACTTGTTGTGGTACTTCACTCTTATGACTCACGAACCGCACCCAAGTATACCGGGAATAATCATCCACCATCACCAAAATATATCACTTTGCATTCCTTGACTGGACTTTCATTGGTCCGTAGAGGTCTATGTGAATCAACTGTAAAGGCGCAGTAGTTGAAGATATCTGGCTTACTTTGTGTGGAACTCTCTTCATTTTGCCCGCTTCGCAGTCCTTACAGAGATGATCTTTCTCAAATTTAAGCTTCGGTAGACCTCTGACCAAGTTACCATTCACCAGCTTGTTTATGTTTTTGAAATTCAAGTGCGACAACTTACGATGCCATGACCAGTTTAGATCTAATGATGATTTAGACATCAGGCATACTGGTGCGCCGGAACCTTTCTCAGACAAGTCAATTGTATACAAATTTGACTTTCTGTTGCCACCCAAAATTTCTGCTCCATCTTCAGTTCTTAATGAACAGGAGCTTTTCTTGAAAACTACTTCTATACCCTTATCACATAATTGTCCTATGCTAAAAAGATTGTGGCCTAAGCCTTCCACATAGGATACTTTTTCTATCTTCAAATTTCCTGTTTCTATTACCCCGTGGCCTATGATCGGAGAGACTTTGTCATTCCCAAACTTTACATTCCCTGTATACTTGCTCACAAAGTGTTTGAGAAGACCTTTTTCCCCGTCATATGTTTAGTGCAGCCCGAGTCCATGTACCAAAGATGATCTTTCTGCACATGGAAAAGAAACTCGTTTGATTTGTTGTGTTAGATGTTTCAGGTGTTTTGACAACATTCAAACTTTCTTTGTTAAGCATTTTCTTTACTATCCATTTCCCAGTTGATTTCTCAGTTGATTTGATCACAAGTGAGAGATGCTTATTTTTGACAACATACACGCTTTTCGTTATGGGTTGATATGACAAAGGGGTATTCATCATCTGTTTTTGATTCTTCGTTGAATATGATATATATGATGAATTTGGAATAGCTTTCTGTTGAGATTGGTTAAAAGATGTGAATTTGTTACGAACTACTGGAGTTGGAGAATGTGTTTGATTTTTGTTCATTATGTTCATATGTTCTCTCCACTGTCCTGGGCGGACTGGTATCTTGCGGTTAGCATACCTTTTTAATAATCCTGCTTTTTAATGTTTGTGAATCCATTGGTGAATAATGAATCCATTCTTGTTGACAAACCAAAACAAAATCTTATTATCATTTGGATTCTTCCAGTTTTTGTTTGATTTTAATCCGCTTTTCAGTTTATTTTCACATTTGAACTTACATTGTCCTTCAGGACAGCCATTTCCAGCACAACACATTTTGTCATAAACTACTTTTGCTTTTGAGCTCTCTGTTTTGACTTTCCATGAAAAAAGTAACTCACAATTTTTATTATAGTATGATTTATGGATCTTACAAAATGGTTTCACTTTTTTCTTGGAATCAACATTGATTACATGTGCTTTCTTTTTGTCTATTTCTTGCAAATCTTCCTTCGCTATCCACTTCATTGATGCTTTTGTCTCTCTTTTCTTCACATCTTTGATGTTTGACTTCTTCATGTTGTTGCTTGAACCTTATTTCCTTTTTGATTGAGCTGATTTTGATTCAGACAAGGAATTTTTGTTAGACACGTGAAGTGATTTAACAGATTTTAAAGCATGCACAGTTGATGTCTTTTTGATTTTTGGCATTTCAGGAATCTGCTTTGTGTTTGAAGATGATCCTTTCTCTGTTATACTGTTTGGATCACAAAATTGATTGCATTTATCTGACATGAACTCTCTGCAAGCCTTCGCACACTGTGCGTACACAATATCCAGATACCTGTCCAATTTATTTAGCAATCTTTCCACCTTTTCTTCAAGCATCCTCCGTTCGATTTCATTGGAAATAAATTGTTGAATAAGATATTATGCAATATCAGAATTTTTATCTTTTTCATCAGATACTTCAATCTTTATCTCAAATGCAATGGAATTTATTTTCTTGTTAAGATTGAATATAGTTTCTTTTAAAACACAATTTTCCACATCAAATTTAATTTTCTGATCGATGCATGCAGCTTCAAGCAATTCCTGCCTCCTTTGTAATTCCATGTGTGGAATGTACACTCGAGCATTTCCATCATTCGCTTCTTCAACAACTTTCTTTACTGTAGGTGGGATAGGAATGAAACATTCTTCTAACGCACAACTACCACTCTTCTCAGTGTCTGCGTAAGACGCATTCAGTTCATCATAATTAATTCAGTTTTGCATTTTCTTTGTTGTTTTTCTTTTGAGTTCTTCTTCATGCTTAATTTCTTCCTCTCCTACAAACACCATTTTTGAAGTCCAACCTTGATTCATTCGTTCTAATTGATACAGTTGAGTGCAATTGATTTTTGAGAAGAAGTTATTTTCATCATACCCTAACCCTTTATATCTGTTCTTGACATTTGGTTCAAGGTGTTTGAAAATACTATGACGTGTAGTTACTTGCTTTTTAACTATATCCTGAAGATGTTGAACTTTCTCATCAAGATTCCTTTTCTCCTTCATTATTAAATTTAAGTTTATCTCTTCAGATAGTTTGGCTGCATTCAAGTCATGCACTTTTAACTCAGTTTCTTTTTGGAATTTGTTGTGTGCATTTTCTTTGTCTTTTATTTCTTGTTGAAGTTGTTCAATTTTTGAGAATTGAGTTTTTAGTTCAACTTCACTTTTCGTTGCTTGTTCCATTTTTAGATTTATATTCTTTTCATTCAACTTCTGGTTCTTGTTCATGAGAGATTGATTCTTGGAAGTTAAGATCTCCACCTGTTGCATAAGAGTTAGTATATACTCAGTAGGAAATTCAGAGTCATCTGTTAATACCTTCTCTTCATTCTCAGCAACTGATGGGTTGGTGCCTTCAGTAGCAACCTCTGGTTCAATTTCTTCTTCTTCCTCATACTCACTCTCCATGTCTGACTCATCAAACCTGGCCATAAAACCAGAGTCATTTCCCACAATTTCATCTTCACTCTCCCCATCGGTTTCCTCAAACTGACACTCCTCTACCTCAGCAATTAGAACAAATTGGGCATGGACATTGAGATCTTCATCACTGTTATCAGTGTCAGACAAGAATTGATCCTCTTCGGCAAGTAATGCCCTCCCAGTATTTCTTTGCTTTATGAGGTTGAGTTTAGTCTTGTAATATTCTGAGTCCATAACCTTGGGCTTTTTGCAATCCTTGATGAAATGCCCAGTTACCCACAGTTATAACATTTGCGATCCTGGGCTGTTTCTACTTTTCTTTCATACCTTCTTTCCAATCTCTGACCATCCTTCTTTGGGAATTGGTCATCTCTCCTTCTTGAGCCAGACGTGAACCTTTGTCTGTTGTTTGTCTTGTTTTTCAGAAACTTATTCTGCATCATGTTGGTAAAATAGGCCATTGCCTCCATGATCTTTTCATTATCAACCACATTTTCTTCCTCCGAATCTGAAGTTTATGTCTCTATAACTTGTTTCAGTTTAACAGACTTCGTTAAGCTCTTAACTCTTTTCTCATTTACCACCAGAGCCAGTGGATCTACAGTCTCTTTTTGTGTACCTAAACCAACACCATCCTGATATTGATTTAGTTCCTCAAAAATCATATGATGTGTGACTTTGTTGAGGTTCTTTTGATTCATTTGTCTGTAGATTGTCACTTGGGATCTCCATTCAGTCCCAAGAGAGTTTAGAAACCTAGTATTTTTTGTTAGATTAGAGTAATCATCGAGTTTCTGGTTTCTGAGATCATTGAGTAGTTTACAGTAGCAACTGTAAGTTTCAATTAGTGCTTCCCCTTCTCTGGCTTTGAAATGATCAAAGGAGTTAACCAGTGTAGCCTGCTTGATCCAGACCCCTGACTCTGTGCCTTCCATATGACTCTTAATCTCGTCCCATATCTCTTTTGCAATGTTGAGACCATTCACCTTGATGTAAAATTCTAAAGAAAGGCCATGTTTTAGGTAGTATTTTGCTTTCCGATCAGCTGTGGCTCTGTGTTTTTCTTCAGCGCTATACTCAGATGGAAGCTTTTCTCGGTGGATTTCATCCAAAGGTGGATTATGATGAGAATCTGCTTCTTGATCTATCCTAAAAACACCATTTCCTTGGAGTATGCTTTTCTTCATTTCCTCACCATATTGCTCATTGTTGTCTATAAAATCCATAAATCGACCTTTCCATACATGATATTCTCCACTATACAACACTGGTGACTTCGTGTTTGAACCGAATGAAAGTGTTTCACTGTATGTACTCATTCTTCCTTTGAGGATCTTTTCTTTGTAAGATATTTGATTGAAGAATTCTTTTGTAATCTGAAATCCGATACTAACTAAAATCCGAAACTCACTTGTCAAAAATCCGAGGCTTAAAATCCGATTCCTATCAAAACTTCAAAATCCGAGACTTAAAAACCGAGTGATTTTGAAATCCTAGAGTCAAAATCCGATAGTTGAAATCCGATAGAAGTGAATTCCGATGGATTCAAAAACCGATAGATTTGAAATCCGATAATGTTTTGAAATCCGAATGCTTCAAAATCCGAAAGATTGAAAAACCGATTTGAAATCCGAATGATTCAAAATACAAAAGATTCAAATCCGATGATTTGAAATCCGAGATAATTCCAACTTTGTAAATCTGATCAATCAAATCCGACTCCAAAATCCGATACTTGGCAAATCCGAAAATCAACCAAAGACAAACTAAACAATCTGATTGCAAACCCCAAATCCGCAACTCAATCCTTGTATTTCCAAAATCTGCAACACAGAATCCGATAGAAAAGTATCGGAATCCGATTGAAATCTTCGGATTTTGTAAAATCCGATTGTTCTTGAGGTCAAATCCGCAAGTTCTTGCAACTGTTGTAACCGCCAACTTTCAAACTTCAAATTCTTCCGAATTTAGATCAAATTCGTAAATTTTTTCTTCCAGAGGGTTCATACACACACGAATTACAATTCAGAATCAAATTTATAACAAAATTCAATCTCTAGAATACATTTTAGATCAATTTTTCTCAAAAACCGAAAAATACAAAATCTCAAATTGAACACAAACTGTTGTAGTGATTGATCGTGGACTCACACAGATTAATTCTAATGATGATTGCGAATCCAATAAACTTCTAATCCTCCATTTTCATACACAATTCGATAGAAATCAGATTATACTCAAAGTCGACGAAAATACCTCAAAATCTGACAAATTCCTTCGGGTTGTTGTTGTTATCTCTCGAAATCTTCAATCAAGAGCCTTATCTTTGCAAATATTTGGCTCTGATACCAATTGTAGAGCAATCAAATGAATACACAATAGATTCAAATAGAGAGAAAAGTATGGAAACACCTTAATGTGTGTGTTTTCTATTCAATATTATATCAAAGGATTACAAGGAAGGAAGACAACAATACTATATATACTAAGTACAAAGTAAAACATAAAAACATTAAATTGTGACTAGACATAAACACAAATATAACTCTAACACAATTCTTAGAAAGTATATATATATATATATATATGTGTGTGTGTGTGTGTGTGTAGTCAGGTTTGACTTTAAAAGTCAAACTCATAAACATTCTCCAGCCACTTCACTAGCAGCCCATTTTCCCTCATTTAAATTGATCAAGAACAGTTGATTAAGGTGTTTCAATAGCATACAATCAATCTGGAGTAGCAAGGTATGAGTTTTTATGTGTTATGGGTCAAGGAAGTGATTTCAAAGGTGAAATCATGGATTGGTGATTGTAAGTGTGTTTGTAGTTGTTATTTGATAGTTACAGATGTTATAACATGGTTTGCAAGTGCTGGAAAACACTTGTTTTGAGCTTACATGTGATTTTGGTCGGAAAACAGCAAGGCAGTCGCGAAACTGCTGCAGCAGTTCATAGGGCACGGGCGAGTCTTTGGGGGTACGGCCGTGCTAGGTGGGCGTGACCGCCATTGTTCTTCAGGTCCGGGCGTACCTCTACAGGGTACGGGTGTGCCTGGCCCAATATGCCCATGTTGGAGCAGGCCTTGTGTTGGGCCTCGAATGAAAGGCACGGGCGTGCCTGGCCCTGTTCAACTTTAATTGTCCAGCAGAGTTGTAAGTATTGATGCAAAGATTGTATATTGCTTGTAGGCAATAAGTGATGGCGTACTTATGGCGAAGTGCGGCCGAGTTAGCAAAGCTTAACATGTTACACGATCACCAGGTGAGTGTACTAGTCCTTTAGCATGTTTAGCATATGGTTATGATCTAGATGAACAACATGATACCTGTATTATGAGATATGAATGCTATATGTATACAATGAAAGTAAGCTTGATACAAAATATATATGTGAGGTGTAATCTTGTACAAAGAACAATATTATGATATACAGCCACTCAGATGGTGTAACTATACACCAAAGCGGTATAAGTATTTATGAGTCGGTATATGTAGTTGTGGACTATAAGATATAATCAGACATGATATGTTATGTTATGACCAAATATGCTATGCATACGTGAGCAGATATGATATGTTATGTTATGATCAGATATGCTATGCATACGTGATCAGATATGATATGTTATGTTTTGACCAGATATGATATTTTATGTTATGACCAAGTATGATAGATTATGTTATGCCCAGATATGATATGTGATACCAGTATAGGTGTATAGTTATGCCACGAGCATAACTATGCATAAGAACAGAGACATGATATACAGTGAGCTGTATACCAATAGCAGCGGGGATAGGCTACACCCGTGAGGTGTAGATAAGCCCGACACAGAGGATACTCAGCACGTGAAAACGTAGCTTTGTATCTAAGATAATAGAACGGGGCATATCGAGCTCTTTATACCCAAAGAAAGCACTGGGGACATCCTACGCTATGGTGTAGATAAGCCCCAGTATAGTAACTGATTTGCAGGTTGCAGGTAATACAGCTAGGATTCGAGACATCCTAAGGAGACCTTACTCCAGATGACACAGATTGGATGCAGTACATCCTTATTTTGTGTATGTTCAGTTAGTATGCTCACTAAGCGTTAGCTTATGTTTCAGTATTGCTTGTTGCAAGTTTTGCAGGTTCCAGCAAGGGTAAGGCCCCAGCGTGATATTCAGTCGGATAGCTCATGGTTTTCAAGAAGCAAATTTTGACACTACTTTGGTAAATGCTAGCACGTGTATGATTAGAAACTGTATTCTTGAGAAACTCTCATATCTTTTTAGTGCTAGTTCGAATGATAATGTTTTTAAATTAAAACTAGAAAAGTGGTGTTACAACTTGGTATCAGAGCCAAGGTTTAAGGGATTTGGGCACACATGCGTGTGATGCCTGAACTTAAACCGTGGTTTTGAGATTAAGTGGACCTATCCCTGGGGCAGTAAACCTTAGTGAGCATACGGTTAGTAGAAGTTTCAGATTGATATCTGTTTTACAGATAAAGTATGAGTTAGCCTGTTTATGCATGTACAACAGTTATGTGGCTAAGTGTTAAATGATATGAAGTGGGAATCTGATTGGTTAAGTTCAGAATAGGTAAGGTATAGTGTGTTCATAATTATACCCTGCGGATTATATGTTTGATAGCATGATGATTTATGTATGTAGACCAGTATACCTGCTATGGTACAAAGAAAGTTTTTATAGTATTGTATGTTAAAGATTTCTGATCCTCAGAAAGTGTATGTAGAAAGAGTTAGTATGTAACTAACGCAGTAGCATGAGGTAAGTAGATCACAGGAAGCTAGAGACAGATATGAAATAGATGCAATCCCTATTCCAACCACTAGACTTACAGATAATCTTACTAGAGAGATTCCAGCTATAGAGGAATTGCGTGAACAGTATGGTAAGAAAGACAATAGTTATAGAATTGGAGTAGAGTCCTACAGATAAACATTCTTTGTTTAAGCACAGTTCATTGAGTAAATATAAGAAAGATTGTAAGTGATGTCATAGAAACGAGTAGATGCAGTGGTGTAGGTTGCAATGATGTATGTCCAGAGAATTGAGAGAATTTAAACCAGAATGTATCAGTTATAAGAGTTAGAGTGTACTTACAAAGATTTCTAGCAAGTAGCGTACCTCTTCTTGGAGGAGATTACAAATTCGATCGTGAGTGATCGTTAGTAAGCAGAGATGTAAGGGACATTCCATATGGTTGGGTGTTCAGTAGAATGAAAAGTTAGATACGGTTCAAAGTTATTTTGTGAAATAACAAAAGACTAGTAGACTTTGCTGTTACCAAGGTTATATACGGTTCAAAGTTATTTTGGGTGTTCAGACGATTACAATATTCACCTACACCTCCAATCTAACTCTTTGTTAGACGAAGAACACACTTTGTTCTTAGGGTTCAGAGAAACTTGGAGGCTAATACACTTTCAGAAAACAATAAACAATACGAATAAGTGCAAGTTCTAATAGAGTCGAATTACAAAACTATCGATACTAACAAAATATTCTAAATGAAGTATATATAAACTCTTAATCATCCTTGAATAGTTGACAGTTGGATAATCTTCTATCTTGCGAGATAATAATGATAATCTTCCAACTTGATAAGATATCGTTCAAATCCACAAAGATAGCAGCTTCCAAAAATAGCTTAACAGAAACTGTTTGTTGAATGTGACTCTTCTAACAGTCTTCCTTTTCATGCCTTTCAATAGTTGTCATAATCATTCTAACAGTTCCAATCTCTTTGTACTAACAGTTGCAACATTCATCACAACTGTTAGTTACAACTGTTTTCACAAATCACACTAACAGCTTTCAACTGTTTCTTCACAAACATACTAACAGTTTTACTTTTGCATGTCCAACAGTTTCAATCACTTAGTAAATTTCCCAACACCACATCCTCCGTTGGTTGAGGTTCCACTTGTTCCGGTTTGCCAACCTCAGAAGTGCTACTAGTGTCAACATCAGGTTATCCATTGGTGTCATCTTGAATTTCTTCAAGATCGACTTACCTCCTACTGGCCTTTGCAGATATCAGCTCCCTTTCAAGGAAGACTACCCTTCGAGCAAAAAACACTTTGTTCTCGGAAGGTTTGTAAAACAAATATCCCATAGAACCAGCTGGGTAACCAATGAAAATACATTTTTCAGCTCTGGGTTTAAGTTTGTCTTGAGCTTCACGTCTCACGTAAGCTTCACAACCGAAGACTTTGAGATAGGCTAGCAAAAGAACTCTTCCATGCCACATCTCGAATGGTGTACTTGCAAACTTCTTTGTTGGTACAAGGTCCTAGCAGCAGTTTCCAAAGAATAGCCCCAAAAACTTACGGGTAGCTTTGTATGACTCGTCATGGGCCGAACCATATCCAATATAGTTTAGTTCCTCCTTTCAGCGACTCCATTTAAATGTGTTGTCCTGGGTGGAGTAAGTTGTGAAATAATTCCACAACCCCTAAGATGATCAAGAAACTCGGTACTAAGATACTCACCACCACTATCGGATCTGAGAGTCTTAATCCGCTTGCCTAATTGATCTTGCACTTCATTTTGGTATGTCTTAAACACCTTAAAGGTTTCAGACTTATCCTTAATTAAATAAACATAACCATACCTACTAAAATCATCAGTAAAAGTAACAAACTACCTACAGTTGTTTCTTGTGGCAGACTTGAACGGACCACACACACCCGTGTCAAAAATCTCCAACAAGTCTTTTTCCCTCCCACTAACTCCGGTGAAGGGTACTTTAGTCATTTTGCCTAATGAACAAGAATCGCATACTTCACTTGACCCGTGGTTAAACGATTCCAAAATCCCATCCACTTAGAGTTTGGCGACACATTTCTTATTTATATGGCCAAGACGACTATGCCTCAAAGACAACTTGTCCAAACCATTTTTGGACTTAGAATCAATGTATATGATTGATCTATTACCATCCAAACATACACTAGTTTCATAAATACCACGACATGGATAAGCTTTAAAATAATGAACACCATCTCCTAGATAAGAAATAATTTTATTATCAAAAGAAAAATAGAAACCATCGTCATAAAGTGCATGAAAGGAAATAATGTTTTGTGCCACGCAGAGCGAAAAGCAAACATTTAACAAGGTAATAGCAAGGCCAGAAGGAAAGGCGAGATCAACACTCCCAATCCGTTTCACAGGGACCACCTCTTTGTTCTTCATGATCAGGTTTAGCTCTCCAGTACCTAGAACCCTACTTCCTTTTAACACTTGCACATTATTACAAATATGAGTGCCACAACCGGTATCAAGAAACCAGCCATTAGAAGTAGCGGTGTTGTAGGGCTCAATCATAAACATACCTGAGTGACCAGCTCCCATCGGTTTTATCTGCTTGAGCTCTTCAAGATACTTTGGGCAAGAACGCCGGCAATGACCCTTTTCCTTGCAGTGGAAGCACTCGGCTTCCATAGTGTCCTCGGCCGGTGGAACTAGGTTAGGTTTTGCAATCTTCCCCTTTCCCTTTTCCTTTCCCTTAGAGGGGGGAGCGCCTTTCCTTTTGGTTCCGTCTCCCTGGATAGCTAGGACGGATTTGGACGGGGATGGCTTCTTGGAGATGTCAGACTGAACGGTCTTCAACATTTCGTGAAGCAAGGGCCCACTGACACACCCGAGTTGGTATCATCACTGATGGAGCAAGGGCCTATTTGTTAGGTTTTGGTGGCATCTAGAAAAACGCAGCGGAAAAAAACGAGTATAAAACAATTTAGATTTTATGCCACCAATCACACCACCCAATGGACCACACTCTAAAACAATATCAATGCAACTCAAAAGGAAACAAGAAGGAGAAAGTATACCATACATGTAGCTTCTCCTTGTACCCTTTGAAATACGCGTACACAAAATAGTGCACCTCTATCGGTATCCACACGAAGTGTTGATGATCCCCACGTGCTAGCTATGTTAGGACGCCGCCAAAAGCTCCACCAATAACTTACAACAACTTGAATATCAATAGTGCCTTGTTACTAATCTTCAAGTGTGTTTTCTTTGAGAGAGCATGAACTAACAACTAAGTTACATGTTCATCTATCAAAAACAACTAATAGCAACTAGTTGTAACCAACCATGTTCAATAAACTCATTTGAACTTATATAGACTCCAAATTGAATCCTAAAACATTCATAACCGATCTAGGAGTAATGGCCCTCAATAATCATGAATACCAATTAATCTAGTCTTAAAAGGCTAGTTTAATAGGCTGTTTCAGCATCAGGCATGGTCGTGCCGGACAGGGCACGCTCGTGCCAGCCCACGGGCACACCCAAGTCACGCCCGACTTGGGCTCGCCCCAATGGGTACGCCCTAGGCACGCCGGCCTTGGACCCGTACCTGCCATAGGGCACGCCCGTACCTTCACAAGGCACGGTGGTGCCCGGCCTTACCAAAACCCAGTTTCGGCATTTTTTTTCTCTCTCGTTCAAAGGTGTTGCCGGAATCAATACTTCGCGTGTGACCCAATAGGCCTATGCCTTATCGGCAGCGATACCAATTCGTGTGTGTTAGTGGGCATATTCCAACAAACTCCCACTTGAACATGACACACCCACGATAGGTAACACCGACATAGAGCAGCCTCTAGCAAGGCATCTATGCCCCCAAGTCATCATAGGGTATGTCGCCCATGACAAGTACCAACCTGTAAAGAATGGTCCTACAAGTAAGTGATTATTCATCCCTTCATTCACGATATCCGTTGTGAATGCAGGTCATGGAACATCATCAACCCCAAAACATCCACGATTATGTTTCTCGATCTAGACTAACTATGACGAACAATACAAGTTGCAAAATTGATCCATTATCAATTCAACTTGAGCACGACCATGCATTTTGAAATCATTAGTTTAGTCAACGAGGGGCCCAGGGATATCTCTCTAAAGAGGAACGAATACCTTTGACTACATCGTTGCGTCATAATAATAAGTTCTTGCTTGAAAACTTCCCTTATAACAGCCAGTTACGAACCGCATTAGAAAGAAATCTAAACAAGACCATATTATTAATCAAGAAGCACATGTTGTTGGGAATCCATGGGGATCAAAGCACGCAACGGAAGCAACAAAACACAAAAAACCGATCCCATGATTTCCCAATGGTGGTGAAAACTTGCAAGAACATGCATGCAACGAAAAAAAACACAAAGAGAAGGAAGAAAGCAAACCATACCCTAGAAGACTTTGGTAAAATTCAAGAACAACTTTGAATTTGGGATGAGCTCTTGAAACAAAAGGCTCCAAGCACCAAAGAAGTCCACACCAAGCTTAGCTTCTTTCTCCTTGTACTAGCAAGCCACCAAACCACCAACACTTGACGATTTGGTCTAGGAACAACCCTTGAACAACACTAGAAGATCACCAACACAAGGTCTTGTGCTTCTCTCAACTTAGAACACTCACTTGTGTATATCTCTAATGTGTATAATTGCAAGAATTAACCAAGAGAGTAGAATGCATCAAAAGAACCTCTTTTATAGGCATTCTATCTGTTCAAAGAGCCCAGAGTCGGAGCTAAGTGGCACACCATCATTGGACCAACAAAATGGTCTAACCAAAAAAAAAGTGTCACTTAGAATTCTGCCTTCACGACTTCTTCACGGGCTCTCACGGGCGGTGAAGGATAAATGCGCCACGACCGGCCATTTATCCTCCACGAGTCGTGCCGCGCTGTGCAAGAATCGTGAGGGTTCGTGCCTTCACGACCTCCTTCACGGGCCGTGTAGGGTCGTGAAGCGCAAGGGTTTCACGAACCATGCGGCCCACGACAGGACTCGTGGACACGAGCTGCTTCACGACCCGTGGAGCATCCTTCACGGTCGTGAAACCTAGGTCAACTGGAATTTGACCATTTTGACTCTTTCTTCTTATAGTAGGCTGTCGAGATTGAAACTTGGCGTGTGACCCAATAGGCCCGTGCTTCATTGGTAGTGATGCTGGCCTACGTGTGTCAGTGGGCAGATACCAACAATCTCCCACTTGCACATGACACACCGTATCCATGGGCACCACACACAGGGAGCGGCCTCTAGCAAGGCATCCTTGCCCCCAACTAAACATGGGGTATGTCATCCCTGACAAGTACCATGATAAACTAAAAGAGTTTGACATGGTCCTATAGATAAGTGATCAATTATCTTATTGTTCGCGATATCCAAGTGAACACGAGACATGGTACAAAGTCATTCTCCAATCGTTCACAATTACGTTTCTCGATCAAGATTGGTGGTGACCAAAAGGTGAGTTGCAACTGATCAACAATCATTGCAAACTCGAGCATGGCCATGCATTTTGGTGTCAGTTCCCAATCATCGAGCGGCCCAGGGATATCTCTCTTTACAGAGGAACAAATTCCTTCGACTACATTGCCTCCAATACAATGGCAATACTTTACCCAAATGCCTCCTTTATAATAGCCAGTTACGGACTACATTTGAAAGCAGTCAGAATAAAGGAAACCAAAATAGTGAAACACATGCATCTCCGGTCTAAGGATAAAAGATATTATCATCCTGATTTACTCTTGACATGTACCATGAAGTAAGATCAGGTGTGGGTCGTCCAATCACTTGAAACTCTTTTCAAGTATAGGCGTAATATTGCGTCCCTTGTATTCAATCCCCATTGAATACTATGACCAATCATTTCCCTCGATCTTCGTTCATACTTCCTTCCTTGAAGAATGACCGATCGTGGACAGTTTAGAATGTAAAGCATTCAAGGAAGTGATAAAACATGCAAAGTTGGAACACAATAATGATTTAAAGAAAGTATTCGCTACACGCGTATCATTAAATCACCATTTAATAATCAATACATTCAAAAATACAATATTTCTTAATGTTCCCAATATCACAGTAAATACATCGAATACAATAACCAATATTTAACTCAAACCAAGTCACTAGCAAATCTAATCCCAATAGCACGTGTGTGGGCATCGTGCTTGGCTTGCGACAACGGTTTAGCGAACGGATCCGCCAAATTGCTATCCGTGTGTACTTTGCTGATGACGATGTCTCCATTTTCGACCACGTCCCGGATAAAATGATATTTCCGCGGAATATGCCTCGTGCGTCGATGAGACCTCGGTTCCTTTGCCAAAGCAACGGCACCCTCGTTGTCACAGAAGATCTCAACAGGGTCGCTGATGCTTGGAACCACTCCTAGATCAAGCAGAAATTTCCTTATCCATACGGCCTCCTTAGCAGCTTCACTAGCCGCAACGTATTCCGACTCAGTAGTGGAATCGGCCACGGTGTCTTGCTTGGAGCTCCTCCAGGATATAGCACCGCCGTTTAATAGGAACACGAACCCCGATTGTGATCGGCAGTCATCCCTATCGGTTTGGAAGCTTGCATTAGAGTAACCCTTTACTCTAAGCTCTTCCTCAACTCCGTACACCAAGAACATCTTCTTAGTCCTCCGAAGATACTTGAGAATGCTCTTCACCGCCGTCTAATGAGCTTCGCAAGGGTTGGCTTGATATCTACTCGTCAGGCTCAAGGCACACGATACATCAGGCCTATAGCACGGCGTACATGATCGAGCCCACAGCCGAAGCATATGGCACTCGCTTCATTACTTCCCGTTCCTCTAGGGAACTAGGGGATTGAGTCTTACTCAATACCAAACCATGTGACATTGGAATTAACCCCTTCTTGGAGTCTTCCATCCTAAACCGCTTTAGGACTTTGTCAACATATGTACTTTGGCTAAGCCCAATAAGCCTCTTGGATCTATCTCTATAGATTTTGATCCCAAGAATATAAGTCGCATCTCCTAGATCCTTCATTGAAAAACAATTCCCTAACCAGGTTTTTACACCTTGAAGGGTCGGGACATCGTTTCCAATGAGGAGTATGTCATCGACATACAAGACTAGGAACACAACTATGCTCCCACTAGCCCTGATATATACTCATGGCTCATCCTTGCTTTTCGAAAAGCCAAACTCTTTGACTTTCTCATCAAATCACAGGTTCCAACTGCGCGATGCTTGCTTAAGTCCATTAATGGACTTCTTAAGCTTGCAGACTTTATCCGGATGTTTGGCATGTACAAAACCCTCGGGTTGAGTCATATAGACCTCCTCGCTTAGTGTCCCATTAAGGAACGCGGTTTTTACATCCATTTGCCAAATCTCATAATCATTAAATGCGGCAATTGCCATAAGTATCCGGATAGACTTCAACATAGCCACCGGGGAAAAGGTTTCATCATAGTCTACACCATGAGTTTGCATGAAACCCTTAGCCACCAGTCGGGCTTTGAAGGTGTCTACCTCTCCATCTATGCCGGTCTTTCTCTTAAAGACCCATTTGCACACTATGGGTCTACACCCGGGCACCGGATCTACCAAATCCCAGACTTGGTTATCCGACATAGATTGCATCTCGGACTCCATAGCCTCTTTCCACTTAGCGGAATCAGGGCCCACCACGGCGTTCCGATAAGATGATGGTTCATCATGATCTACCACTAGGTCGCAGCCCTCAGACATGAGAAACCCATATCTCTCTGGCTCATTGCAACTCCTACCGGATCTCCTAAGAGGTAAAGGATCCGTGTCAGGTTCTCCAGCATCGCTGTGTTGAGAATCATCTTGTGAACTAGTTCCAACTTCAGGTTGGTCATTGGAGGGTTCTTGAATCTCTTCAAGATCTACCTTTCTTCCACTAGCGTCTTCGGATAGCATCTCCCTTTCAAGAAAGACGGCCCTCCGAGCAACAAATACCTTGTTCTCGGACGGTTTGTAAAACAAATATCCCATAGACCCGGCAGGGTATCCAATGAACAAACACCTCTCTGCTCGGGGTTTCAATTTGTCCTCCACCTCACATCTCACGTAGGCAGGACAACCCCAAACCTTTAGATATGATAGCGATGGAACCTTTCCATGCCACATCTCAAAGGGTGTCTTCTTGACCTTCTTAGTTGGTACGAGGTTTAGGATTCTAACGGCCATTTCCAATGCATAGCCCCAAAAGCTAATGGGTACATCCGTACGACTCATCATACACCGAACCATATCCAATAATGTTCGGTTCCTCCTCTCGGCAACACCATTTAATTGTGGTGTCCTAGGAGGTGTCAATTGCGAAACAATTCCACAATCTTTTAGATAGTCAAGGAATTCCGAACTTAGATACTCACCACGATCCGATCTGAGCATCTTAATTCGTTTACCCAATTGGTTCTCAACTTCGTTTTTGAAAGTCTTGAAAACCCCAAAGGTTTTCGACTTTTGTCTCACCAAGTAGACATACCCCATACCTACAAAAATCATCGGTAAAGGTTACGAAGTACCTTGAGTTATCCCTAGTGACATGCTTGAACGGACCACACACATCCGTGTGAACGATATCCAACAAGTCTTTGCCCCACTCACAAACGCCGGTGAAGGGTGCTTTGGTCATTTTGCCCAACAAGCAAGATTCGCATACATCATCCAACCCATGGTCAAATGATTCCAAGATCCCATCCGCTTGGAGCTTGGCGATGCGTTTCTTGTTTATGTGGCCCAAACGACCATGCCATAAAGATAACTTATCCAAATCATATTTGGATTTAGAACCAACATTCATGATTGATCTATTACTTTGCAAGCATACGCTTGTCTCATATATGCCACGACATGGATGTGCTTTAAAATAAAATAAATCATTTTTAAATCATGAAATAATTCCATTAGAGAAATTAAAGTCAAATCCATCGTCAACAAGTGCATAAAATGATAAAATGTTTCTTGCCACGCAGAGCGAATAAGATACATTTAATAGAGTAATAGATAAGCCGGATGGAAAGGCGAGGTCCACGCTCCCTATCTTCTCAACCGGGACAACCACTTTGTTTCCCATGATGAGATCCAGCTCCCCATCAACCAAGTCCCTACTTCTTCTTAGTACCTGCACATTATTAACTATGTGAGTACCACACCCGGTGTCCAAGACCAAAGCGTTAGAAGTAGAAGTGTTATGGAGTTCAATCATATACGTATCGGAGACGCCTTGTCCCTTGGCGCGAAGCCTCTTGAGCTCCTCCGTGTACTTGGGGCAACTACGCCGGTAGTGTCCCTTCTCCCCGCAGAAGAAGCAGGTGGCCTCTTCCGGTGAGGGGGCTATAGGAGCGGGTTCCTTCCCCTTCGGCTCCGGCGCCGGGAGTGGCTTGGGCTTGGGTGTTGCCACCTTCGCCTTTCCCTTTCCCTTGCCCTTGGAGTTTGAAGCGGGCCGCTTCCTCTTAGCACCACCCTCATGGATGGCTAGGACGGGTGCGGAGGTCGATGGCTTCGCCTTGGCCATGTTAGACTCGGCGGTCTTCAACATGCCGTGCAACTCCATCAAGGACTTATCCATATTATGCATATGGTAGTTCACAATGAACGGACCATATGCTTGAGGAAAAGATTGGAGGATTATCTCCGTAGCCAACTCTTTCCCCATAGGAAAGCCCAACCTCTCGAGCTGGTCCATGTATTGCTTCATACGAAGCACGTGGGAGCTCACGTTCCCGCCCTCCTGCATCCGACACCCTACAAAGGCCTTGACACACTCATAGAGTTCTTGCCTCACTTGCTGCTGGAACATTTCCTTCAGCTGCGTGATCATGTCAAACGCACCAACGTCCTCGAATTGCCTTTGCAATTCAAAACTCATGGTCGTCAACATGAGGCAAGTCACTTCATTAGTGTCTTTAAGGCGCTTCTCATAAGCATCCCTAATGGCCCGCGTGGCGGTGGTAGCAGGAGCCTCCGGAAGAGGTTCCTCTAGGACGTACAACTTACTTTTATGGCGTAAGACAATTCTTAATTGCCTAAGCCAATCCATAAAGTTTACGCCTACGAGTTTCTCTTTTTCCAAAAATGGACGGAGTGAAATGTGTGTCGCGGTGTTGCTTGTAGATGCCATCTAAAAGAAGGAAAAGCACACAAAAGGTTAGTTCGACATATTTTAATTCTTGTTAAATAATTACCCAATAGTTTAACACTTAAATTTAACAAGGGCTAAGAACCCAACATAACTTCACTACATGACGGGTTTACCGCGGAGCACTTCGTGAAGGTATTTAGGCCGGTAAACGCTTTACCAATTGCAATCCGCGATTACAACTCTTAGGCACTTGCGGGATCCATCGGTACTCATAACACCGGTTTGGCATGTTTTATCCCTTCCCACACCGATTCCTCAATAAGCCGCTTTGATAACTCAGTATAGGCACGACAATTATCAAGGCGTATTAAATTGGAATTTCAAATCGTCCAACAAGATACACGATGACGCCCTTGACAATAATTGGCTCGTGCTAAGCTCGACAACCAAAGATTTCAAGACGCCACACGCACCTTCCACACAAGTCCACATGGAACAACTCGTGCTAAGCTCGACAATTGTCCCATGCTTCATTAGACTCGGGTGGTGTCATCTTTTGGATGGCGTGTGATTTACGTTTTTAAGAAAAACGGGACTTTTGTTTTTCCGGTTAAAAACCTCTTTTCGTTTTGATTAACAAATAAGTGACAAAACGCATTTTTCACCAATTGAACATAAACACTTTATATTCGTTTGTTAATCATGTGAGCGAGCGGGGTTTGTTAACCAATTAAGGAAAACTATATAGTTTTATTATTTTCAAAAGATTTTCTAGCATGCGAAGATCCTACAACCATGCAAGAAAAACAAATAAATAAAACTACACAACCACGCATACAAAACCGATTTGAGCCAACCTAAGTGTTCCCCGGTGAGCCAACCGAGGAACTAAGTCTACTAAGGACAAACAATCCAAGACTTTGTGGCGTGCTCCCACTCGATCCTGCGCCTCCGGATCCGAGGTAGCCAAGACGTCTCCCAAGACTCCCGTTGGTGCCTCCGGTCTTCTCTTCTCATTACATACATAATTTAAAGAGAAATGGCATGCAAGCCACACAATCTATTCTAAGCTAATATACAATTACAAAGAATAAATACTTTGGCGTGCAAGCCACAAATAAATAAATTATTACAAATCGAATTAAATAAATTATTACAAACCAAATGTGGTACAAACCTCCAAATGAATGAACAACAAATAGAGCAACCAAACAACCACACAAAGGTCTAGGCTCAAACCGGTGCTCACGAAAACGAAACAACTACAAAGCATGGTGTGCCACACCAAACCATGCACAAAACAATATCCCAATTAAGTTTATTCAAAAACTAAAGGCACAATAATAAACCTTGTACATATGCATTAGGATTCCAAACACTTTGAAATCCATATTCATATATACATAATTTATATGTATGCATGTGTGCATTTTATGCCAAAATCACCCAATACATACACATAAAAGAATTAGGATATTATGGGGCTTAATCTACAAGGCAAAACAGCCTAAAATGATTCTGGAAACACCAAAATCAAATGCTAAAATCCATATCAAGTTTTCTTTTCCAAAAGGCCAAAAACAGCCTGTTCACGACGCCTTCACGAGCTACTGCTCTTCACGGGCCCTCACGGGCCGTGAAGGCAGTACGCTCCACGACTCGTGAAACAGATTAAAAAACCTTTCACGACCACCACCCTACGAGACTGGTCGTGTGGCCTTCACGACTCGTGAAGCAAGCTCCACGGCCCGTGAAGGCCTTCTGGACAGAATGTCCAAAATCAAAAATATGGATTTTCAAGCCACAAAGGTGCATGCATCTTACAAGTATGGCTCTGATACCACTGTTGGGAATCCATGGGGATCAAAGCACGCAACGGAAGCAACAAAACACACAAAACCGATCCCATGATTTCCCAATGGTGGTGAAAACTTGCAAGAACATGCATGCAACCAAAACAAACACAAAGAGAAGGAAGAAAGCAACCCATACCCTAGAAGACTTTGGTAAAATTCTGGAACAACTTTGAATTTGGGATGAGCTCTTGAAACAAAAGGCTCCAAGCACCAAAGAAGTCCACACCAAGCTTAGCTTCTTTCTCCTTGTACTAGCAAGCCACCAAACCACCAACACTTGACGATTTGGTCTAGGAACAGCCCTTGAACAACACTAGAAGATCACCAACACAAGGTCTTGTGCTACTCTCAACTTAGAACACTCACTTGTGTATATCTCTAATGTATATAATTGCAAGAATTAACCAAGAGAGTAGAATGCATCAAAAGAACCTCTTTTATAGGCATTCTATCTGCTCAAAGAGCCCATAGTCGGAGCTAAGTGGCACACCATCATTGGGCCAACAAAATGATCCAACCAAAAAACAAGTGTCACTTAGAATTCTGCCTTCACGACTTCTTCACGGGCTCTCACGGGCCGTGAAGGATAAATGCGCCACGACCGGCCATTTATCCTCCACGAGTCGTGTCGCGCTGTGCAAGAATCGTGAGGGTTCGTGCCTTCACGACCTCCTTCACGGGCCGTGTATGGTCGTGAAGCGCAAGGGTTTCACGAACTATGCGGCCCACGACAGGACTCGTGGACACGAGCTGCTTCACGACCCGTGGAGCATCCTTCGCGGTCGTGAAGCCTAGGTCAACTGGAATTTGACCATTTTGACTCTTTCTTCTTATAGTAGGCTGTCGAGATTGAAACTTGGCGTGTGACCCAATAGGCCCGTGCTTCATTGGCAGTGATGCTGGCCTACGTGTGTCAATGGGCTGATACCAACACATGTATCTCCAGTAGAAGGACAATTAGTAATATCATCCTGATTTACTTGTGATCATGCCCATGAAGTAAACTCAGGTGCGGGTCCTCCAATTACTTGATCACTATCAAGTACATGCTAGTGTTGTGAAAACATGTATTCAATCCACTTTGAATACTTTACCAACCACTTGCCTCGATCTTAATTCACTACTTCCTTCCAATGAAGAATGATCGATCATGGAGCATTTAGAATAAATAAATTTATTCAAGGAAGTAGGTAAACATGCTAAGATGGAACACAATAAAGGCTAACGAAAGTACCCGCTCCGCGCGCATTATCAAATCTACATTTGATAATCGATACAATCAAAGCACATTATTACTTTAATGTTCCCAACTCAAAACACATTAAACTCAAGCCAAAGCCACTTGTAAACCAAGTGTACACAAGCCTATTATGAAAGTTCATCCCTAGCTTGTGACTAAAGCTTAGTCAGTGGATTCACAAAGTGACATCCATGCGTACAATAGTTCTCGTCTATGAGCCATTGTACTCTCACTGTTTCAAAGAACGCAATAAAGTCACAATGCACAAGACTATGGTTCATATATATAAGCCATCATACTCTCATTTTCACAAAAGAACCCAAATAGAGTCAATGATGCTTAAATAAACCATTATAGTCAATAACGTTCCACTTAACAACACAACAATAACAATTCACAAAGAGCAATATATCACCCAAATTACCTTGTTACCACCAAACATCAACTTGAAGAACAATATACCAAGAGTTTTTCCAAGTATGTCAAAATGAGAGAAAAGAAACCATGTGATAAACCAAGTTGCTAATTAAATTAACACACTAGCCCATCATGTTTCAATATCACTCTCTTAGCTTTGTCACTCTGAAAAATCCACGTTCGTATCCTCCCAATTCTTCTTATAAGTAACAGAAGCGCTCCCACTAGCTCTAGCATACATCCAAGTTTAATCTTCCCTTTGGAAAACTCAAATCTATGATTTTCTCATTAAAGTGAAGATTACAACCTTGTGATGTTTATTCAAGTATACGTGGATACTTTCAACGTACAAGACCTTCGGATGTATTAAAACACTCTTCCTCAAAATTCCCATGAAGGAATATGATCTTTACATTGTAGTGATAAACACATGTATCCGAGTAACCTTCAACATAACCACTAAGAAGATTTTCTTATGATACCATCCCCATGGTCAATCATAACGGAACATTTATCATTAGTTGGTATTTGAAGTTCAAGTCCATGAATAGACTTCTTGGGCTTGTAGACCATACGAGGATACTAATAATGTACAAGACTCTCGGAGAGTATTAAAACACTTCCTCAAAATTCCTATAAAGGAATAGAGTCTTTTCATTTCACTATCATACCTTCATAATCAAGTAGACTTCAACATAACCACCAGAGGAAAAAAAATTATGATACCATCCTCATGGTCAATCATATAAGAATTCTTACCACCAGTCGGTATTTGAAGTTGTCTACAACTCAATCCATGCATACCCTTAGGTTTGCACCAAGGCATCGGATCAACCAAGTCCAATACTTGGATATCCTCATGGATTGAATCCCATTATCATTACCTCTCTCCTTCTAGTAGACACTAGGCCTGCCATGACTTCCGATAGTTGATGAATTCAACTAATCCATCATCGAGTTATCTTCCTTTAGATATAAAACATATATCTATCTGGCCTTACGACAAATCCTATCAGAAATAGGAAGAGTAACAAATTCTGCCAGGTACCCCAACATCGCCATGCTGAGTTCCAATCAATACGGATGTAATGCTAGTGCCAACATCAGGTTTTACTCCCACTGGCTCCCATAGACATTAGGCTTCCACTTGCTATTGAGGATAATCTAGGTTTTGAGATAGACAAGCAAAGACACTCTTTCTAGTCTTTTCTCCTTAAGATGCATACTAAACCATCTTTGTGGATTTTATATATAGAACATTGCCTGCCATACTTAAGCATCCCAATACATTGGGTATGAATTTTTGATCCATCAAGACCCAAACATATCCAAGAATATTCGGTTCCTCTTCTATGGGACCCATATGCCAATTTGTCCTAGGAGAAATAAAATATGTAATAAATCCCACAATTCTTGTGATGGACACAAGATCATATATTAAGATACTCAACATCTTTACAAGATTTAAGAAACTTAACCTTTTGTCCACAAACCTCGTTAAGGTAGTCATTGAACACCTCAAAGGTTTCAAATATACCTATCCCTACTACCACCACGGGTAAAGGTAACGAAGTGTATGTTGTTATCCCCATGGATTTTCTTTAAACACACAAGTGTGAGCTAATTACAACAAGCTTGTTAGTCCCATGTTTAGAATAATTAGATTTGATGAGACAAACTATAGATATGTATAGATGATAGGTTAAGAGTTAGGAATTATATAAGTCTGTTATAGACTGACCAGTCAGTTGAAGCTGAGTAGTCAGCGTATAAACAGATATAGAGTTTTCTATGTAAGTACTAGATAGCTCAGTGACTTCCAAGCTGAGATAGGTCTTAAGAGTGAAGACTTGAAGACTTGAAGATTCAAGAACCCAAGACTCAAGAACTCAGCTTGACAAGGTCAAGACTGAGTGGTTCAGCTCAGCGTCAGAAGTCAGTTACAGAATTTAAGTAAGTTCTAAATTCTGTTATAAACTCTCCATATCTACGACATTTAAATTAGGATATCTAAACCTAATTTAAACTATCTATTAGTTGGATAGAAATCTCAAACAAAATTAATTAGATATGTCCTAATTAAGGAGTTTGTTACGGTTTTAAAGAAAAGATAAGTTCTATCTTTAAACTGGATTTGTTTGTAGATATATCAAGTATAAGTATAAACCTTCTTATGGGTTTTATACACGAACAAATACGTTTACATATGTTCTTACGTGTGTACGAGAACAGAGGCGATACACAACGAAGACTGCATGAGTTGCAAGACTGCATAAGTTGCAAATCGTATGTGTGTTCGTGATACTTGATACGCGTGTGTTGCGATAACTTTGTAAGTTCAAAGTTAGAGAGAGTTTTCAAGAGTTCTTGTTAATTAGTTTTAACAAGAAATTCGATCATCAATTAGTTTGTGATTCAAGAGTGTTTAGAGAGAGAGTTGAGTTTATAATCATTGTAATATCAAATCATCCTGTTGATTTGATTAGAGAGTGATAACAGTTATTGTCCTGTTTGATAACTGAATATACGTTTGATTAATTTGTTTAATTGTTTAAAGTGTATTCAATCCCCCCCTTCTACACTGTATCGGTTGCTTGTTCACCCTCTTTGGGACCAACAACTGGTATCAGAGCCAACCTTGGTCAGCCCACCGCTACCAAGGATATATCCTACACCTATACAAAGAAAACTGCCAAAGGTCGTCCTTCACCTCAAAAGGACTCTGGAGTTGATATCACATTGATACCTCTACCGGCAAGAGCTGAGGGGGAGACACCTTCTCTCAAGGTGCCAACCTCCAGGCTCAGCTCTACCCTTAAGCCTATACCGTGTATGGTGTCTACTCAGCCCGTACTTACTAGTGCCATGAGAGAGCCTACTTTTGTGCCCTCACAGCTCCATGAAGGTAACATTGAAATACTGACCAATCCCCAGGGTCAAATACCCCCTCCTTATCACTAAGCCTAGCTCACCCCACTACCATACCTCACGAACTTGGTCATTCTTCTCTTCTATTCTTACACACTCTAGCACGACCTGTCAATGAACCTTTCATACACCAGGAAGGTTTACAGGGTCCGCATTCTGGCCCCCTTGATTCCATAGGTCAGCACCAGCCTTTGGATATGGGAACCACATCCTTACCTATTGAGGAACACTTTACAGCCACTTCTACGGTGGAAATACACTCTTCCACTGGACAGGAGGACGTTGAGGTAAGACGAAGACCTGAGGAGTTCAAGTTGTTGAACAACGATGCTCAAGTCATTATGGACTATCTTCAAACTCAGTTTGAGCTCCTACACATGGAGAGGATAGCTGACAAAGCCGAGTTGATGCGCAAACTTAATGATTTGTCAACTTCAGTTGCCAACTTGGAAAGCTTCGTGCTCAAACTCAGACCCTCCCCTATTGATGATGACAAAAAGGGGGAGGAAGAATCAAAGAAGTGTGACGATAAGGTTGAGGGGGAGCATATAGAGGAAGTAACATTTGAAGAAGATCATGATCAGTTTATGAGTACTATAGATCAGCCTTCTCAACAACAACAGGCTCCAACAGTCCAAATTACCACAACTTGACAAGCTCAACCAGAAACTCCACATGAAAAAACATCTCAAGCTATTCACACCAACCTTCCTCAAGCTAAATTGCCAAAATTTGTTGAAGTTGAGTCCGTTCCAACTTCACAAATAGACAAAGGGAAGAGTAAGGTGTTTGAGATGGTAAAAAGAAAGAAAAGAAGTGTTATGCCTCTAGCAAAGAAAAGAAAGGTCATCATTGCTGAGCCTGAGCCAGAGCAACAGGGTAAGTCTCAACTAGTTGCACATGAATCTGACTCAAGTGATGAAGCTGATGCAGCACAGAAAGCCAATGACATGCTTACTGATCAAATGTTACAAGAGATGGCTAAAGAACTAGGCATAATAGTGGAGGAAATAAAAGAGCAGCAACGACAAGCTGAAATTCAAAGAGAAAAGGCTAAAGCTGAGGCTGCCAAAGCTGAGGTTGAAGCTGACTATTCTGGACCTAGAGCTGCCCCAATTCCCTACTCAGATGTGGATTTAAGGCATTGTTATAAAAGAACACATTTTAATAACAAGATTGAATCAATTACACTGAGTAGAAAAGGAGAATTGGTAATTATCAACATTGTACTAGACAACAAAAAAGAAATTGGTCTAGATATGAGATGTCTGTACAAGTTGGGGTTCTCAGAGTTGAAGATCGTAGCCACAACTATCAAGTAGATGAAAAAGAGTCAAATCATACAAGAGATAGTTGATGTGCTTAAGACAATCTTCATAAGAATTGATTAGCTAGGTGAGATCCCTGCTGATGAAATTGATACTTTCCTTAATCGAGGCAAAGCTGCAAGAGTTAGAGCAGCAAGCCAGTGAGCTAGAAGAGACATCGATTTACAAGTTCCAAAGGGAGTTGAATTTTGAGAAAACACTTATATTACTCAACCGCTAGAAGGATTCTTGTATCTGGATGTGGAAGGTAATCAATGTTTCTTGAGGATAGCAGATCTTCATTTGGCAAATCTGGAATTGATTCTGTACTTGAGAATTCTATGTGATGACTCAACTCAGAACTTAGTATTCAGATATCATCTCCACAAAGAAATCAGATCAAGAAAAACTGAGATGAGAGAACTGCAAGAAGGTGAAGATATTTTGAATGATGCTATCAAGAAAGTTGCGATTTGGAAACTTAAATGTTATGACATGTGGTTAGAAGTTGGAGATCCTATTGATGAAATAGATTAGTTCTATGATTTTGTAAGCACTAAGTGTGCAGAAGCTAATCATAAAGATTAAGCTAAAATGTAAATGAGATGTTCATTAATACAAACTCACGTTTGATATGTTCAACTGTTTTATTCTTTGATATGTTCAAAATTATTTTTAATATGTTCAAACAGACAACTTTGTAAGTTCAAGCTGATGATTGATATGTTCAATTATAAACTGATATGTTCAGTTGTATAAGTTTTGTAAGTTCAGAACTTAAATTACTTCTGATAAGTTCAGAATCTAAGTAGTTGTATATTCAAATACTTAGAATACAAGTCTTATAATAGATTTGTAACATAAACATCTTGTAAGTTCAAGATACGTTAATAAGTATGGATCAGTTCAATACTTATTTCAAGAACTAACTTTGGTCAGTTCTAGAGTGGTTCAACATAATTCTGTTAACCTATACCTACTTTGATTTAATATTTTGACATCATCAAATAGGGAGAGATTGTTAGTCCCATGTTTAGAATAATTAGATTTGATGAGACAAACTATAGATATGTAAAGATGATAGGTTAAGAGTTAGGAATTATGTAAGTCTGTTATAGACTGACCAGTCGGCTGAAGTTGAGTAGTCAGCGTATAAACAGATATAGAGTTTTCTATGTAAGTACTAGATAGCTCAGTGACTTCCAAGCTGAGATAGGTCTTAAGAGTGAAGACTTGAAGACTCGAAGATTCAAGAACCCAAGACTCAAGAACTCAGCTTGACAAGGTCAAGACTGAGTGGTTCAGCTCAGCGTCAGAAGTCAATTACAGAATGTTCTAAATTCTGTTATAAACTCTCCATATCTAGAACATTTAAATTAGGATATCTAAACCTAATTTAAACTATCTATTAGTTGGATAGAAATCTCAAACGAAATTAATTAGATATGTTCTAATTAAGGAGTTTGTTACAGTTTTAAAAAAAAGATAAGTTCTAATTTTAAACTGGATTTGTTCGTAGATATATGGACTATAAGTATAAACCTTCTTATGGGTTCTATACACGAATGAATACGTTTACATATGTTCTTACGTGTGTACAAGAACAGAGGCGATACACAACGAAGACTACATGAGTTGCAAGACTGCATAAGTTGCAAATCGTATGTGTGTTTGTGATACTTGATACGCGTGTGTTGCGATAACTTTGCAAGTTCAAAGTTAGAGAGAGTTTTCAAGAGTTCTTGTTAATCAGTTTTAACAAGAAATTCGATCATCAATTAGTTTGTGATTCAAGAGTGTTTAGACAGACAGTTGAGTTTATAATCATTGTAATATCAAATCATCATGTTGATTTGATTAGAGAGTGATAACAGTTATTGTCCAGTTTGATAATTGAATATACGTTTGATTAATTTGTTTAATTGTTTAAAGTGTATTCAACCCCCCCTTCTACACTGTATCGGTTGCTTGTTCACCCTCTTTGGGACCAACAAAGCTCTTAATCCTCTAACATACGCCGATGAAAGATGTACAAATCATTTAGCCTAATAAACAATTCTCGCACTCAACATTTGATCAATTATCAAATGCATCCAAGATTCAAAACCACACGGAACTTGGTGAACCAAGTCTTGTTTACATAGCTAAAATAATGTTGTCACTTGGATAACTTATCCAAACCAATTTTTGGATTTAAACATATTATTCATATTATTTTATTACCATTAAGCAAGAGCTTATAAACCATTACATGGATAAACTTTGAAATAAACCACTAATATATATATATATATATATATATATATATATATATATATATATATATTGTGACATTCGGCAACAAATTTCAAAGGTTAGCCATTAGAAATTCTAACTTTAAGCCTGGTATGACTAAAAATATTATTTATAATTTAAATACATCAATAATAATATTAGATTTTATAGAAATCCCGCCTATATGGTTAGAACATTCCCGAGCTCGAAAAATCGAATTATTAAAAGTCAAGAATTACAAATCATATACAATAATAATAATAATAACAATAAAAATAATTAAATACATCATAATAAATATAAATAAGTTAAAATATAAAACACATATATATATATATATATATAAACTCATCAAAGTAATTAAAACTTTGTTAATTAAAGGATTTAAACAAAATCACCATTTATACAAATTTATTTAAACTAATTACACATAATTTATAAAAAAAATAAAACAAAACCCCCCTTCTCTTTTCTCTTGCCTCCTTCTCTTCTCAAGAATCACCACTTGATCTCCCCCATGCTCTATATAAGCCTCCTACTACTCTTCATCATTTCCTTTACCACCACACTCCATCTCTTCTCTTTTCTCTCTTCTTCTTTCACCAACAAAAATCTCCCAAGAACATCCAAGTCTTGTTCCTCTTGTGACGATCAAACACAAAATCAAAGAAAAGAGTTGGTAAGATGATCATAACACACATATCTCTACTCTTCTACATTTCTTCTTTTCTTCTTTCTTCTTTTTTTATTTCTTTTCTTTGATGTTCATCTTATTTCTTTAAAATATATCTATAATCATGTAAATATAAACATCCTACCGATGTTGTAAGGAGCACATGAAATGTGCATCATCCTACCATTGTTGTATGGAACTTAATCAACTAAAAATCAAGAAAATAAGACTTTGATCATGCATGTGTTTCATCTTAAAAAATGTTGTAAGAAACACATAAAATGTGTATCATCCTACCATTGTTGTAAGAACACATGGATTATCAAAGCTTATACTCATACAAGATGATTAATCATGAATATAAACATGTTATATAAAAGTTATGACCCATAAGCAAAAAGAATAAAAAATCTGGCAGATTCTGATGCTAGAACTCCCCATTTGTTTTTGTTATATCTAGAGTTCTAGGTATCAAAATCACTTGATTCTTTTTGCTAATCTTATTTTAAAGTGTTACCTTTCATGTAAACCTGGATTCACTAATTTTTATGAACGTTTGATCCTTCAAACATATTAAAAAAGACACATACGTTGAATCTGGAAATCTGACAGACTTAAAAAGGTACACTTTAAACGCGTGTAACTTTCTTATCCTTGGGTCAAAATACGTCTAGTTTTTTTTAAAGTTTCATCTTTGAGTGATGGTTAATTTCCAATTTGAATCATGTAAAAACGAGGTCGTATGAGCCCTAAACAAACGTTTTAGTAACAACATGTCATCCAGACACTGATCAGTGAACATCTTATACACTTTTAATTATTAAAAATATTAAACATGGATTATAAATTCCTATATTTTTACTGGACATTCTAGAAACATGTATTAAGATTATATTAAAATATTAAGCCTTAATATGACTCCTAAAATACAGTTTTTAATTTTTAAAGTTCAACTTAAGGAAATAAAAATTCCAGTGAACACTTATAATTTATGGAAAAATAGAGACAACCTTTAACTATTTAATAAATAAGTTAATAACAAATAAATAATACAAAATAATAAATAAAATAAGTCTAATAGAGCTACATATCTCTTATATTAGGAAAGGAGCTTCGGTAGGAACAAGAAACCCTTACAAGTTAACACATTTGCATACCGAGTGAGTATCATAGACCCTTTTTATCGTATTTCATATTATTTTTGGGGTGAAAGCATGTGTATATATATTTCAAGAATAGTTTATTGCCTATCTTCTTATATATTTCAAATATTATTTTGAGCACTTATGGTATTATTCTTTGATGTGCTTGGGTTATCGTTGTAAGGCCCTTCGTTGGACATTATCCCTTAACTCCGCTAGTGAGCCGATGGTATTTGTAAGTAGCGCTATTTGGAGATTCTAACGTCTCCCATTTATGGTTGACGAACTATAGATGTACTTTACCACTGCTAACGTCATTTAATATAGGCGTTAGGTTTATTCATGGGCAATTGGTTGTCGGCTAGGTTGGGTAATGGCTCAAGCAACAATCATCATAATATATTACTACCATGTGCAATGTATTGGGCAATATAATACATTTTCTATCATTTGTGCATACTTATATTTTATTCCAAAAACCTCCATCAATTATTTAATCTTTTTCTCATCTAAAAGTTATATTGGGCATATTAAAAATCTATGAACTCACCAACTCTAGTAGTTGACCGTTTTCTTTCTTTTACACATGCTTTCAGATGATCGTCGTTAGGTACCTTATGCATAGAAGCACGATGTGTGGCATCTTCAAGTTCATCGTCACATTTTATAAAAACAATTTCTATTTTATTTACGCATCGTAAAGACAATGTCCTTTAAACATTATTTGGTTGTGTAACTTTTATTTATGTTTTATCCGAACTACTTATTTTGGTAATTTAATATAATGGTTATTGTCTATGTACATTGTGCGATGATATTTTGTGTTGTGACACCTCGTGTTTCTGCTTTAGCGGGGTGTGACAGATTTGGTATCATAGCCGAAGGTTATAGAGAATGCTGTTTTCCTTATGGGGGGAAAACACCAACTGTAACCAAAGGTTTATAAAAATGATTTTCAAAATAATTTTGTTTAAAATGCATCAAGTGTATTGATAATATAATTAAGTTGAGTACCACATTGTTATACCTCAATTAGACAAAGCTTGATCACCTATGTCTAATTTAGCTATGTACAATATGGGACTTAGGTTAGTTATAATAAAAATATACTTAGAAACAAATTTTATTTATCTTCTTTCTAGAACATGATTATTGTGTGTATGCATAAGCATGGCATATCATAAGTACTTGCATATATTAGCACACTTAGTAACCAATTTTATATATATCGAAGTCAGTAATGTCATCATTCGGTTCACGACCTAGTGTTTTTTCAACACCAACTTCCTGTGAAGCATGTGTTAGGATCACGGCTAGGAAAAGAGTCCCCTTACCAATGAGAGTGACATCGTGACCTTTTCATTAGGATGGAGAGAACTTCTGATTTAGGGAGCACATAGAGGCACCCTGAGTAGTAACGGGAACTATATGATTGAACATGTGTTGCTTAAATCACGTTATGAAATGTATGATTTTAAAATTTTACATGCATTGCTATATGATTGAACGGGAGTGTTAGTTTTTAGACCTTATATCTTAGGATCACCATAACCTAGCTAAGTAAGATTTGTACAAAGGAGAGACCCGAATGTGATTACTAGTATGTTTTTTCTGAACAATTATAATGCATCAATGCTATCTGACTCTAGAAATATAGAAGCTTCGTACCACTAGTTTTTAGGCCAAAGCACAATCTAAAATTTCAAATATTGAAAGAGGCCTATATCATGGAAATTGCTAATGGACAAGAAGTCAAGACTAGAGATATAATCACTAAGTGTACCTTGAACTTAGCCAGCAAAAACTTTAACGTAGACCATACCAATCAAACTAGGGAGCTTTGATATAGTTGTTAATATGTATTGGCTATCCAAAAATCAAGCTGAAATATTGTTCTGCAAAGATCATTCAGATTCCACTATCACAAGACGAAACGCTTGTCGTATAAGGAGAAAAGAGCATGAAGAACGTCAAGGTGGTATCATGCATGAAAATGCAAAAATATTTAGGAAAGGACTATATCGCATTCTTCGCGCACGTTGTAGAAACGGAGGTTTAGGAAAAGCACATGCACGATTTTCCAATCGTTCGGGATTCACCCAAGGTGTTTCCGGATGAATTACTTGGATTACCCTTAGTTAGACAAGACAAATTTGGATTGATTTAATACATGGAGCCGCGCCCGTAGCAAAGGCTCCATATCGGTTAGCCCCGTTGGAAATGTAGGAATTGTCTGCACATCTTCAAGAGCTACTCGACAAAGGAATTATTCGACCAAGTACCTCACCATGGGGAGCCCTAGTCCTATTCGTCAAAAAGAAAGATGGATTGCTACAAATGTGCATCGACTATAGGGAACTCAACATATTGACCATCAAAAATCAATACCCTCTTCCTCGAATCGATGACCTGTTCGACCAACTTGAACGCACCAACTATTTTTCAAAAAAAAATCGATCTTCGCTCAGGATATCACCAATTGAGAGATCGCGAAGAAGACGTCCCTAAGACCGCCTTTAGAACCCGCTATGGACATTACGAGTTCTTAGTTATGCCTTTTGGGTTGACTAATCCTCCAGCAGTATTTATGGACTTAATGAATAGGGTCTGTAGACCATATTTAGATAAGTTTGCAATAGTGTTCATAGACGACATTCTCATCTATTCGCAACGCAAGGAAGATCATGAGCAGCATTTGAAATTAATCTTAACACTACTCAAGGACCAGAATGTAACACCGCTTCTGAATTCAGTTGCTTTAATGTCAAAACAGATTTAGCAGTGGAAATTTTTAATTTTTAAAACAACCAAAATAGTTATTTACATTAACAGCTTCTCAAAAGAATCGTAGGTGATACCAAGTATAGGAACCGACCATAGTAACTAATTACATTACATCATACAATATAAGTGTTCCACCCACAAGGGGTAACAAATTTCCCAAAAGTATCCCGCCTCGCAGGCCATCTAGTCTTAACCTGAAAAGGGAAAATCATAGCATCATTAGCTACACTAGCTAGTGAGTACATACAGTCATAAGCATCAATAGACTAAGTCATGCGTAAGCAAGTTAGTCATACATAGTACATAGTCATCTATCAGGCAAGCCTTACTCTACTGAGTCTCATGAAAGTAGGCACTCACCTGACTAGCTTACAACGTTCGTTCAGTTAATGCTGGTTCAGCTAACACGTTCACCTAAAACATTCAGTAGTTGTGTTAAGCGTCTTCACGCGTTAAGTTCTATTTGAAACTAAACTCTTCTTAAATTCACACAACGCGTCGCGTCCAAGCATCGAACGCGTCGCGTCGCGTTACAACTATGCGACAGTCACTTGACTGGGCTATGAAAGTCGCATGGCCTGTTCCTTCATCCATGCACAATCGCATGATTCCATATGAAAGTCGCATGGCATTGTCTCTCAATCCATGCGATAGTCTCATGAACCAACTAAGAGTCGCACGAACTTCTTCAAAAGTCGGATGAAATGAAACAGCTATCCACCAGAAAGTCGCATGGCACCATGCAAGAGTCGCATGGCTTCATGCGACAGTCACACCAACCATGCGACAGTCGCATGGCATAGGTCGCATGACCCATGCGACTGTCAGCTGGCAATTACGTAACTTGTCTGGTTCATTTCTTGATTACTTACAGATCAAACCAGAATCTTAAACTTGTTGTTTTTACTTCCAAAACAATTTTAAACTTCAAACAACACTTAAACAAGCTTCATAAAATCATCAAATCCAAACAAAACACCATATTAACCAAAATCCACTTAAGAAGCAAGCTTCATGTTCTTTAATGGTGTTCTTGAATGAACTTGAAGTTTTGTCATGATTCAAACACAAACTAATACAAAACATGTCTGGACTTCACTACAATCACAAGCTCACCTTACTTGAATGCAAAGATTCAAACTTCAATTTTTTCTTCTCCAGAAGCTCACGAAACAGAGAGCAAGTGTGTGTTTGTATGTGTGTTCTTGTTTTGGCTGTATTTGACTTTTGTGAGTCAAATAACACAACCCTATACATATATATCATTCTTATCCAGAGGCAAACCGCCTCTGGATAAATATCTATATATATATATATGTATACTTCTTTTTCTTTTATTTCTTCTTTATTCTTTTCTTTTCTAATAACTAATATATATATATATATATATCTATATATATTTAACATACATTCAAATAACACATATACATATACATATATTAACTTAATCTTTATTAATTTCAACAATATCTTACAAAATATTTTCCTATTACATTAATCACTCACGCGTACGTACCATTTACAACTAGGCCCAAGTTGAGGATGTTACATAGAAGTTGTATTTGAAATTAATCTTAACACTACTCAAGGACTAGAAGTTGTATGCCAAATTCTCCAAGTGTAAATTTTGGATCCGAGAAGTACACTTCCTTGGTCATGTAGTTAATTCGAATGGAATTCATGTCGATCCAGCAAAGATCGAGGCAATCAAAAAGTAGGAAGCACCAAAGACGCCAACTGAAATTCGGCAGTTTCTTAGTTTGGCAGGATATTATAGGCGTTTCATCGAAAACTTTTCACGTGTGGCTCAACAATTAACGACTCTGAATCAGAAGGATAAGAAATTCATTTGGGGAGATAAGCAAGAAGAAGCCTTTCAAACCTTAAAGCAGAATCTATGCAACGCACCTATCTTGGCATTGCCAACTGGAACAGAAAACTTTGTGGTCTACTGCGACGCATCACACCAAGGGTTGGGATGTGTTTTAATGAAAAAAGACAAAGTTATCGTCTGCGCTTCGAGACAATTGAAGGTTCATGAGAAAAACTACACTACTCATGATTTGGAGTTAAGAGCGGTAGTGTTTGCACTCAAAATATGGAGACACTATTTATATGGCACCAAGTGTACCGTCCACACTGACCATAAGAGTCTCCAACATATTTTTGATCAAAAGATGCTTAATATGAGACAAAGGCGTTGAGTAGGAAGGAAGGAGTAAAACCAACGCGAGTACGAGCATTAGGAGCTGTTGTGCAAACAAGTCTGAAAGGAAGGATCCTTGAAGCTCAGGAGCAAGCATTAAAAGCAGAAAATCTAAAAGAGGAAACTCTCCGTCATTTGGAGCCCAGATTCGAGATTGGAACCGATGGAGTACGTTACATCGAAAAAGGGTTTGGATACCTAAGGCGAATAACATACGGTTAACGATATTGGATGAGGCACATAAGTCTAAGTATTCTATTCATCCCGGAGCCGATAAATGTACAAGGATTTGAAGGAATACTATTGGTGGCCCAGAATGAAGAAGGATGTCGCCCTATACGTGGGGAAATGTTTAACTTGTGCAAAAATTAAGGCTGAACACCAGAAACCCTCTGGATTACTGCAGCAACCGGAAATCCCGGAATGGAAATGGGAACAGAAAACTATGGATTTTGTGACTAAGTTACCCCGATCCGCTACAGGGTACGATTCCATCTGGGTAATAGTAGACCGGCTTATAAAGTCATCACATTTCCTTCCCATTCGTGAAGATTACAAGATGGAAAAACTTGCATGAATCAACACCAATGAGATCGTCATGCGTCATGGAGTGCCCATCTCTATCATCTCGGATAGGGATAGTTGCTTCACCTCATGATTTTGTCAATCACTTCAGAAAGCACTGGGAACGCGAGTCAATTTAAGCACCTCTTACCACCCCCAAACAGACGGTCAATCGGAAAGAACTATTCAAACACTAGAGGATATGCTATGTGCTTGTGTGTTCGATTTTGGTAGAAGCTGGGACTCGCATTTGCCACTGGTTGAATTTTCATACAATAATAGTTATCACACTAGTATCCAGTGTGCACCCTATGAAGCACTGTACGGACGAAAATGTAGATCCCCGCTCAAATGGTTGGAAATCGGAGACCGACAATTGTCCAGACCAGACGTCATATAGGAATCCACTGATAAGATAAAGATTATCAGGGAAAGGCTCAAAACCGCTAGGGACCGACAAAAGAGCTACGCCGACAATCGCAGGAAACCCCTAGAGTTTTAAGTTGGCTATAAAGTTCTACTAAAGATATCACCTTGGAAAGGGATAGTGCGTTTTGGGAAAAAGAACAAATTAAGTCCCAGGTACGTTGGGCAATTCGAGATAATCGAAAGAATTGGACCGGTAGCCTACAAACTAAAACTGCCACAAGAACTGAGCGCCATCCATGACATGTTCAATGTGTCGAATTTAAAGAAATGCCAAATGGAGGAAACCTTAGTCTTACCCTTAAAAGATGTACAAGTTGATAACCGGTTGCACTTTGTAGAAGAACCAATCGAAATCCTTGAGCGGGAGGTCAAAAGACTAAGGAGAAGCAAGATCCCCATTTTAAAAATTCGTTGGAACTCAAGTCACGGGCCTGAATACACTTGGGAGCGAGAGGATTATATGAAAATCAAGTATCCACACCTCTTCGCCAAAAAGCAAGTCCAGGACGTCAACAATTAATTTCGGGACGAAATTCTTTTAATCTGGGAGACTGTGACATTAGAAATTCTAACTTTAAGCCTGGTATGACTAAAAATATTATTTATGACTTAAATACATCAATAATAATATTAGATTTCATAGAAATCCCGCCTATATGGTTAGAACCTTCCCGAGCCTGAAAAATCGACTTATTAAAAGTCAAGAATTACAAATCATATATAATAATAATAATAACAATAAAAATAATTAAATACATCATAATAAATATAAATAAGTTAAAATAAAAAACATATATATATAAACTCATCAAAGTAATTAAAACTTTGTAAATTAAAGGATTTAAACAAAATCACCATTTATACAAATTTATTTAAACTAATTACACATAATTTATAAAAAATAAATAAAAGAAAACCCCCCTTCTCATTTCTCTTGCATCCTTCTCTTCCCAAGAATCACCACTTGATCTCCCCCATGCTCTATATAAGCCTCCTACTACTCTTCATCATTTCCTTTACCACCACACTCCATCTCTTCTCTTTTCTCTCTTCTTCTTTCACCAACAAAAATCTTCCAAGAACATCCAAGTCTTGTTCATCTTGTGAAGATCAAACACATAATCAAAGAAAAGAGTTGGTAAGATGATCATAACACACTCATCTCTACTCTTCTACATTTCTTCTTTTCTTCTTTCTTCTTTTGTTTATTTCTTTTCTTTGATGTTCATCTTATTTCTTTAATATATATCTATAATCATGTAAATATAAACATCCTACCAATGTTGTAAGGAGCACATGAAATGTGCATCATCCTACCACTGTTGTATGGAACTTAATCAACTAAAAATCAAGAAAATAAGACTTTGATCATGCATGTGTTTCATCTTAACAAATATTGTAAGGAACACATAAAATGTGTATCATCCGACCATTGTTATAAGAACACATGGATTATCAAAGCTTATACTCATACAAGATGATTAATCATGAATATAAACATGTTATATTAAAGTTATGACCCATAAGCAAAAAGAATAAAAAATCTGGCAGATTCTGATGCTAGAACTCCCCATTTGTTTTTGTTATAACTGGAGTTCTAGGTATCAAAATCAGTTGATTCTTTTTGCTAATCTTATTTTAAAGTGTTACCTTTCATTTAAACCTGGATTCACTAATTTTCATGAACGTTTGATCCTTTAAACATATTAAAAAAGACACATACGTTGAATCTGGAGATCTGACAGACTTAAAAAGGTACACTTTAAACGCGTGTAACTTACTCATCCTTGGGTCAAAATACGTCTAGTTTTTTCTAAAAGTTTCATCTTTGAGTGATGGTTAATTCCCAGTTTGAATCATGTAAAAAAGATGTCGTATGAGCCCTAAACAGACTTTTTAGTAACAACATGTCATCCAGACACTGATCAGTGGACATCTTATACACTTTTAATTATTAAAAAAATTAACCATGGATTATAAATTCCTATATTTTTACTGGAAATTTTAGAAACATGCATTAAGATTATATTAAAATATTAAGCCTTAATATGACTCCTAAAATACAGTTTTTAATTTTTAAAGTTCAACTTAAGGAAATAAAAATTCCAGTGAACACTTATGATTTATGGAAAAATAGAGACAACCTTTAACTATTTATTAAATAAGTTAATAACAAATAAATAATACAAAATAATAAATAAAATAAGTCTAATAGAGCTACATATCTCTTATATTAGGAAAGGAGCTTCGGTAGGAACAAGAAACCCTTACAAGTTAACACATTTGCATACTGAGTGATTATCATAGCCCTTTTTAACGTATTTCATATTATTTTTGGGGTGAAATCATGTGTATATATATTTCATGAAAAGTTTATTGCCTATCTTCTTATATATTTCAAATATTATTTTGAACACTTATGGTATTATTCTTTGATGTGCTTGGGTTATCGTTGTAAGGCCCTTCGTTGGACATTATCCCTTAACTCCGCTAGTGAGCCGATGGTATTTGTAAGTAGCGCTATTTGGAGATTCCGACGTCTCCCATTTATGGTTGACGAACTATAGATGTACTTTACCACTACTAACGTCATTTAATATAGGCGTTAGGTTTATTCATGGACTATTGGTTGTCGGCTAGGTTGGATAATGGCTCAAGCAAAAATCATCATAGTATATTACTACCATATGCAATGTATTGGGCAATATAATACATCTTCTAACATTCGTGCATACTTATATTTTATTCCAAAAACCTCCATCAATTATTTAAACTTTTTCTCATTTAAAAGTTATATTGGGCATATTAAAAACCTATGAACTCACCAACTCTAGTAGTTGACCGTTTTCTTTCTTTTACACATGCTTTCAGATGATCGTCGTTAGGTACCTTATGCATAGAAGCACGATGTGTGGCATCTTCATCTTCATCGTCACATTTTATAAAAACAATTTCTATTTTATTTACGCATCGAACAAGACAATGTCCTTTAAACATTATTTGATTGTGTAACTTTTCTTTATGTTTTATCCGAACTACTTATTTTGTTAATTTAATATAATGGTTATTGTCTATGTACATTGTGCGATGATATTTTGTGTTGTGACACCTCGTGTTTCTGCTTTAGCGGGGTGTGACAGATTTGGTATCATAGCCGAAGGTTATAGAGAATGCTGTTTTCCTTATGGGGGGAAAACACCAACTGTAACCAAAGGTTTATAAAAATGATTTTCAAAATAATTTTGTTTAAAATGCATCAAGTGTATTGATAATATAATTAAGTTGAGTACCACATTGTTATACCTCAATTAGACAAAGCTTGATCACCTATGTCTAATTTAGCTATGTACAATATGGGACTTAGGTTAGTTATAATAAAAATATACTTAGAAACAAATTTTATTTATCTTCTTTCTAGAACATGATTATTGTGTGTATGCATAAGCATGGCATATCATAAGTACTTGCATATATTAGCACACTTAGTAACCAATATTATATATATCGAAGTCTGTAATGTCATATTAGGTTGACGCACTAAGATTACATATTCTTTACCCATGGAGGTTAGAAAAGAAACTTAGTAGGAGAGTCCCCGAGTTTCACGACCTAGTGTTTTTTCAACACCAACTTCCTGTGAAGCATGTGTTAGGATCACGACTAGGAAAAGAGTCCCCTTATCAACGAGAGTGACATCGTGACCTTTTCATTAGGAGGGAGAGAACTTCTGATTTAGGGAGCACATAGAGGCACCCTGATTAGTAACGGGAACTATATGATTGAACATGTGTTGCTTAAATCACGTTATGAAATGTATGATTTTAAAAATCAATACCCTCTTCCTCGAATCGATGACCGGTTCGACCAACTTGAAGTCGCCAACTATTTTTCAAAAAAAAAATCGATCTTCGCTCAGGATATCACCAATTGAGAGTTCGCGAAGAAGACGTCCCTAAGACCGCCTTTAGAACCCGCTATGGACATTACGAGTTCTTAGTTATGCTTTTTGGGTTGACTAATGCTCCAACAATATTTATGGACTTAATGAATAGGGTCTGTAGACCATATTTAGATAAGTTTGCAATACTGTTCATAGACGACATTCTCATCTATTCGCAACGCAAGGAAGATCATGAGTAGCATTTGAAATTAATCTCAACACTACTCAAGGACCAGAATGTAACACCGCTTCTGAATTCAGTTGCTTTAATGTCAAAACAGATTTAGCAGCGGAAATTTTTCATTTTTAAACAACCAAAATAGTTATTTACATTAACAGGTTCTCAAAAGAATCGTAGGTGTTGCTAAGTACAGGAACCGACCATAGTAACTAATTACATTACATCATACAATATAAGTGTTCCACCCACAAGGGGCAACAAATTTCCCAAAAGCATCCCGCTTCGCAGGCCATCTAGTGTTAATCTGAAAAGGGAAAATCATAGCATCATTAGCTACACTAGCTAGTGAGTACATACAGTCATAAGAATCAATAAACTAAGTCATGCGTCATATCATAAACAGTCATTGCTAGCTTAGCACATTGCAGTGTGCTGACAAGATCAGTAAGAATCGTGTCTTGTAGGGAAATCACTCCCGCTCAACAAATCAGACCGGGGAATCAGACACGACCAATCCGCGCTAGTGGGGGAGCACAAGGCAGTCCACCGAGCATCGTTCACAGAGCCAGAGGCTCCACAGGTAATCCGGCTACAACCGGACGATTACCACTCACGTTAAGGCACGGTGGTTCTGCAGAACCTATGATCCAGGATGCCTCCTGAATCCCCGTGAAATCCCAAAGGATTCAGCTACAACCGGCTGACCTTAACCATGCTTCTGATAGTCTGCAGACAGTTCACATACACATATACGTACATTTGATCCCACAGGGATCCGACATCTTTCAAACAGTCATTCATGCATAGCAACATCAATTAACTAAGTGGTTCCAAACTGGACCCACTTGCATGCTCCTGACACGTATACTAACTTCTTACAAGTCATACACATACCTCTTAGAGCGTACCTGCATAAGCAAGTTAGTCATACATAGTACATAGTCATCTAGCAGGCAAGCCTTACTCTACTGAGTCTCATGAAAGTAGGCACTCACCTGACTAGCTTACAACGTTCGTTCAGTTAATGCTGGTTCAGCTGACACGTTCACCTAAAACATTCGGCAGTTGCGTTAAGTGTCTGCACGCGTTAAGTTCTATTAGAAACTGAACTCTTCTTAAATTCACACAACGTGTCGCGTCCAAGCACCGAATGCATCGCGTCGCGTTACAACTATGCGACAGTCACATGACTGGGATATGAAAGTCGCATGGCCTGTTCCTTCATCCATGCGACAGTCGCATGATTCCATATGAAAGTCGCATGGCATTGTCTCTCAATCCATGCGACAGTCACATGAACCAACTAAAAGTCACACGAACTTCTTCAAAAGTCGCATGAAATGAAACAGCTATCCACCAGAATGTCTCATGGCACCATGCAAGAGTCGCATGGCTTCATGTGACAGTCACACCAACCATGCGACAGTCGCATGGCATAGGTCGCATGACCCATGCGACTGTCAGCTGGCAATTACGTAACTTGTCTGGTTCATTTCTTGATTACTTACAGATCAAACCAGAATCTTAAACTTGTTGTTTTTACTTCCAAAACAATTTCAAACTTCAAACAACACTTAAACAAGCTTCATAAAATCATCAAATCCAAACAAAACACCATATTAACCAAAACCCACTTGAGAAGCAAGCTTCATGTTCTTTAATGGTGTTCTTGAATGAACTTGAAGTTTTGTCATGATTCAAACACAAACTAATACAAAACATGTATGGACTTCACTACAATCACAAGCTCACCTTACTTGAATGCAAAGATTCAAACTTCAATTTCTTTTTCTCCAGAAGCTCACGAAACAGAGAGCAAGTGTGTGTTTGTATGTTTGTTCTTGTTTTGGCTATATTTGACTTTTGTGAGTCAAATAACCCAACCCTATACATATATATCATTCTTATCCAGAGGCAAACCGCCTCTGGATAAATATCTATATATATATATATGTATACTTCTTTTTCTTTTATTTCTTCTTTATTATTTTCTTTTCTAATAACTAATATATATATATCTATATATATTTAACATACATTCAAATAACACATATACATATATTAACTTAATCTTTATTAATTTCAACAAGATCTTACAAAGTATTTTCCTATTACATTAATCACTCACGCGTACGTACCATTTACAACTAGGCCCAAGTTGAGGATGTTACATAGAAGTTGTATTTGAAATTAATCTTAACACTACTCAAGGACCGGAAGTTGTATGCCAAATTCTCCAAGTGTGAATTTTGGATCCGAGAAGTACACTTCCTTGGTCATGTAGTTAATTCGAATGGAATTCATGTCGATCCAGCAAAGATCGAGGCAATCAAAAAGTGGGAAGCACCAAAGACGCCAACTGAAATTCGGCAGTTTCTTAGTTTGGCAGGATATTATAGGCGTTTCATCGAAAACTTTTCTCGCGTGGCTCAACCATTAACGACTCTGACTCAGAAGGATAAGAAATTCATTTGGGGAGATAAGCAAGAAGAAGCCATTCAAACCATAAAGCAGAAGCTATGCAACGCACCTATCTTGGCATTGCCAACTAGAACAGAAAACTCTGTGGTCTACTGCGACGCATCACACCAAGGGTTGGGATGTGTTTTAATGAAAAAAGACAAAGTTATCGCCTGCGCTTCGAGACAATTGAAGGTTCATGAGAAAAACTACACTACTCATGATTTGGAGTTAGGAACGGTAGTGTTTGAACTCAAAATATGGAGACACTATTTATATGGCACCAAGTGTACCGTCTACACTGACCATAAGAGTCTCCAACATATTTTTGATCAAAAGATGCTTAATATGAGACAAAGGCGTTGAGTAGGAAGGAAAGAGTAAAACCAACGCGAGTACGAGCATTAGGAGCTGTTGTGCAAACAAGTCTGAAAGGAAGGATCCTTGAAGCTCAGGAGCAAGCATTAAAATCAGAAAATCTAAAAGAGGAAACTCTCCATCATTTGTAGCACAGATTCGAGATTGGAACTGATGGAGTACGTTACTTCAAAAAGAAGGTTTGGATACCTAAGGCGAATAACATACGGTTAACGATATTGGATGAGGCACATAAGTCTAAGTATTCTATTCATCCCGGAGAGGATAAAATGTACAAGGATTTGAAGGAATACTATTGGTGGCCCGGAATGAAGAAGGATGTCGCCCTATACGTGGGGAAATGTTTAACCTGTGCAAGAATTAAGGCAGAACACCAGAACCCCTCTAGATTACTGCAGCAACCGGAAATCCCGGAATGGAAATGGGAACAGGTAACTATGGATTTTGTGACTAAGTTACCCCGATCCGCTAAAGGGTACGATTCCATCTGGGTAATAGTAGACCGGCTTATAAAGTCAGCACATTTCCTTCCCATTCGTGAAGATTACAAGATGGAAAAACTGGCATGAATCTACATCAATGAGATCGTCATGCGTCATGGAGTGCCCATCTCTATCATCTCGGATAGGGATAGTCGCTTCACCTCACGATTTTGGCAATCCCTTCAGAAAGCACTGGGAACGCGAGTCAATTTAAGCACCTCTTACCACCCCCAAAGAGACAGTCAATCGGAAAGAACTATTCAAACACTAGAGGATATGCTATGTGCTTGTGTGTTCGATTTTGGCGGAAGCTGGGACTCGCATTTGCCACTGGTTGAATTTTCATACAATAATAGTTATCACACCAGTATCCAGTGTGCACCCTATGAAGCACTGTACGGATGCAAATGTAGATCCCCGCTTAGCTGGTTGGAAATCGGAAACCGACAATTGTCCAGACCAGACGTCGTACAGGAATCCACTGATAAGATAAAGATTATCAGGGAAAGGCTCAAAACCGCTAGGGACCGACAAAAGAGCTACGCCGACAATCGCATGAAACCCTAGAGTTTCAAGTTGGCGATAAAGTTCTACTAAAGATATCACCTTGGAAAGGCATAGTGCGTTTTGGGAAAAAGAACAAATTAAGTCCCAGGTACGTTGGGCAATTCGAGATAATCGAAAGGATTGGACCGGTAGCCTACAAGCTAAAACTGCCACAAGAACTGAGCGCCATCCATGACATGTTCCATGTGTCGAATTTAAAGAAATGCCAAATGGAGGAAACCTTAGTCTTACCCTTAAAAGATGTACAAGTTGATAACCGGTTGCACTTTGTAGAAGAACCAATCGAAATCCTTGACCGGGAGGTCAAAAGACTAAGGAAAAGCAAGATCCCCATTTTAAAAATTCGTTGGAACTCAAGTCATGGGCCTGAATACACTTGGGAGCGAGATGATTATATGAAATTCAAGTATCCGCACCTCTTCGCCAAAAAGCAAGTCCAGGACATCAAGAATTAATTTCTGGACGAAATTCTTTTAATCAGGGGAGATTGTGACATTCGGCAACAAATTTTCCAGATTAGCCATTAGAAATTCTAACTTTAAGCCTGGTATGACTAAAAATATTATTTATGATTTAAATACATCAATAATAATATTAGATTTCATAGAAATCCCGCCTATATGGTTAGAACCTTCCCAAGCTCGAAAAATCGAATTATTAAAAGTCAAGAATTACAAATCATATATAATAATAATAATAATAATAATAATAATAATAATAACAATAAAAATAATTAAATACATCATAATAAATATAAATAAGTTAAAATATAAAACATATATATATAAACTCATCAAAGTAATTAACCTTTGTTAATTACAAGATTTAAACAAAATCATCATTTATACAAATTTATTTAAACTAATTACACATAATTTATAAAAAAATAAAAGAAAACCCCCCCTCTCTTTTCTCTGGCCTCCTTCTTTTCCCAAGAATCACCACTTGATCTCCCCCATGCTCTATATAAGCCTCCTACTACTCTTCATCATTTCCTTTACCACCACACTCCATATCTTCTCTTTTCTCTCTTCTTCTTTCACCAACAAAAATCTCCCAAGAACATCCAAGTCTTGTTCATCTTGTGAAGATCAAACACATAATCCAAGAAAAGAGTTGGTAAGATGATCATAACACACTCATCTCTACTCTTCTACATTTCTTCTTTTCTTCTTTCTTCTTCTTTTTTATTTATTTTCTTTGATGTTCATCTTATTTCTTTTATATATATCTATAATCATGTAAATATAAACATCCTACCAATGTTGTAAGGAACACATGAAATGTGCATCATCCTACCATTGTTGTAAGTACTTAATCAACTAAAAATCAAGAAAATAAGACTTTGATCATAAATGTGTTTCATCTTAACAAATGTTGTGAGGAACACATAAAATGTGTATCATCCTACCATTGTTGTAAGAACACCGGGATTATCAAAGCTTATACTAGAACAAGATGATTAATCATGAATATAAACATGTTATATTAAAGTTATGACCCATAAGCAAAAAGAATAATAAATTTGGAAAATTCTGATGCTAGAACTCCCCATTTGTGTTTGTTATATCTGGAGTTCTAGGTATCCAAATCAGTTGTTTCTTTTTGCTAATCTTATTTTAAAGTGTTACCTTTCATTTAAACCTGGATTCACTAATTTTCATAAACGTTTGATCCTTCAAACATATTAAAAAAGACACATACGTTGAATCTGGAAATCTGACAGACTTAAAAAGGTACACTTTAAATGCGTGTAACTTACTCATCCTTGGGTAAAAATACGTCTAGTTTTTTTTAAAGTTTCATCTTTGAGTGATGGTTAATTCCCAGTTTGAATCATGTAAAAAAGAGGTCGTATGAGCCCTAAACAGACGTTTTAGTAACAACATGTCATCCAGATACTGATCAGTGGAAATCTTATACACTTTTAATTATTAAAAATATTAAACATGGATTATAAATTCCTATATTTTTACTGGAAATTGTAGAAACATGTATTAAGATTATATTAAAATATTAAGCCTTAATATGACTCCTAAAATACAGTTTTTAATTTTTAAAGTTCAACTTAAGGAAATAAAAATTCCAGTGAACACTTATGATTTATGGAAAAATAGAGACAACCTTTAACTATTTAATAAATAAGTTAATAACAAATAAATAATACAAAATAATAAATAAAATAAGTCTAATAGAGCTACATATCTCTTATATTAGGAAAGGAGCTTCGGTAGGAACAAGAAACCCTTACAAGTTAACACATTTGCATACCGAGTGAGTATCATAGCCCCTTTTTACCGTGTTTCATATTATTTTTGAGGTGAAAGCATGTGTATATATATTTCATGAAAAGTTTATTGCCTATCTTCTTATATATTTCAAATATTATTTTGAGCACTTATGGTATTATTCTTTGATGTGCTTGGGTTAGCGTTGTAAGGCCCTTCGTTGGACATTATCCCTTAACTCCGCTAGTGAGCCGATGGTATTTGTAAGTAGTGCTATTTGCAGATTCCGACGTCTCCCATTTATGGTTGACGAACTATAGATGTACTTTACCACTACTAACGTCATTTAATATAGGCGTTAGGTTTATTCATGGGCAATTGGTTGTCCGCTAGGTTGGATAATGGCTCAAGCAACAATCATCATAGTATATTACTACCATGTGCAATGTATTGGGCAATATAATACATCTTCTATCATTCGTGCATACTTATATTTTATTCCAAAAATCTCCATCAATTATTTAAACTTTTTCTCATCTAAAAGTTATATTGGGCATATTAAAAACCTATGAACTCACCAACTCTAGTGGTTGACCGTTTTCTTTCTTTTACCCTTGCTTTCAGGTGATCGTCGTTAGGTACCTTATGCATAGAAGCACGATGTGTGGCATCTTCATCGTCATCGTCACATTTTATAAAAACAATTTCTATTTTATTTACGCATCGTACAAGACAATGTCCTTTAAATATTATTTGATTGTGTAACTTTTATTTATGGTTATTGTCTATTTACCTTGTGCGATGATATCTTGTGCTGTGACACCTCGTGTTTCCGCTTTAGCGGGGTGTGACATATATAAATACAAAGTAATATCCATCGTCAACCAATGCATAAATAGACTTAGTATTTCTCTCGCCACGTACAGCAGATAATATATTAATCTTGTAAAGTAATAAAATAGCTAGATAGAATGGCGAGATCCAAACACGCAATCCTCTCAATCGAGACAACGTCCAAGTTTCTCAATCTTGAGCTCTAGCTCTCCATGCCTTATCAGCTACTTCTTTCGTTTAACACCTACACATTGTAACAAAACATTTTGCAACAAACGTGACTTATAGCAAGCATTTCAATAAATGTAGAAAAGCAATGGAGCTAATCATGAATGTACATGATGACGAGGAGCTATTTCCTTGCCTCATATGAAGCTTTAACTCCTCCAAACACTCGGGACAAGCGTGGTGGCGCCAATCTCCATATTTACTGCAGAAATAGAAAACTTCTCCCTTAGGATTCGTATTCTCTTTCTCGGTTTTACGTTCCTCAAACAACCGAGTGGGAACGAACTTGCGTCTGGCCATGTTAGACTCGAAAGTCTTAAGCATGCCATGCAACTCGTCTAAGGATTCTACCATTTTCTCCTTTTGGTAGTTTTTGATAAACTCATCATAAGACGCGAGCAGGGACTAGAGAATCATATTCACCGCAAGCTCCCTCCCAATGGGAAATCCTAGTATATCCATTTGGTCAATGTATGCCTTCATATGAAGCACACGAACACTAAACTTCCCACCTTCCTGCATCCGGCAACCGACAAGGGCCTTGACACACATAAAGTGTTCCTCTCTAATCTGATGTTGGAACATGTCCTTCAACCGATTAATCATGTCATATGCACTCATATGCTCGAGTTGCTCTCGCTACTCGCTGCTCATAGTCGATAACATGAAAGAAGAAACATTTTTGCATCCTCGATACGCTTTTCAAAGGCTTGAAGTGGTTCTAGTGGCGCAACTTGTGTTGGTATCAGGTGGTTCTGGAAGAGGTTCCTCAAGTATGTGCAACTTAGATTCATGACGAAGGACATACATTAACAAAGTCTTGAAGCGGTTCACGACAGAGGACTCCAAGAAAGGAAATCTTCCTATGTCACATGGAGTGATATTGAGTAAGACTCAATGTCCTAGTTCTCAAGCGGAACTGGAAGTAATGAAACGAGTACCATATGCTTCGGCCGTAGGCTCGATCATGTACGCCATGTTATGTACTCGTCCTGATGTGTCATGCGCTTTGAGCTTGACTAGTAGATATCAGGGAAACCCGGGGCAAGCCCATTGGGTTGCGGTAAAGAACATTCTTAAGTATCTTAGGAGGACTAAAGAAATGTTCTTGATCTTTGGTGGTGAGAAAGAGCTCAAAGTAAAGGGTTACTCTGATGCTAGCTTCCAAACTGATAGGGATGACTGCCGATCACAATCGGAGTTTTTGTTCCTATTGAACGGTGGGGCTATTACTTGGAGAAGTTCAAAGCAAGACACAGTAGCTGATTCTACTACAGAGTCAGAATACATTGTGGCAAGTGAAGCTGCTAAAGAAGCTGTATGGATACGGAAGTTTATCCGAGACCTTGGAATGGTTCCTAGAATATCCGACCCTATTGAGATCTTTTGTGACAATGAGGGTGCGGTAGCCTTAGCGAAGGAACCGAGAGCTCACAAGAGAACGAGGCATATACCTCGTAAGTACCACTTGATTAGAGAGATGATAGAAAGTGGTGAAGTCGCTATTATTAGAGTAACCTCGGAAGGCAATTTGGCTGATCCGTTTACTAAACCGTTGTCACAAGCTTCTCATGATTCTCACACTACGGCGATAGGTGTTAGATTTGCTCATGACTTGGTTTAGATTTAGTTTTAATTTATGTTTGGACCATTAGGTATTTGGGAACATTAAGCAATAATGTCAATAGTGTTTGTTTCGATTTATATAGTAGAGATCTATATATACGCATGTTGCGGTTACTTACATTTAGTCTTTATTGTGTTCTATCTTTGTATGTTTAATTTCTTCCCTAGATTGTTTTACAATATTTAAGTCTCCACAATCGGTTATACTTTGTGGGAAGGTAGTATGAATTATGATTGAGGTAAAGAATTGGTTTTGGAAAAACGTGAATCTTGCCTATACTTGAAAGGGGTTTCAAGTGATTGGAGGACCCGCACCCGAGTTTACTTCATGGTTTTAGTCACAAGTAACTCGGGATGGTAATGAAATTTCATCCTTAAACTAGAGATACATGTGATCTCAAAGCATAGGTTTGCTTTGCTTTGATCGTTTTCTATCGCGGTCCGTAATTGGTCGTTATAAGGGAGATGATTGGGTAGAGTATTATCTATGTGGCGGGACTATGTAGTCGAAAGGTATTTGTTCCTCTATATATAGAGAGAATATCCATGGGCCCCTTGATGATTGAGTGTTGACGTTTATATGCATGGCCGTGCTCAAGTTATATTGATGATGGATCAATGTTAACTTGGTTTGTTAGTCACCACTAATCTAGAATCGAGAAACATAATCGTGAACGATCTGAAGGTTGACTATATTCCATGCCTTGTGTTCAAATTGGATATCGCGAACAAAGGGATGTACATGTTCATTTATCTTTAGGACAATCATCTTATGATTGGAGGATCTTGTCAAGAGTGGCATACCTTATACTAACTTGGGAGCATAGATGTCTTGCTAGAGGCCGCTCTATGTTTGTGTTATTTTTCGTAGTCGTGTCACGTGCAAGTGGGAGTCTGTTGGAATATGCCCGCTGACACGAACGAGTTAATGGCACTACCGATGAGGTATAGGCCTATTGGGTCACACACCAAGTATTGATTCCGGCAACAAGATCAAGCAAAAGAGAGAGAAAAAGGCCAAAATGGGTTTTGGTAGGATGGTACACGGGCCGTGTCCAGTCCAACATACACGAGGCGTATTAGCCTAGTTCAAGGTCGTGTAGTTTGGGCCTACATGGGCCGTGTAGATGAACACAGGCCGTGTTGTGCCTATTAGACACAGGCCGTCTTAGCCTAATTGGGGCCGTGGACTTTGGGCCTACACCGCCGTGTTGACCAACACAGGCCGTGTACGTCTCCTGTAACAGCAGAATTAACAACCTTAAACACTTAGTTTAATGGTGTTAACTTATAATTATTGTGGTAAACAAAAAGGCTACGAGTTATGTTCTCTAAGCGAGGCTTTTTGCATACACTTTGGATCTTGGTTGATACTAGAACTCTCTCTCACTTGTCGATCTTGTTCTTGGTGTTCTTGAGCACAAGAAGCAAGAAACACATACACTTGGTTATTGTTTTGGTGATTGTGCATCAAGAAACTAGCATTTGGGAATCAATGAAGCTTGGGGTGGACAACACTAGAGGGATTCTATTTTGGGTTCTTAGCTTCTTGACAAGAAAGGTTTTCTTTGTGACTTGCATTGAGGTATAAATCTTTCTTCCCATCTTGTTTATCTTTTAGTTGTAATTTCATTGTTAGATGTTGGTCCATGTGAAGTATTCGTTGTTTGGCATCGATTTTTGTTATATACTTTGCTTCCGTTGCTACTTGATTTTGCCAAACGAATACCTTCAATGGTATCAGAGCCATATCTAACATGGCTTTGCACTATTGAGTCTAGAAAAACCATAAAAGTGTTTTAGATAAGAAAAGTGTTCTCGTGGAGGCACGCCTGTGCCTAGTGCCCAATGGACAAACAAGAAGCCCAAGTTAAGCGTAACTTGGGCGTGGCCTTTTGGGCTGGCACGCCCATGCCTGGTTAGAGTCACGGTCGTGCCGTGTGAAGTACCAGCCTCTTTACTCAGCTTTCAATGCTAGTTAAGGTGTATTTATGTGCAGTAATCTTGTAACTGATATAGGACTTAATATTGCACATTTTTGAACTCATTTTTGAGTTCTATGAAAGATCTAATTTGTGATCAAACAACCTTCAAGCAATCAATTGGTGAGATGAATATTGAGAGAGAGAGAGATAGCTACACACACTTTCACGTTAATAATAATATTTTTTATATGTCTGTAACGTATCCAAAAGTCACATACGCCCATGATACAAATACCCTATATATAGGCTAAGCCTACTACATGGGCCTCATGGGCTTTTCTACATTTTCTAATATTAACAATCCCCCCCTAAATGGAGAGAAAGCCTATTACATTGAAATGAAATGCAGAAAATAAGTAATTACAAAGTAAATCGATTTATTATGCCAAACATCATCTGCCACCTCTTTATAATCCGCCGGCTGTCAAATGTCCTTTTGACCTGTTTAATGGTTCGTATTAACCTAACCAATTCAGTCTCACTTAAGTTAGAATGATTCTTTTCGGCCTTTTCTTGGAGACTATGAAATAACAGTTTAAGAGTCCCATTTGAGTATGCCATTAAGTCTATCATCCGAACCATGATCTTTCGGCGGCGTTGATTGACAAAGATGACACCTCTTTGACCCGCGAAGCTAGGATGATTTTCATCAATGATTGTGAGCTCCTCAAGGGTTTGTATATCTGTATGATGCTGCAGTGGTCTAAGCAAATTCACCTCGAGTTGATTACTCTCGGCACCTAATTGTAGATCATGCTCTTGTATAAATTCAATAAATCTCATCATATATTCCATTAGAGCTGATCGTCCTTGTTGTTCTTCATAGGACTTGTTGATCTTTGTAGAGAGCTCCTCGTATATGAACTCAATGTCATGCAACTTTACATGTATGAAGTCTACTTCATTGAGGGAGATTTTCTGACCATCTGCTCTTTGGACATCATACCCTATATGGGGTCAATTGGGTACTCTGACACTATCTGCTCCCTTGGGGTTTTGTATTCGTTGAGAATGTGAGTTTATCGTCTCCTTTGCGCATCATCAAGACCTCTCATTTCTGGGGGAATCTTGTCTCTGATTTGAGAAGTGTAGATGGTAGGGATCCGATCCTCAAGGTAAGCAGCATTTACGCCATATTTTCCCGAAATATGGTTTTTCATAGCTTACCTAGTGTACATATTGTGTCTATCAAGGCATGGGTCTGAAGTAATTGGAATTGGACGTGCCGGTTGGACATTAGGAGGAATAGGCCAGTCTGATGATGTTTGTTGTTGTAATAGTGTCTGCTCAGTTTCTTGATTCTTCCTCAGGATGTCGGCAGCTGACACCTGGAATTTCTTAGCTTCAGGAGTAAATAGTCGATGAACCTCCTCCGATATGCCCCGGAGAACCCTGGTAAGATCTAGCCTTTTGATGGTCTCCTCCATTTTCTTTTTGGTGACCAACTCCCTCGCAGGCTTTGCAACCATTGAAGAAGCTGGATTTTGAACGGTTTACACGGGCATATCCTCAAATCTATTCAATATCTGGACCTCGTCGGTTCTTTCTGGCATCTTTTCAAATGAGAACCCTTCAATCTGTTTCAGTAGTTCATCTGACTCATCCCTTTCATCAGTATCATTGGTTTCCATTTCAAATTCAAAAACTGGGACGGCAGGTTCAGGCTCAGACAGATGTTGTTGTTGATGTTGTTGTTGCAGTTGTTGTTCTGATTGTAGTTGTTGTTGTTGCTGTTGTGATTGTTGTGGTTCTGGTTTTTCCCCGATCCCCATAGCAGCTGCAAGTCGTTCTGTCAAAACGCGGGGTCTTTTCTCCCCCTCGTGGCGATCATGATCGGGATCATCATCATCATCACGCCTACGTTTTGACCCAGCAGCTTGGGATTTACAAGTAGTTTCAAGTGTTGTAAGCTTTGTTTCCACAGAATCTTACTTTTGAAATACCACGTTCCCCAGAGAGGTTTCTACCCTTATATGTTTGTTCATTGCGAAGGGTTTCAAGGAGATCCATGTTCTGTTCGCGGTCACGGGGTTTTTCCAGTAACCGGGCATAAAGCAGGGATTTAAGTGTATCAATAGATAAGCTCGAGCCGTCATCAACTTTTGATTTAAGAGAGACAAGGGTTTGTTTGATGTCGGCAATGCCCTCTGTACTAGGGTTGAGAGCCTCCTGCAATTCATCTTTTGTAACATACCGAGACTCACATAGAGTGCTCGTTGAAGTCTCTGCCACAGAGGCGGATTGTGAGCACTCCATTGAGATTTACATCCGATCCTCGAATGACACTTTCAGTAGTGCCACGTACAGGTGTTTCAGATGGTTGTCTGGTAACAATGTCGTAATATGTGCTAGTGTGGTCTGGTGTCTAGAAAGAAACACAGAAATCTGCGGTATGTCAATGTGCGCTGAAGGAAAGGGCGAGGTCGAGAGAGGCAGACCTCTGGTTTCAATACAAGCCATCTCCGAATGAGAGGCCGGTAGAGTGTGTGTATAACCTCTGTGGAATGAAACAAGTGTTTGTTGAGAGACACCCGAGTGGCTGGAGGGGTTAATGTGCACTGTTGGGATGACAGTGACTGTTTCAAAACCAGAGCTGACAATGTCAACTCGGATATCAGTTGTGGCTTCCCGGCTTTTTGGGCTTGGGGGACCCTAATCACTCTCTTTTTCTTTTCTCCCCTCTCTCTCCTCTAACACAACCTCTTCTTCTTCTTCCACCTCTTCCTCTTCCTCTTATAAGGATAAAAATCATATCCTTCACTACCTTCGTCAAGAGGACCCATTTGATAGCCATATAAGAATTCAGTTTTTGAGTCGAAGGCTTCGGGTAGATTTGGAAATAGGTCAGAAAAGCTCAAATCTTCCTCTTCAGCCACCACTGGTGTTTTGGCTCGTTGTTCGTCAGTATTATCACGAATCAGTGGTGCTGCTCCAGGGGTAAAATCAATAACACCTAAAGTATCAGATGCAAAATCCGGAGAAGTTGCAACTGTAGTTATTTCTGGTGCCGAGGATTCTGGCAAATGTTCGGAATGTGGAAGTACATGTGAAAAGGAATCCATCATAGCCTAGATCTTTGCAGGGTCACACTCCGCCCCTCCCTCACTATGTGTATCACCAACGTCCCCTTCACCGCCCCTCTCATCACTTTTATCACACGACTCTCCCCGCTTATCTTCCCCCGTGGAAGGCTGAGGCCTAGTCTCTATTACCTCACTGGGAGCTATCGGCCCCGGGGTAGGTGTAACCGGCTCTGGTTGCGCCATAGGGCCAAGTCCTACACTCTCCCTATAAGCTCGCACCACATCATTTTGTGCACACAGATCCAGGAGAGAAGCCGAAAACTATTGAGGTTGAACCGGATGATCAGCAGTGAGAACCTTTACATACATAAACTGCTTCGGCCGGATAGAGGCATGATTTGGCCGGCGAGGAATTTCCTCATTTCTGTCCATGGCGAACTGGACCATCATCGGCAGGAACCTTTGGTACGGCAGAAATCTGCCCTTCGCACGCTTAAAATCAGAGAGCTTGCCTTGAACTTGCTGCACAAGATCTAGAAATATCAAAGAGGCATAATCAATGTGCAAGTGATTAGCCGCAGCATATATGAGTTTGATTTGATTTGTGTTGGGATATTCATATCCAGTATGTTTGGGGGTGAGGCATCGTTGAAGAATGGTGAGAAAGGTATAGAATATGGGGTGAAGGTTGGCTCGTTTGAAGTGGGAACGAAGTTGTAAGTCTCCAATGTAACCCATTGCACGAATGCCCGCAAGGGCAGTTGACTCATCATGCATCTTCTCAAAATCAAGGAGAGGAGGCCTGCTTCTAGAGGTGGGGAGTTGAAGGATTTCACGGAGTCGACTAGCGGTAATATTGAGGGTGAAGTGATCTACATCACCACGAACTGAGACTCGGCCAGTGTTTAGATTTGTATGGGTGTGAACGGTATTCCAGAACTGTTGTACATACAACTCAGGAACATGAGTTTCAGAGGTAGATGGATCAAAAGTGAGAGCATGGTTCAATGGGTGTATGCAGAGTATTTCGGTTATTATTGGGAAGTTTGGGTTTCTGAAGTTGTTTAGGGTGATGAAGTGGTTGTTATCATGGGTGACCACCGAAAGAAATTGGTTTCTTGGAAGGAGTTGGTCATCTGGGTTATGGGATTGGCTAGCTGTCGAAGAACGGTACGAGACATAATCGTCTTCCATAGCCATAGCATATCCTGTAAGAATAGCCAAATGTGTTAGACAGTGGATCATTCACATGTGAAACTCTTGGTCAAAATCCAAAATTTTATAACACCCGAAAAATTTCATTGATGAAGTGGTGCTTTTTATGGACAAAAATGTTTTTAGACACGTGTTTTACAATGAATACATGTATCTAAACATTATTTTATCACTGAAATTTTTCCCATTTTGCCCATAACATGAAGATTTAGCCAAAAAATGAAATCAAGGCCATCTTCAACCACACGAAGAACACTTTTCAAATTTTGTTAGTTTTTCTTTGGTGAAAACTTTGTTCATGTGTTCCTAAGACCCATCGCAAGTGTGGATTAAGTTAACACCATCATTTGATGGTCGAAGAATGCCTTGGAAGTTCAAAAAGGCAGTTTCCGAGTTCTACAGTAGCTAGTTCGTTTTTGTTCATTTAAATGCGAAGTAAACGTGTTTTGTCATGTATTTGATGTATACCTTTGGTAAATGAGCACGTTTATCACAAAAATTCAAAATTTTGGCAGCAACGTATGAACAAGTTACGCAAAAAATCGTAACCGGAGATTCTCATAAAAGTAGAAATAGGAATGCGTAAAGAATAAGTTTTACCCACACCTATTTATAGTAACAAAAATAACGGTAATATTTTAAAAAATCACGCTCGAAGTGTGAAGAGATTCGAGGGTAAAAAACGCGCTCGAAGTGGTCTTGAGGACCACTATTGAGTTCGAAGTCCAAGCGGCTTCGAATTCGAAGTGTTAAAGCTACGAACTCGAAGGAAGTTGGTTTTGACCACTGTTCATGTCCGCTCGAAGTGCTTTGGACAGGCGCTGTTTAGAATGCGAAGTCTACTAGCTTCGAGTAAAAGCTAGTAAACGCGCTCGAAGTGAACTAAGGATTAGTAACTTCGTATTCGAAGTCAACTAAGTTCGAATTGACTCCCTCGAACATGCTCGAAGTGGCCTTGGAATTAATGCCTTCGTATTCGAAGTCCATTGACTTAGAATTATCCAAATGGCGCTCGAAGTGAACTTGAATTTAAGGGTCTCGAGTTCGAAGTGCTCTGACTTCGAATTTGAATTGAAGCGCTCGAAGTCCACTTTTGATTGTATGCTTCGTGTTCGAAGTCCATAGACTTCGAAGTAATTGTGTGCTTCGTGTTCGAAGTCCATTGACTTCGAATAAGACTTGTGAATTCGAAGATAATAAAATCTTTTTGTATTTTTCAATTTTCAAAGAAATAAAACATATTTTCGATATTTTTCTTTGTTTTGTGAATGTTTTCGGTATTTTCTTTGATTTTCTAAATGTTTTTGCCTTTTCTTTGAATAAAATCTTTTTGTATTTTTCAATTTTCTAACAAATAAAACATATCTTCGATATTTTTCTTTGTTTTGTGAATGTTTTTGGTATTTTCTTTGATTTTCTAAATGTTTTTGCCTTTTCTTTGATTTTCTCCCCTTACAAGCATGCGTAGCTTGTACGAATGATTGACACTCCCCCTCAAATTGAGCTTGGATTATCTGCAACATGAACTAACAAAGTGAACTACCCACTCAATAAATGACTGTTGGTCAGACTTTATAATTCAACATACCTAATTTGGATACTAAATCATTAAAACGAGATTCGTCTAATGGTTTAGTAAACAGGGTAGCCAGTTGATCATCAGTCTTGACATATTGAAGTTCTATTAGACCTTTCTCCACATTATCTTTAATAAAATGATACTGTATGTCAATGTGTTTGGTCTTTGAGTGGTGGACTGGATTGCATGAGATGGCAATGGCAGATTGTGAATCACACAGTAATGGTATCTTGTCGTAGTGTAGGCCAAAATCAGAGTGTTGAGTCCTAATCCACAAACTTTGAGAGCAGCACATTGCAGCAGCAACATATTCAGCCTCAGCAGTTGAAGTAGAGACACAATTCTGTTTCTTAGAAGCCCAACACACTAACTGATCTCCCAAAAAATGTGCACTACAGGATGTACTTTTTCTATCAAGCATGCAACCAACATAGTCGGCATCTGAGTAGGCATATAGTTGAAGACTAGAATCCTTTGGATACCATAGATCTAGATAAGGGGTACCCTTGAGATACTTGGATATTCTGTTGACAGCCAGCAGATGTGATTCCTTTGGATTAGCCTGGAATCTAGCACATAGGCATGTAGAAAACATTATATCTGGTCTACTAGCCGTTAGATACAGTAATGAACAAATCATACCCCTATAAAATTTTAAATCAGTTGCTTTTCCGTCAAGATCAGCAGACAATTTTGCTTTGGAAGACATGGGGGTAGATATTGAAGAACAACTAAGCATGTAATACTTCTTCAACAAGTTTTTAATGTACTTGGATTGACTAATGAAGATGCCATGAGTTAGCTGTTTCGCTTGTAATCCAAGAAAGAAATTCATCTCTCCCATCATACTCATCTAAAAACGATTTTGCATGGTACATGCAAACTCATCACTGTACTTTGGGTTTATGGAACCAAAAATGATGTCATCCACATAAATTTGTACTAAGATTAAATCCTTTCCTTTGGCCTTGGTGAACAGAGTGGTGTCGGTTTTTCGTTTGATGTTTCCCTCACTTAACAAATATTCAGATAAGACATCATACCAAGCTCTCAGGGATTGTTTTAGTCCATATAGGGCTTTGTCTAAAATATAAACATGTTGAGGGAATTTGGGATTGACGAAGCCTTCTGGCTGAGACACATAGACCTCCTCTTTGAGGATACCATTTAAAAAAGCTGTCTTAACGTCCATTTGAAAAACCTTGAAGCTTTTATAGGCAGCATAGGCTAAGAAGAGTCGAATGGCTTCTATCGTAGCTACAGGAGCAAATGTTTCATCGTAGTCTATTCCCTCCTGTTGGTTGTAACCCTTAGCAACCATCCTAGGTTTGTTTCTAACCACTGTTCCATCGGAATCCCGTTTGTTCTTAAATATCCACTTGGTACCAACCACTTATTTGCCCTCTTGAAATGGAACCAATCTCCAAACATTGAGTCTTTCGAACTTATTAAGTTCTTCTTGCATTGCAATGACCCAATCTGCATCGTGTAAAGCATCGGAGACTTTGGTTGGTTCCATCAAGGATAGGAAACTGGAATAGATACACTCATTTGCCGTTACAGAACGAGTTCTTACTCCATCTTGAACATTGCCTATTATTTGAGATTCCGGATGGGATTGTGTCCATCTTATTCCTCGGGGGTTTTGGATCGGAGGAAAGAACTCATGTAAATGATTTGAGAGTTCAATTGTCTTCCTTTGTTGATATTGGGTCTGAATCATAAATTGGATTTCCCTCATAAACCGGCTCATGAGGAACTATGACTGGATTGACAGTTGATGTAGATGTAGAATCCACGGTTGGATACGAAGACGAGTTGTCAACTTCCGTTGCAGTTGTAGTAGGAGACACTGCATCATTCCATTCACCAGCATTTTGAACATCAGATTCAGACCGTAAGAAATCAAATAAGAAATATAAGTTGTGTTCTGTTGATGATGGATTTATATTTGTTTCTCTTCTTTGAAGTACTGGTCCTGAACTGACTTGTCCAGAAGCAACTTCATTTCCTTTTTTAAATGTGTTAACATCCAGCATGTCGTCAAATGTAACATTTATACATTCCATAACACAATTAGTTCTTTTATTTAACACTCTGTAGGCTTTTGAGTCATGTGAATAACCTGGGAAAATTGCTTCATCACCCTTGGCTTCAAATTTCCCTAGATTATTCTTTTCATGGAGTACAAAGCACCTATTACCAAATATATGAAGATATTTGATATGACGTACAATGCCATTTGCTAATTCATATGGTGTTTTATTGAAACGCTTATGTATGAAAGAACGATTATGTGTGTAACACGTAGTGCTGACGGTGTCACACCCCGCTAAAGCGGAAACACGAGGTTTCACAGCACAAGATATCATCGCACAAGGTAAATAGACAATAACCATTATATTGACTTAACAAAAATAAGTAGTTCGGGTAAAAGATAAATAAAAGTTACATAATCGAATAAAAATTAAATGACATTGTCTTGTACGATGCGAAAATAAAATAGATATTGTTTTTATAAAACGTGATGATGAAGATGAAGATGCCACACATCATGTTTGTATGCATAAGGTACCTAACAACGATCACCTGAAAGCACGGGTAAAAGAAAGAAAACGGTCAACTACTAGAGTTGGTGAGTTCATAGGTTTTTAATATATGCACAAAATATCTTTTAAATGAGAAAAGTTTAAATAATTGATGAAAGTTTTTGAATAAAATCCAAGTATGAAATAATGATAGAAGATGTATTATATTGCCCAATACGTTGCACATGGTAGTAATAGACTATGATGATTGTTGCTTGAGCCATTATCCAACCTAGCCGACAACCAATTGCCCATGATAAACCTAACGCCTATATTAAATGACGTTAGTAGTGGTAAAGTACATCTGTAGTTCGTCAACCATAAATGGGAGACGTCGGAATCTCCAAATATCGCTACTTACAAATACCATCGGCTCACTAGCGGAGTTAAGGAATAATGTCCAACGAAAAGGCCTTACAACGATCACCCAAGCATATCAAAGAATAATACCATAAGTGCTTAAAATAATATTTGAAATAAATAAGAAGTTAGGCAATAAACTTTTCATGAAATATATACACATGCTTTCACCCCAAAATAATATGAAATACTGTAAAAAGGGGCTATGATACTCACTCGGTATGCAAAGGTGTTTACTCGTAAGGATTTCTTGTTCCTACCGAAGCTCCTTTCCTAATATAAGAGTTATGTAGCTCTATTAGACTTATTTTATTTATTATTTTGTATTATTTATTTGTTGTTAACTTATTTATTTAAATAGTTAAAGGTTGTCTCTATTTTTCCATAAATCATAAGTGTTCACTGGAATTTTCAGTTCTTTAAGTTGAACTTTAAAAATTAAAAACTGTAATTTAGGAGTCATATTAAGGCTTGATATTTTAATATAATCTTAATACATGTTTCTAGAATGTCCAGTAAAAATATAGGAATTTATAATCCATGTTTAGTATTTTTAATAATTAAAAGTGTATAGGATGTCCACTGATCAGTGTCTGGATGACATGTTGTTACTAAAACGTCTGTTTAGGGCTCATACGACCTCCTTTTTACATGATTCAAACTGGAAAATAACCACGACTCAAAGATTAAACGTTTAAAAAAAACTAGACGTATTTTGACCCAAGAATGAGTAAGTTGCACGCGTTTAAAGTGTACCTTTTTAAATCTTCCAGATTTCCAGATTCAACATATGTGTCTTTTTAAATATTTTTGAAGGATGAAACGTTCATGAAAATTAGTGAATCCAGGTTTAAATGAAAGGTAACACTTTAAACTAAGATTAGCGAAAAGAATCAACTGATTTTGATACCTAGAACTCCAGATATAACAAAATCAAGTGGTGAGTTCTAGCATCAGAATCTGCCAGAATGTTATTCTTTTTGCTTATGGGTCATAACTTTAATATGGCATGTTTATATTCATGATTAATCATATTGTATGAGTATAAGCTTTGATAATCCATGTGTTCTTACAACAATGGTAGGATGATACACATTTTATGTGTTCCTTACAACATTTGTTGAGATGAAACACATGCATGATCAAAGTCTTATTTTCTTGATTTTTAGTTGATTAAGTTCCATACAACAATGGTAGGATGATGCACATTTCATGTGCCCCTTACAACATTTGTAGGATGTTTATATTTACATGATTATAGATATATATAAAGGAAATAAGATGAACAACAAAGAAAATAAATAAAAGAAAGAAGAAAGACGAAAAGAAGAAAGGTAGAAGAGTAGAGATGTGTGTTTTATGATCATCTTACCAACTCTTTTCTTTGATTTTGTGTTTGATCTTCAAGAGATGATCAAGACTTGGATGTTCTTGGGAGATTTTTGTTGGTGAAAGAAGAAGAGAGAAAATAGAAGAGATGGAGTGTGGTGGTGAAGGAAATGATGAAGAGTAGTAGGGGGCTTATATAGAGCATGGGGGAGATCAAGTGGTGGTTCTTGGGAAGAGAAGGAGGCAAGAGAAATTTGAGGGGGGGGGGGGTAGGGTGGCCGGCCTCACGGGGGGGGGGGATTTTCTTTTATTTTTTTATTTTTTTTTGAATAATTAAGTGTAATTTGTTTAAATGAATTTTGTATAATTGTTGATTTTGTTTAAATATTTTAATTACAAAGTTTTTATTACTTTTATGAGTTTATTTTTATATGTTTTATATTTTAACTTATTTATATTTATTATAATTTATTTAATTATTTTAATTGATATTATTTTTATTATTGTACCTGATTTGTAATTCTTGACTCGTAATAATTCGATTTTTCGAGCTCCGGAAGGTTCTAACCATATAGGCGGGATTTCTACGAAATCTAATATTATTATGGATATATTTAAGTCATAAATACTATTTTTAGTCATACTAGGCTTAAAATTTGGATTTCTAATGGCTAACCTGGGAAATTTGTTGCCGAATGTCACAGACGGCTTCAGCCCAATAGGTGTAGGAATGTTGGAATCTGCCCACTGACATACGTAGGCCAGCATCACTGCCAATGAAGCGCGGGCCTATTGGGTCACACGCCAAGTTTCAATCTCGACAGCCTACTATAAGAAGAAAGAGTCAAAATGGTCAAATTCCAGTTGACCTGGGCTTAACGACCGTGAAGGATGCTCCACGAGTCGTGAAGCAGCTCGTGTCCACGAGTCCTGTCGTGGGCCGCATGGTTCGTGAAACCCTAGGGCTTCATGACCCTACACGGCCCGTGAAGGAGGTCGTGAAGACACGAACCCTCACGATTCTTGCATGGCGCGGCACGACTCGTGGAGGATAAATGGCCGGTCGTGGCGCATTTATCCTTCACGGCCCGTGAGAGCCCGTGAAGAAGTCGTGAAGGCTGAATTCCAAGTGACACTTGTGTTTTATTGGACCATTTGAGTTGGTCCTATGATATGGTGCCATTGGGGTCCGACTCTGGCTCTTTTGAACAGAATGGAGGTCTTTAAAAAGGGCTCTCTTAGTTCATTAGTCACTCTTGGTCCATTTTGTGCAATACATATACTTGTGAGTTCTTCCATTGAGAGAGAGAGCAAGATCAAGTGTTGGTGATTTGTGCACAAGTATTTCAAGGCTGTTCCAGAAGATATCCATCAAGTGTTGGTGGTGCTTCGGTTTGCTAGTACAAAGAGGTTGAAGGTTTCTTGGTGTGGACTTGCATTAGGGCTTGGAGCCTTTTGTTTCAAGCTTACATCCCAAATCCGAATTGTTCCAGCCAAGTATCAAAGTCTTCGAGGGTATGATTTGATCTCTTTGTTCTTGTTTTGGTTGCATGCATGTTCTTGCAAGTTTTCACCACCTTTGGGAAATCATGGGATCCTTTTGTGTGTTTTGTTGCTTCCGTTACTTGCAAGACGCATGCACCTTTGTGGCTTGAAAATCCATATTTTTGATTTTGGACATTCTGTCCAGAAGGTCTTCACGGGCCGTGGAGCTTGCTTCACGGTTCGTGAAGGCCACACGACCAGTCTCATGGGGTGGTGGTCGTGAAAGCTTTTTAATCTATTTCACGAGTCGTGGAGCATACTGCCTTCACGGCCCGTGAGGGCCCGTGAAGAGCAGTAGCTCGTGAAGGCGTCGTGAAAAGACTGTTTTTGGCCTTTTGGAAAAGAAAACTTGATATGGATTTTATCATATGATTTTGGTGTTTCCAGAATCATTTAGGCTGTTTAGCCTTGTAGATTAAGCCCCATAATATCCTAATTCTTTGATATGTATGTATTGGGTGGTTTTGGCATAAAATGCACACATGCATACATGTAAATTGTGTATATATGAATATGGATTTCAAAGTGTTTGGAATCCTAATGCGTATGTACAAATTTTATTCTTGTGCCTTTAGTTTTTGAATAAACTTAATTGGGATATTGTTTTGTGCATGGTTTGGTGTGGCATACCATGCTTTGTGGTTGTTTCGTTTTTGTGAGCACCGATTTGAGCCTAGACCTTTGTGTGGTTGTTTGGTTGCCTTATTTGTTGTTCATTCATTTGGTGGTTTGTACCACATTTGGTTTGTAATAATTTATTTAATCTGGTTTGTAATAATTCATTTATTTGTGGCTTGCACGCCAAAGTATTTATTCTTTGTAATTGTATATTAGCTTAGATTAGATTTTGTGTCTTGCATGCCATTTCTCTTTCAATTATGTATGTAATGAGATGAGAAGACCGGAGGCACCAACGGGAGTCTTGGGAGACGTCTTGGCTACCTCGGATCCGGAGGCGCGGGATCGAGTGGGAGCACACCACGAAGTCTTGGATTGTTTGTCCTTAGTAGACTTAGTTCCTTGGTTGGCTCACCGGGGAACACTTAGGTTGGCTCAAATCGGTTTTGTATGCATGGTTGTGTAGTTTTATTTATTTGTTTTTCTTGCATGGTTGTAGGATCTTCGCATGCTAGAAAATCTTTTGAAAATATTAAACTATATAGTTTTCCTTAATTGGTTAACAAACCCCGCTCGCTCACATGATTAACATACGAATATAAAGTGTTTATGTTCAATTGGTGAAAATGCGTTTTGTCACTTATTTAACAAGGATTAAAATATGTCGAACTAACCTTTTGTGTGCTTTGCCTTCTTTTAGATGGCATCTACAAGCAACACCGCGACACACATTTCACTCCGTCCATTTTTGGAGAAGGAGAAACTCATAGGCGTAAACTTCATGGATTGGCTTAGGCAATTGAGAATTGTCTTGCGCCATGAAAGCAAGTTGTACGTCCTAGAGGAACCTCTTCCGGAGGCTCCTGCTACCACCGCTATGCGGGCCATTAAGGATGCTTATGAGAAGCGCCTTAAAGACACCAATGAGGTGACTTACCTCATGTTGACGACCATGAGTTCCGAGTTGCAAAGGCAATTCGAGGACGTTGGTGCGTTTGACATGATCTCGCAGCTAAAGGAAATGTTCCAGCAGCAAGCGAGGCAAGAACTCTACGAGTGTGTCAAGGCCTTTGTAGGGTGTCGGATGCAGGAAGGCGGGAACGTGAGCTCCCACGTGCTTCGTATGAAGCAATATGTGGACCAGCTCGAGAGGTTGGGCTTTCCTATGGGGAAAGAGTTGGCTACGGATATTATCCTCCAATCTTTGCCTCAAGCATATGGTCCGTTCATTGTGAACTACCGTATGCATAATATGGATAAGTCCTTGATGGAATTGCACGGCATGTTGAAGATCGCCGAGTCTAACATGGCCAAGGCAAAACCATCGACCTCCGCACCTGTCCTAACCATCCATGAGGGAGGTGCTAAGAGGAAGCGGCCCGCTTCAAGCTCTAAGGGCAAGGGAAAGAGGATGGCAAAGGTGGCAACACCCAAGCCCAAACCACTCCTGGCGCCGGAGCCAAAGGGGAAGGAACCTGCTCCTATAGCCCCCTCACCGGAAGAGGCCACCTGCTTCTTCTGCGGGGAGAAGGGACACTACCAGCGTAGTTGCCCCAAGTACACGGAGGAGCTCAAAAGGCTTCGCGCCAAGGGACAAGGCGCCTCCGGTACGTATATGATTGAACTCCATAACACTTCTACTTCTAACGCTTGGGTCTTGGACACCGAGTGTGGTACTCACATAGTTAATAATGTGCAGGTACTAAGAAGAAGTAGGGACTTGGTTGATGGGGAGCTGGATCTCATCATGGGAAACAAAGTGGTTATCCTAGTTGAGAAGAAAAGGAGCGTGGACCTCGCCTTTCCATCCGGCTTATCTATTACTTTATTAAATGTATCTTATTCGTCCTGCGTGGCAAGAAACATTTTATCATTTTATGCACTTGTTGATGATGGATTTGACTTTAATTTCTCTAATGGAATTATTTCATGCTTTAAGAATGATTTATTTTATTTTAAAGCACATCCATGTCGTGGCATATATGAGACAAGCGTATGCTTGCAAAGTAATAGATCAATCATGAATGTTGGTTCTAAATCCAAATGTGATTTGGATAAGTTATCTTTTTGGCATGGTCGTTTGGGCCACATAAACAAGAAACGCATCGCCAAGCTCCAAGCGGATGGGATCTTGGAATCATTTGACCATGGGTCGGATGATGTATGCGAATCTTGCTTGTTGGGCAAAATGACCAAAGCACCCTTCACCGGCGTTTGTGAGAGGGGCAAAGACTTGTTGGATATCGTTCACACGGATGTGTGTGGTCCGTTCAAGCATGTCACTAGGGATAACTCAAGGTACTTCGTAACCTTTACCGATGATATTAGTAGGTATGGGTATGTCTACTTGGTGAGACAAAAGTCGGAAACCTTTGAGGTTTTCAAGACTTTCAAAAACGAAGTTGAGAACCAATTGGGTAAACGAATTAAGATGCTCAGATCAGATCGTGGTGGTGAGTATCTAAGTTCAGAATTCCGTGACTATCTAAAAGATTGTGGAATTGTTTCACAATTGACACCTCCTAGGACACCACAATTAAATGGTTTCGCCGAGAGGAGGAACCAGACATTATTGGATATGGTTCGGTGTATGATGAGTCGTACGGATGTACCCATTAGCTTTTGGGGCTATGCATTGGAAACGGCCGTTAGAATCCTTAACCTGGTACCAACTAAGAAGGTCAAGAAGACACCCTTTGAGATGTGGCATGGAAAGGTTCCATCGCTTTCATATCTAAAGGTTTAGGGTTGTCCTGCCTACGTGAGACGTGAGGTTGAGGACAAATTGAAACCCCGAGCCGAGAGGTGTTTGTTCATTGGATACCCTGCCGGGTCTATGGGATATTTGTTTTACAAACCGTCCGAGAACAAGGTATTTGTTGCTCGAAGGGCCGTCTTTCTTGAAAGAGAGATGCTATCCAAAGATGCTAGTGGGAGAAAGGTAGATCTTGAAGAGATTCAAGAACCCTCCAATGACCAACCTAAAGTTGGCACTAGTTCACAAGATGATTCTCAGCACAGCGCTGCTGGAGAACCTGACACGGATCCTTTACCTCTTAGAAGATCCGGTAGGAGTTGCAACGAGCCAGAGAGATATGGGTTTCTCATGTCTGAGGGCTGCGACCTAGTGATGGATCATGATGAACCATCATCTTATCGGAACGCCGTGGTGGGCCCTGAGTCTGCTAGGTGGAAAGAGGCTATGGAGTCCGAGATGCAATCTATGTCGGATAACCAAATCTAGGATTTGGTAGATCCGGTGCCCGGGTGTAAACCCGTATTGTGCAAATGGGTCTTTAAGAAAAAGACCGGCATAGATGGAGATGTAGACAACTTCAAAGCCGACCGGTGGCTAAGGGTTTCACGCAAACTCATGGTGTAGACTATGATGAAACCTTTTCCCCGGTGGCTATGTTGAAGTCTATCCGGATACTCATGGCAATTGCCGCATTTCATGATTATGAGATTTGGCAAATGGATGTGAAAACCGCGTTCCTTAATGGGACACTAAGCGAGGAGGTCTATATGACTCAACCCGAGGGTTTTGTACATGCCAAACATCCGGATAAAGTCTGCAAGCTTAAGAAGTCCATTAATGGACTTAAGCAAGCATCGCGCAGTTGGAACCTGTGATTTGATGAGAAAGTCAAAGAGTTTGGCTTTTCGAAAAGCAAGGATGAGCCATGCGTATATGTCAGGGCTAGTGGGAGCATAGTTGTGTTCCTAGTCTTGTATGTCGATGACATACTCCTCATTGGAAACGATGTCCCAACCCTTCAAGGTGTAAAAACTTGGTTAGGGAATTGTTTTTTCAATGAAGGATCTAGGAGATGCGACTTATATTCTTGGGATCAAAATCTATAGAGATAGATCCAAGAGGCTTATTGGGCTTAGCCAAAGTACATATGTTGACAAAGTCCTAAAGCGGTTTAGGATGGAAGACTCCAAGAAGGGGTTCATTCCAATGAAGCGAGTGCCATATGCTTCGGCTGTGGGCTTGATCATGTACGCCATGCTATGTACAAGGCCTGATGTATCGTGTGCCTTGAGCATGACGAGTAGATATCAAGCCAACCTGGCGAAGCTCATTAGACGGTGGTGAAGAGCATTCTCAAGTATCTTCGGAGGACTAAGGAGATGTTCTTGGTGTACGGAGGTGAGGAAGAGCTTAGAGTAAAGGGTTACTCTAATGCAAGCTTCCAAACCGATAGGGATGACTGCCGATCACAATCGGGGTTCGTGTTCCTATTAAACGGCGGTGCTATATCCTGGAGGAGCTCCAAGCAAGACACCGTGGCCGATTCCACTACCGAGTCGGAATACATTGCGGCCAGTGAAGCTGCTAAGGAGGCCGTATGGATGAGAAATTTTTTGCTTGATCTGGGAGTGGTTCCAAGCATCAGTGACCCTGTTGAGATCTTCTATGACAACGAGGGTGCCGTTGCTTTGGCAAAGAAACCAAGGTCTCATCGACGCACGAGGCATATTCTGCGGAAATATCATTTTATCCGGGACGTGGTCGAAAATGGAGACATAGTCATCAGCAAAGTACACACGGATAGCAATTTGGCGGATCCGTTCACTAAACCGTTGTCGCAAGCCAAGCATGATGCCCACACACGTGCTATTGGGATTAGATTTGCTAGTGACTTGGTTTGAGTTGTTGGTTATTGTATTCGATGTATTTACTATGTTATTGGGAACATTAAGCAATATTGCATTTTTGAATGTATTGATTATTAAATGGAGATTTAATGATACACGTGTAGCGAATGCTTTCTTTAAATCGTTATTGTGTTCCAACTTTGCATGTTTTATCCCTTCCTTGAATGTTTTACATTCTAAACTGTCCACGATCGGTCATTCTTCAAGGAAAGAAGTATGAACGAAGATCGAGGGAAATGATTGGTCATAGTGTTCAATGGGGATTGAATACAAGGGACACAATATTTCGCCTATACTTGAAAAGAGTTTCAAGTGATTGGACGACCCACACCTGATCTTACTTCATGGTACATGTCAAGAGTAAATCAGGATGATAATATCTTTTATCCTTAGACCGGAAATGCATGTGTTTCACTATTTTGGTTTGCTTTATTCTGACTGCTTTCAAACGTAGTCCGTAACTGGCTATTATAAAGGAGGCATTTGGGTAAAGTATTGCCACTGTATTGGAGGCAATGTAGTCGAAGGAATTTGTTCCTCTGTAAAGAGAGATATCCCTAGGCCCCTCGATGATTAGGCGCTGACACCAAAATGCATGGCCATGCTCGAGTTTGCAATGATTGTTGATTAGTTGCAACTCACCTTTTGGTCACAACCAATCTTGATCGAGAAACATAATCGTGAACGATCGGAGAATGAGTTTGTACCATGTCTCGTGTTCACTTGGATATCGTGAACAATAAGATAATTGATCACTTATCTATAGGACCATGTCAAACTCTTTTAGTTTATCATGGTACTTGTCAGGGATGACATACCCCATGTTTAGTTGGGGGCAGGGATGCCTTGCTAGAGGCCGCTCCCTGTCTGTGGTGCCCATGGATACGGTGTGTCATGTGCAAGTGGAAGTTTGTTGGAATCTGCCCACTGACACACGAAGGCCAGCATCACTGCCAATGAAGCGCGGGCCTATTGGGTCACACGCCAAGTTTCAATCTCGACAGCCTACTATAATAAGAAAGAGTCAAAATGGTCAAATTCCAGTTGACCTAGGCTTCACGACCGTGAAGGATGCTCCACGGTTCGTGAAGCAGCTCGTGTCCACGAGTCCTGTCGTGGGCCGCATGGTTCGTGAAACACTAGGGCTTCATGACCCTACACGGCCCGTGAAGGAGGTCGTGAAGACACGAACCCTCACGATTCTTGCACGGCGCGGCACAACTCGGGAGGATAAATGGCCGGTCGTGGTGCATTTATCCTTCACGGCCCGTGAGAGCCCGTGAAGAAGTCGTGAAGGCTGAATTCCAAGTGACACTTGTGTTTTATTAGACCATTTGAGTTGGTCCAATGATATGGTGCCATTGGGGTCCGACTCTGGCTCTTTTGAACAGAATGGAGGTCTTTAAAAAGGGCTCTCTTAGTTCATTAGTCACTCTTGGTCCATTATGTGCAATACATATACTTGTGTGTTCTTCCATTGAGAGAGAGAGCAAGATCAAGTGTTGGTGATTTGTGCACAAGTGTTTCAAGGCTTTTCCAGAAGATATCCATCAAGTGTTGTTGGTGCTTCGATTTGCTAGTACAAAGAGGTTGAAGGTTTCTTGGTGTGGACTTGCATTAGGGCTTGGAGCCTTTTGTTTCAAGCTTACATCCCAAATCCGAATTGTTCCAGCCAAGTATCAAAGTCTTCGAGGGTATGATTTGATCTCCTTCTTCTCTTTGTTCTTGTTTTGGTTGCATGCATGTTCATGCAAGTTTTCACCACCTTTGGGAAATCATGGGATCCTTTTGTGTGTTTTGTTGCTTCTGTTTCGTGCTTTGATCCCCATGGATTCCCAACAAGGAAATCCATGCCATGCCAACACCCGTACGCAGCGGAAGCAACGACATCAAAACCGGTGTTTTCGGGTATTTAAACCGACACGCATGTATTCCGCAAGTGGGGATCGTGACTACAAACAAATATAGCAACTAAAACAAACGAGAGGGAGGAGAAATTATACCATCACGGGGCTACAGCTATCCACCGAGCTAGAAAGATCTTCGAGAACCCGAAACCGAGCTCCTCTATTGATAGTACACACCAAGTAGCCGAGATTCCGCCTTGCTAACGACCCGAGACACGAACCACACGTCGTCTTCGTGAATCTGGAGCAGCCACAACACTTGAACAACTTGCCTTTACTTGATACACTACCTTGATCTCTTAGAACCAAGAACCATGTATGTATATGTGTATATAATGAGCATGAAGCAAGAAGAAGCTACATGAGAGAGTTATGTGCCTCTTATAAACTCTGAAATGAGATAAAGGGACACCAGAATAGGCCACCTAGCCATTCCTCTATTGGACCAACACAAATGTCCAATAAAAACCAAGTGTCACTTTGACTTCTGTCTTCACGGGCTCTCACGGGCCGTGAAGCACTCGTGAAGGCCTCATAGGCCGGGTTCCACCGCACACTCTCATTGGGCCAACGAGTGGTCCAATTAAAAGAATGGCGCCTGCCTTCACGGGCTCTCACGGGCCGTGAAACACTCGTGAAGGCCCTGCTCCCACGACTACTTGTCCGGGTGGTGAAGCTCGTGGAGGTTTTCTCTTCACTTTCTCTTCACGGCCCGTGAAGGTCGCCAGAAACCCTAATCTCATATTCTCTCATGTTTGCGTTGTGCTGCCGGAATCTACCCTTGGCGTGTGACCCAATAGGCCCGTACCTCATCAGCAGTGATGCTAGTACACGTGTAGCAGTGGGCATATTCCAACAGACTCCCACTTGCACATGATACAGCGTTACCAACACCACAGACAAGTAGCGGCTCTAGCAAAGCATACTTGCCCCCAAGTCAGTACGAGTTACGTCATCCTTGACAAATCCTAGTAGCCTAGAAAGGCTAAAAGGTCCTATAGATAAGTAATCATAAACATCCCTTTGTTCGCGATATCCGTGTGAACACGAGACATGGAAAAATGTCAGTCTCCAAATCGTTCACGATTCTATTTCTCGATTGTAGATTGGTGGTGACCAAAATAACAAGTTTACAATTGATCTAAAATCATTGTAACTTGAGCATGTCCATGCATTTTTGGTGTCAGCGCCAAATCATCGAGGGGCCCAGGGATATCTCTCTAACCAGAGGAATAAATCCATTTGACTACATAGCCCCGCCACATGCTTCATACTTTATTTGATAACTCCCTTTACAGCAGCCAGTTACGAACCACGTTTGAAAGTAATCAAAAACAAAGCAGACTCATGCTTTGGATACACATGTATCTCCGGTCTAAGGATGAAATGATATTATCATCCCGAGTCACTTGTGACCATAATCCATGAAGTGAACTCAGGTGTGGGTCTTCCAATCACTTGAAACTCATTTCAAGCACATGTTAGTTTTGCGTCATCTGTATTCAATCCTTGAGTAATGCATGACCAAACCCTAAACTCAGTCTTAGTTCAAACTTCCTTCCCTTGAAGAATGACTGACTGTGGAAATCTAGAATGCATAAGCGCCCAGGGAAGTGGTTAAACATGCTAAGATGGAACACAGTAAATACAAATGAAAGTAACCGCATCTGCGTATATATAGTCCCCACTATATATCGAAAGCAATCAAAAGTAACGATACTGCTTGCAGTTCCCAAAGCAAAAATAAAACAATCAACAACTAAAACAATATTTCAAGTCAAATCATATGCATAAGAAATGCTACATGACGTAGTATGACAAACATCACTAGTCATTATGACTACGGCTTATTCAATGGATTTGCCATGCAACATCCATTTGTATTCTTGTTATCCTCTCAATTATCTTTTGACCAAACTACTTTATTCAAAGTATCCGTCAAAGAGATCATATAACGAAGCACTAAGGTACTCATATCCTCATTGTTACAAAAGTTCACAATAGGATCAGTGATACTTTAGAACTTCTCTAATTAACACCATATAGTAGGATCATATACTTCGATCAAGATCGACAATTATCCTATTAGAAATTAGTATTAGAGTAAAAACCTACTCCAAGGCTTATTTCTCGTCGTCAAACATCAAGAACATACACAAGTATTTCTTGTAATTCAAAATTTTGTATCTCCTAAGTATTATCATGATACAATAATTCCCTATTTTAGGTTCAAGGAACACTTAACAATGGGACATTATCTTCAATCAACACATACTTCTAGGTATACAATAAAAGCTCCCACTAGCCCTGACGTATGTAAAAGTCTTATCTATGCTCCTAGAAAACTCATGATTTTGATTTTCTCATGAAAGCAAAGATCTTACTTTTACGATGTTAGTATAAGTCCAAAGGACTTATTCATACTTGTAGACTTAATTTGGATACTACGGATATCTAAGACCCTCGGAGTGTGTGGTAAGCACTTCCTCAATACATAGTTCCATAAAGGAACGCGGTCTTGCATATCCGTGTACTATCTTTCATTGCCATAAGAAGGCAACAATAGCAACGAGTATCAAATGACCTTCAACATGACCACTAGGAAAAGTTTCCACAATAACCATCATGAAACCTTTACCCCTAGTCGGTATTTGAAGTAGTCTACAATACAATCCATGTTAATTACATATACACCATCTCGGTTTGCACCTTGGTATGGAATTAAGCAAAGTATTCGCATACTTAAAATGGATTTCGTCTTATGATTAATTACTTCTCATAACTTTAGTGAACACAGGGCCCACTATGTCTTCCGATAGATGGTGATATGAACAAAACTCACCATCAAGTCATTGCCACTTAGATATGAGGAACTCATATCTATTTGGCTACATGACTTCTATCAACCTTGAAAGTAATTACTCATGGTCAGGATAACCGGCATTCTCATGCCGATATTTGATCATATGCTAGTGCCAACATCAAGTCTTTCATTTAAGCTGCACGTTCTTCCACTGTAATGCTCTAGTTATTATCTTCCTTTCGAGCAACAAAACATTGTCCTCGTAAGGTCAAATATCTAAAACCTATAAGAACCTTCTAAATGTATTAGCATCATTTAAGTCTTTCAATCTCCCACCAAATGTAGATTGAATATCTCCAAACTTTGATATATATATATATATATACAAGCAAAGAACTCTTTCAAGATATATCTCATAAGGTGCTAAATAGATTTTCAAGTTGGATTAAGATTAAGGACTTGGCTCGTCACATTCAATGTGTATACTAGCAAGTCGAACACACATATTTGACCCATTATTTACTAGATCATTTTCAACAATATCCGGTTTCCATCAACGTGACACCATGTAAAAACGTGTCTATGTTAAGGAACGAATTGCGAGATAATCCTGCAATTCATAATGTGGTCATTGATATAGGTTTAAGGTATCCTGCAATTCTTTTAATTAGTTTCTCTTTGTTATGTGCTTGTACGGATTATCCACCAAAGGTGATCAATATCTTACAAGCTAGCATCCCTCTCACATATACCGTGAAGGGTTTCATAATCATCTTACCCTAATAGATAAGATTAGCATCAAATGATTAACCCAAGGTTAAACTAGTCCAAGATCCTAACCACATGGATCTAGGCGATTTGGTTAAGTAGATTATGACAAAGAGCCGACTAATCCAAACTATTTTGGACTTAGAATCAATCATTCATGATTAATTATTACTTGTAGCATGTATGTCTTGACATGGACAATTTTGATTTTTATCAATCAACAAATATTTTTCAAAAACAAGATTCAAATTTCAAGTATGAATTCATCGTCATCAAATGTAGAATAATGCGCCTTGAAGGCCAAAATAAAACATAAGCTATGACATGAATAAACTTCGATATTTAATAAGTAATGCGAAAAAATCTTTTACAACCTAAAATTCAAAATCTCATCCATCGTCTTCATGAACATACAACAAAAACTAAACTTGCCTCGCAGGGCATCAAAAAACAAAGTAATAATTAAACTGGTAACAATAGGCGAGATCAAAACTCCCAGTTCTCTTTTAGAGGTTAATCTATCAAGTTTCCTCTTTTAGAGATCCGGTTCTTCATGCTCTTCTTTCTTCTTTTAAAGGGTACCTACACTTTGTAACAAAATAAATTTGTGACAAACGTGAGTTAATTAGCTCGGGTGAACAACCCAGCGAAATAGAAGAATTATCAATGAATCATGAATGTACCTTGAGAGGGGAAATTAACTCTCTCTTTCCTTAGAAGTTTAATATCCTCTGAGCATGATGGGCAAGCATGACGGCCCCAATCTCCAAATCTTCCACAGAAGTAGCAAACCACTTTTTCTTGAAACTCTTCTTGATGCACACAATCATTGTCCTCAGATTCAACATGGGGAATAGGCTTGGACACTCCAACCTTTTCCTTTCGTTTCGGTTTCTTCTTCTTTTTCTTTTGTTCCCTAGAACTCGTGGTAGGAATGGAAGAGGTGGATTCATGTTTGGCCATGTCAGACTCCGCAGTCTTCAACATACCATGTAATTCACCTAAGGTTTTCTCCATGTCATGCATGTGATAGTTCATGACAAACTGATCATATGATGCGGGCAGGAACTGGAGTACTATATCCACAGCAAGCTACCTCCGATGGGAAAACCTAATCTCTCCATTTGGTCCACGTACGCCTTCATCTTAAGGACGTGGGCACTCACACTCTTACCTTCCTGCATTCTACAACCGACTAGGTTTTTAACACACTCATAGTGTTCCTCCCTAACTTGTTGTTCGAACATGTCCTTCAACTTGTTCATCATATCGTGCACACTCATGTGCTCAAAGTGATTTTGCAACTCCGAGCTCATAGTTGACAACATGAGGCAGGCAACATCGTGTGTGTCCTCAACACGCTTTTCATACGTTTATCGGACGGACCAAGTCGCGTCGGTAGCAGGTGGCTCTGGAAGAGGTTCCTCAAGGATGTGGAACTTTGACTCATAGTGAAGGACAATTCTCAATTGCCTAAGCCAATCAACGAAGTTCACTCCCGAGAGTTTCTCCCTATGTAGGAACATACGAAGCGAATTGTTTGACGTGGTGTTATTATGGTTTGACATCTATAAATAACAAGATTACACGTGTTAGTTAGTTTGATATAATCCTCATTAAAATAATTACCCATAAAGTTTTAGAAAAATAATTTATCTTAACAAGGGCTAAGAACCATATTTTACTCCACTACATGACGGGTTTACCGTGGATCACTTCATGAAGCTATTTAGGCCGGTAACCACTTTACCGATTGCAATCTCCATTGCAACTCTTAGACACTTGCGGGATCCAATGACGTAAAACGGCCAGTTGGCATGTTATCCCTACTTACACCAATTCCAAATTAAAATTCTTGGTTGACTTGTGCTTAGCTCAACAATCACACAAGGATTTTAGTTTGCAATTGTAAATCGTCCAACAAGATACATGGTAGCACACTCGACAATCATTGGCTCGTGCTAAGCTCGCAACCAATAACTCCAAGTCGCCACTCTCACCTTCCACACAGATCCACATTGAATAACTCGTGCTTAGCTCGACAATTATCCCATGCTTCACTAGAATCGGGTGTGTCATCTTATGGATGGTGCGCGATTTACGTTTTAGGAAACGGGCTTTTGTTTCTTAATTAAAACCAAATTTTAATATTTGATTAACAAAGTAAGTGACAAAAACGATTTTCACTTTAAATATAAATACCAAGTTTATATTTTCTTGTTAATCGTTTACGCGCGAGAGTTTGTTAACCAATTTAAAAACTCTTGTGATTTTATTAACTTAGAAAAGTTATCAAGCATGCGAGGAAACATAAACAACCATGCAAGAAAAATAAATCACATCACACGAATACAAGGGGTTGGTAACCATGCCAAAAAACCTATGCGTCCTACCCGCGAGCGAAGCCGGGAGGACTAGGTCTACTAAGAACACAAACATAGACCACGGAGTGTTCCCACTGAATCCGCTACCTCCATCGGGACTAACCGGATCCAAGGTCTTCAAGACGTCTCCTCTTGACTCTTGATTGTGGTCTTCAAAACATAAGTATACAAAAGAAAGGAAATGGCATGCAAGCCACGCTCTTCCTATCAATCTAGCACAAGTACATATGGATAAATGAAACAGCATGCAAGCCGCGATAATAAACTACATACCAAATGAATAAATAATTAATTACATCACACGTGACACTAAGGTCACCAAATAAATCCAAACAACCAAACAAACCACAAGGCACAACCACAAGGTCTAGGGCGATGGTTACCAACTAAAACCAACAAACAACAACTACAAAGCACGGTGTGCCAAAACCGTGACCAAAGAATATTTCGGTAAGAATTTCCAACACAAACACTCAAGGCACAACAAGGAAATTCTTGTACATATGCATTAGGGCACAAAACCAACTTTTATACCCGTATTCATATATACACAACATATGTGTATGCATGTATGCATCTCATGCCAAGACCATACCTTACATACCCATATTTGTACCAAAATATTACGAGGGATTAACCAAACGGAATCTGCCAGAAAACAAAAAAACCTCCATGACCCGAAAAACCACGAAAAGTTTTCTTTTAAGGACAAAAACTGCCCAGAAGCTCCTTCACAGCCCCTCACGGCTCGTGAAGCCCAAGGTCCACACGACCGATCACGGGTCAGAAGAGCTCGTGAGCCTAAAAACCAAGTTTCACAAGTACCTTCATGACCTCTCACGGCTCGTGAAGCCCAAGAGCTTCATGACCGATCACGGGCCATGAGGACTCATGAAGCCTGAAACACTTCCCACGACCAGACCCCTCACGAACACTGGTCGTGTGACCTTCACGACTCGTGAAGAACACTTCACGGCCCGTGAAGGCCTACTAGACAAAAAAACGAATCTTCCAAATAACGGTTTTTCGAGCCATTAACGTACTATATCTTTGTAGCCTAAGCTCTGATACCACTGTAGGAAATCCATGCCATGCCAACACCCGTACGTAGCTGAAGCAACGACATCAAAAACCGGGGTTTTCGGGTATTTAAACCGACATGCATGTATTCCCCAAGTGGGGATCGTGACTACAAACGAATATAGCAACTAAAACAAACGAGAGGGAGGAGAAATTATACCATCACGGGGCTGGAGCTATCCACCGAGCTAGAAAGATCTTCGAGAACCCGAAACCGAGCTCCTCTATTGATAGTCCACACCAAGTAGCCGAGATTCTGCCTTGCTAACGACCCGAGACACGAACCACACGTCGTCTTCGTGAATCTGGAGCAGCCACAACACTTGAACAACTTGCCTTCACTTGATACACTACCTTGCTCTCTTAGAACCAAGAACCATGTATGTATATGTGTATATAATGAGCATGAAGCAAGAAGAAGCTACATGAGAGAGTTATGTGCCTCTTATAAACTCTGAAATGAGATAAAGGGACACACCAGAATCGGCCACCTAGCCATTCATCTATTGGACCAACATAATTGTCCAATAAAAACCAAGTATCACTTTGACTTCTGTCTTCACGGGATCTCACGGGCCGTGAAGCACTCTTGAAGGCCTCATAGGCCGGGTTCCACCGCACACTCTCATTGGGCCAACGAGTGGTCCAATTAAAAGAATGGTGCCTGCCTTCACGGGCTCTCACGGGCCGTGAAACACTCGTGAAGGCCCTGCTCCCACGACTACTTGTCCGGGTGGTGAAGGCTCGTGGAGGGTTTCTCTTCATGACCTCTTCACGGCCCGTGAGGGCCCGTGAAGGTCGCCAGAAACCCTAATCTCATATTCTCTCATGTTTGCATTGTGCTGCTAGAATCTACCCTTGGTGTGTGACCTAATAAGCCCGTACCTCATCAGCAGTGATGCTAGTACACGTGTATCAGTGGGCATATTCCAACAATAGGAAGGCGGGAGAGCAGAGTAAGCAAGCATGGTACGAGAAGCCTCAACCAGAGTTCGGTTGCATCGTTCCACTACTCCATTTTGTTGTGGAGTGTATGCTGCAGAAAATTGATGAGTGATCCCCACGAGGTCAAGGTAGTCTGACAAGCATTTATTCTTGAACTTAGTTCCATTATCCGTGCGAATAGAGGCTACATTGTGTTCATACTTGTTCTGTTGTTGTTTGATGAAGCTGATGATAGTAGGAGTTGCTTCATCTTTCGACCTTAAGAACTTGACCCAAGTATACCTAGAGTAATCATCGACAATTACTAAGATATACTTCTTCCCATTGCGTGTCTGTACTCTCATCGGACCGCATAGATCCATGTGCAAAACCTCAATTATTTTCTGTGTACTGGAGATTTGCTTTACTTTGTGAGAAGTGCGTTTCATCGTCCCTTTTTCACAGTCTGCACACAGATGATCTTTGGATAATTTCAACTTAGGCAGGCCTCTCACAAGATCTCCAGTAACTAGTTTGTTGATGTTGTGGAAGTTGAGATGGGAGAGTTTTCTGTGCCACTGCCAAGTGAGGTCTGATGAGGCCTTGCTGAGTAGACAAACGGGAGTCTTCGTGTTGTAGTTGTTCAGATCTATTGAATACAGGTTAGACTTTCGTATTCCCGCAAGAAGTACATCACTTGTGTCTGTTGTCACTGAACGTGAATTCTTTTTGAATGTAAAGATTTGGCTAATGCTAAACAAATTATAGCCCAGTCCTTCCACATAAGAGACCTTCTTTATTTTTATATTTTTCTTTTCTATATCTCCGTACCCCAGTATCGGTGCAACATTGTCGTTCCCAAAACGAACATTCCCGGAGTACTTAGGAACGAAATTGTTGAGAAGACGTTTGTCACCGGTCATGTGCTTTGTGCAGCCTGAGTCCAGGTACTAGAGATTAGGTTCATGCATACAGAGAAGAAAGAAGGTTTAGGTACCCATTTTGAAATGGGTCCTTGCTTGTTAGATGAAACACTGGTGTTAACTACGTCTTGAAAAATGCAGTGTATTCTTTTTGGTGTCTTCCATTGATTCATTTGTTGTTCTTTGTTAAACCATGACGTTTTCAACCAAAAAGGATCAGGAACAATGTTTGATCCAATGGTTAGAGGGATTTCTCCTCTTTCAAGAATTGGTGGACTTTCTATGTTTTTGACGTCCACTATCTCAACCACATCTTTTTGTTGCCAAATTTGAATCATTTTGGGTTTTGCAACTGTTTGAGATATGGATTTCGTTTTGGTGGTAGTATGGTTGGATTTTATGGTGGATGGTTTTGTTTCTTGTTGTTTGATTGGTTTTGCTCTTGATCTTAAGGTTTTTGAAGAATTTGAGTTTCCCTTTGATGAATGAAACTTGGGACTTTGTGTTTGAGATATCCGTGTTTTAGATTTTGTTTTATTCCAAGCCTTCAAAAACTCTTTGTAGCCACCCTTTCTGTATGCTTCTAACTCTTGAATAGTAATTAGTCTATTTGCATAGTTCCAATAATTCATGAGTTTTAGAGCGTGTTTAGTCACCCACTGATGAATGACTATACCATATGAAGAAATAAAGGAGGCATTTATTAGATTTGACCCTTGTGGTCCCCACCTCTTACACACACTAATTCCCATTTGTTTACGAAGCCTGTCATATTCACACTTGTATTCACAATGTCCATGCAAACACCCATGACTTGTGCAAAAATGTGTGCTTGCTTTCATTTCTTTTGAGGAAAGTGAATTACAATTACTAAAGCAATTCGTAATGTGATGACACTTTTTGGAAAAATCAAAACAAGGCTTAGAAACTCTGGGTTTAAACTTTCTTGTGATTCCATTGGTGCAAACACTCTTCATCTTGTTGTCTTTTCTGCTTACATCTGAAACATTCAAAACATGGTTAGGTATGAATGGTTTTATGTTCTTGTGGACAACATTTGATGGTGACTTTGATTTGTTTTTTAAGAGTGTGTGAGATGGGCTTTGGGAATGGCATTCGGTTGCCTTTTGGTGATTTCAGTTAAGTTATGTTGAGACTTTGAAGTCCATGATCCTTCCACCGTAGATTTCCTTTTTTCTTATATGGTATATTTGCTTGGTGGTTGAGAAGTAGATGGAGTGGAAGTGCATGTCAAGATTTTCTTTTGACAGTGACATGAAAGACTCTTTTCTGATTTACTTATTTCTTTTTCCAAATCATCAGTGATAATGGTTTGATAATAATAAGCTACAAGCTTTTCGAGTTGCCTTTGTAACACCATATGTGGTATATATATTCGGGCTTCTAGAACTGCTTGCGGCTTTTTGAGATCATCAGGATAGGTGAAACCGTTAGACTCATCTATCATACTGAGCTTATGAGGCTCAGATGAGATAGAGTCATTCAATTCCTGATAATTAAAATAAATTTCAGATTTTAGTGGAGTATTTCTTTTAAAATCTTCTTCGACAACTTCTTATTCTCATCCAACAAATACCATTTTGTTTATGATGCCAACATTCATTAAGTTAAAATCATATATTTGTTTGGCCGTCACTTTCTCACTGATTCGTGGGTTTTCAAATCCAAGACCATCATAGGTCCATTTTGTGAAGGTATTCGTTTGGCAAAAACAAGTAGCAACGGAAGCAATATGTATAACAAAAATCAATGCCAAACTAGTGAATACACTCCCATGGACCAAAATCTAACAATGACATTGCAACTAATATGAACAAGATAAGAAGAAAGGTTATACCTCAATTGATCCACAAGTTAACCTTCCTTGTCAAGTAGCTTAGAATCCAACAAAGAACCCCTCCAATGAAGTCCACTCCAATCTTGTTTGATTTCCAAGTGCTAGCAAGTTGATGTGTAATCACCAAAGCAATAACCAAGTGTGTGTATATCTTGCTTCTTGTGCTCAAGAACACCAAGAACAAGAGAGAGAAAGAGAGTTCTAATGTCAAACAAGGGACAAAGTGATAGCCAAAAGCCTCTACTATGCTTTGAGATCACATGTATCTCTAGTTTAAGGATGAAATGTCATTACCATCCCGAGTTACTTGTGACTAAAACCATGAAGTATAGGCAAGAATCACGTTTTATCAAAACCAATTCTTTACCTCAATCTTAATTCATACTTCCTTCCCACAAAGTATGACCGATTGTGGAGACTTAAAGATTGTAAAACAATCTAGGGAATAAATTAAACATGCAAAGATAGAAAATAATAAAGACTAAATGTAAGTAACCGCAACACGCGTATATATAGATCTCTACTTTATAAATCGAAACAAACATTAGTAATCATTATTGCTTAATGTTCCCAAATACATAATGGTCCAAACATTAATTAAAACTAAATCTAAACCAAGTCATGAGAAAATCTAACACCTATCGCCGTAGTGTGAGAATCATGGGAAGCTTGTGACAATGGTTTAGTAAACAGATCGGCCAAATTGCCTTCCGAGGTTACTCTACTAATAGCGACTTCACCACTTTCAACCATCTCTCTTATCAAGTGGTACTTACGAGGTATATGCCTCATTCTCTTGTGAGCTATCGGTTCCTTCGCTAAGGCTACCGCACCTTCATTGTCACAAAAGATCTCAATAGGGTCGGATATGCTAGGAACCACTCCAAGGTCTCGGATGAACTTCGTTATCCACACAGCTTCTTTAGCAGCTTCACTTGCCGCAATGTATTCTGACTCTGTAGTAGAATCAGCCACTGTGTCTTGCTTTGAACTTCTCCAAGTAATAACCTCACCATTCAATAGGAACATAAACCCCAATTGTGATCGGCAGTCATCCCTATCAGTTTGGAAGCTAGCATCAGAGTAACCCTTTACTTTGAGCTCTTCCTCACCACCAAAGATCAAGAACATCTCTTTAGTCCTCCTAAGATACTTAAGAATGTTCTTTACCGCAACCCAATGGGCTTGCCCTGGGTTTCCCTGATATCTACTAGTCAAGCTTAAAGTGCATGACACATCAGGACGAGTACATAACATAGTGTACATGATCGAGCCCACGGCCGAAGCATATGGTACTCGTTTCATTACTTCTAGTTCCTCTTGAGAACTAGGACATTGAGTTTTACTCAATATCACTCCATGCGACATAAGAAGATTTCTTTTCTTGGAGTCCTCCATCTTGAACCGCTTCAAAACTTTGTCAATGTATGTACTTTGACTCAACCCGAGAAGTTTTCTAGATCTATCTCTATAGATCTTGACACCCAGAATGTATTTCGCTTCTCCTAAGTCTTTCATTGAAAAGTATTTTCCAAGCCAAGTTTTGACACTTTGCAAGGTTGGAATATCTTTACCAATGAGTAGGATATCATCCACATACAAGACTAAGAAAACAACGGCGCTCCCACTAGCCCTAACGTATACACATGGCTCGTCTACACTCTTCGAAAAACCAAACTCTTTGATTTTCTCATCAAAGCATAGATTCCAACTACGAGATGCTTGTTTAAGTCCATAAATGGACTTCTTTAATATACACACTCTATTAGGATGCTTCGGATGTACAAAACCCTCAGGCTGCGTCATATACACCTCTTCGGAGAGCTTCCCATTAAGGAAGGCGGTTTTGACATCCATTTGCCATATTTTGTAATCATGAAATGCAGCGATTGCCAAAAGTATCCTAATAGATTTCACCATGGCCACTAGGGAGAAAGTTTCATCATAGTCGACACCATGTGTCTGAGTGAAACCTTTAGCCACCAGTCAGGCTTTGAAAGTGTTTACTTTTCCATCCATGTCAGTCTTCTTCTTGAAGACCCACTTACACCCTATAGGTTTACAACCGGGTGTGGGATCAACCTGTTCCCAAACCTGGTTATCCTCCATGGATTGCATCCCGTTATCCATTGCCTGCTTCCACTTAGCAGACTCGTGGCCCGCTACCGCTTCCCAATAGTTGGTGGGCTCATTAAGATCCACCAATAACTCGTCACCCTTAGATATGAGAAACCCATATCTCTCTGGCTCATGGCAAGTTCTACCGGATCTACCGGGAGGTAATGGATTTACGTTAGTCTCCGCATTGTCATGCACAGACTCAACCTCACTAGGATGCTGGCTAGTGCCAACGTCAGGTCTTTCATCCGTTGACTCTTGAATTTCTTCAAGATCAATCTTAGTCCCGCCATTCTGATTGGATACTAATTCTCTTTCTAAAAAGACCACCCTCCGAGCAACAAATACCTTGTTCTCGGAAGGTTTATAGAATATATATCCAATACCCGCAGCTGGATATCCTATGAAATAACACTTTTCGGATCGGGGCTCCAACTTGTCATCTACCTCACGTTGTACGTAGGCTTGACAACCCCAAACCTTAAGATAGGCAAGAACGGGAGGTTTCCCATACCACATCTCGAAAGGTGTTTTATCGACCTTCTTCGTTGGAACGAGATTAAGGATTCGTGTTGCCGTTTCAAGAGCATAACCCCAAAGGCTTATAGGCACTTGGGTGTGACTCATCATAGACCGAACCATATCTAACAATGTTCGGTTATTCCTCTCGGCGACACCATTTAATTGTGGCATCCTAGGAGGTGTAAGTTGTGAAATAATTCCACAACCCTTGAGATGATCACGAAACTCTTCACTAAGATACTCACCACCCCTATCGGATCTAAGTATCTTAATGTTTTTGCCCAATTGATTCTCTACTTCGTTTTGGAAAGTCTTAAAGACCTCAAAGGTCTCGGACTTTAGTCTAACCAAGTAGACATACCCATACCTACTATAATCATCTATAAAGGCAACGAAGTATCTAGAATTGTCTCTTGTGATGTGCTTAAATGGACCACACACATCAGAATGTATAATGTCCAATAAGTCTTTTCCCCTCTCATTCACGCCGGAAAAGGGTGCTTTAGTCATCTTGCCTAGGGATGGCAACGGGGCGGGTTCGGGGCGGGTTTTGCATGCCCCATCCTCGACCCCGAATCACAAAATTGATCCCCGTCCCCACCCCGTCCCCGTCGGGGATTTTTTATGCCCCGTCCCCGACCCCGACCCGATGAATGATCCCCGATCCCCGAACCCGAGCCGAACAATGAAAAAAATGCAGCTGTGGGCAATAAAAGCAGCTATACAAAACCTTGGAACCAAAAAATCAATCATCACCATCTAAAGCAGATAAACCTTGAAAAAAAATTTAATCATCACCATCTAAAGCAGATTACCAACACATATTGTTCTAAATTATAAAACCTTGAAAACAAAAAATTAATCATCACCATCAAAAGCAGATTACCAACTCTCAATGCAAAGTTATAAAACCTGTAGAATGAACTGGATTCAACTCTCAATGCAAATTTATCAAAAACAAGAAACAAATACTTCAAGAATCAAGGATAGCAATTAGCCAATTACTAAGTCTGGAAAAATGGAAGGATGACTATTTTCCATCCACTCAAGAGAAAGCAGGACTCTCTTAAAAATTACCATATCAGCATTTATTCACTACAAAAATTCTTAAACAAGACTATAACGCTCACAAGATCAAAACTAAGTTCCTATAAACGATTGTTCATGAGATCTAATATTTCTTGTAGTTGATTACAAAGATAATAATACGACATTGATCTGTAGGGTGTTTGGATCTGTTGCAAACCTCAAAAATCAGATTTCGAGCAGATAAGGAGTTGTTTGCACAAAATTGTTTTTGACAAATAAATGTAGAATCATCTGAAAATCCCTAACTTAGTAACTTTAATTTGTGACCTGGACTGGACTTTCGCCGGTGACCTGCAACTCGAAGTCGGAGATTGTCAGCGGTGACTTGCAACTCAATAAACGCCGGTGACCTGCAACTCGAAGGTGGAGATTCTCGGCGGTGACCTTCTCTCGGCGCAGACTTGCAACTCAACAAACGCCGGTGACCTGCAAATCGAAGGTGGAGACTGTCGAGTCACGAGTGTGGGTGGCTGTGGATTGTCGGCGCCTCGGCGGTAACCTGCTCTCGAAGGTGGTGACTGTAGCAGTCGGCGGTGAGTCGGTGACCTGCTCTCGAAGGTGGGTTACGTGCGTGAAGACCGAAGAAGTGAAGAGAAGTGTGGGTGGCTGGGTGGCTCTCGAAGGTGGTCGGCTGGAGGAAGCTTGAAGACTGAAGAAGTGAAGTGAAGTAGAGAACAAAGCGTAAGAAACCCTAAACCTATTTACAATATATTTATATATATATATATATATATTTTAAAATATATAAATATCGGGGCGGGGCGGAGTTACCTTGCCCCGATACCGAACCCGAACCCTAATAAATCCTCGATCCCCGAACCCGACCCGAAATGACTTAACCCGACCCGACCCGAACTTCACCGGGTTTCGGTTTTCTCCGTCAGGTTCGGGGTGTTTTGCCATCCTTAATCTTTCCTAATAAACAAGATTCGCATACTTCATTTGACTCGTGGTCAAATGATTCCAAGATCCCATCCGCTTGGAGCTTGGCGATACGAGTCTTGTTTATATGGCCAAGCCAACCATGCCACAAAGACAATTTGTCTAAACCATTTTTAGACGTTGAATCAATATTCATGATTGAACGATTATCACTAACATACGCATCTACTTCATAAATACCACGACAAGGATAAGCTTTAAAATAACAAATATTATTTTTAGAAGAAACGATAACTCCATTATCAAAAGAAAAACCAAAACCATTGTCGTGTAATGCTTGATAAGAAATAATGTTCCGCACCACAAGCGGCGAATAGCATACGTTCAATAATAATATGGAAAAACCAGAAATAAAAGATAATTCAACTTCTCCTCAAGCCTTGACCGGGACAGTCTCCTTGTTTCCCATTATCATGTCAAGCTCGCCACTCTCCATCCTTCTACTTGTCCTTAGCCCCTGCACAATGTTACAAACATGGGTGCCAAAGCCGGTATCTAATACCCAACTACCAGATGTAGAAGTATGATGGAGTTCAATCATGTACGTACCTGAGTCGGAAGTTCCTACGATGCTCAACCCCTTGAGCTTCTTTAGACCTTCTAGGTACCTCGGGCAGTTACGGCGCCAATGGCCCTTCTTCCCGCAGAAGAAGCATTCCGCTTCGTTCGGAGTCTTAGCTTGGGGAACCATCTTCCCCTTGCCTTTACCCTCCGAAGTGGGGCTAGACTTGGCAGCGCCAATCATCCCCTTCCCCTTACCCTTAGGGGTATAAGCAGATCTCTTCTTCTTCTGGATTCGCCCCTCCCTTATAGCAATAACGGGATTTGGAACGGCGGGCTTATTTTTGGTCATGCTAGACTCGGTTGTCTTAAGCATACCATGAAGCTCCATAATGGACTTATCCATACTAAGCATATGATAACTCATAACGAATTGATCATACGTGGTGGGCAAGGACCATAGGATCAAATCCACGGCTAGCTCCCTCCCTATGGTAAATCCGAGCCGTTCCATGCGCTCCACGTTTGCTTTCATGCACAATACGTGAGCACTCACATTCCTGCCATCGGCCATCTTACTACCAAGTACCGTCTTGAGACATTCAAACCTCTCTTGTCTCGCTTGCTGCTGGAACATTTCCTTAAGCTGAGCGATCAAGTCAAAAGCACTCAAATGATCCATTTGCTTTTGGAGCTCGGGATCATAGTATTTAGGATGAGGCAAGTAATGTCCTCGGTATCCTTGACACGCTTCTCATAAGCGTCTCGGATAGCCCGAGTGGCATTGGCAGCAGGAGCCTCGGGTAGGGCCTCCTCTATGGTAACCATCTTCCCTTCTTGGCGTAGGACAAGTTTAAGTTGCCTAAACCAATCCAAGAAGTTGTTACCATTGAGTTTCTCCTTCTCAAGGAAAACTCTAAGCGAAAAATGGTTGGTGGTGTTGGTGTTGCTTGAAGACTCCATCTAAAATAGCAAAGTAGTTTAATTAGTTTGGAAATCCTTGTTAAAATAAGTAACCATAGTTTTAAACAAAACAATTTATTTGTAACAAGGGCTAAGAACCTTATTTCACCTCGCACCGTGACGGGTTTACCGCGGATCACGTGGCGAAGCTATTTAGGCCGGCAACCATTTTACCAATTGTAATCTCTATTACAACTCTTAGACACTTGCGGGACCCGTTGACATCCGTTATGTCGGTTGCCATGTTTAATCCCTATCTTACACCAATCTTAATATATAATTTTTGTTTAGCTCGTGCTTAGCTCGACAACTAACCAAGAATTATATACTAAAATTGTAAATCGTCCGACAAGACACACAGGTGGCACTCTCGACCATTAATTGGCTCGTGCTTAGCTCGACAACCAATCATGCGAGTTACCCCACTCACCTTCCACACAACTACACAAGGAATGACTCGTGCTTAGCTCGACAATCATCCTTGCTTCGTTAGATTCGGGTGGTGTCATCTTATGGATGGTGCGTGATTTACATTTTAAAAAACAGGATTTTGTTTCTGGTTTATAAAACCCTTTTGTGAATTAACAAAGTAAGCGTCAAAACGATTTTAAGCACTTTTAATATAATACCATTTTTATATTTTCTTTGTCAATTCTATTCGCGCGCAATTGTTAACCATTTTAACAAACATTGTATTTTATTTAATTTTATAGAAAAATTATCTAGCATGCGAATCCTAGTCCATGCATAGAATAATAAAATACAACCACGCAAATATATATACATATGATTCTGTAACATGCCCAAAATTCCTATGCGTTTTCCCCGTAAGCCACAACGGGGAAAACGAGGCCAAAAATCTAAGGACAGGATATGGACTCGTTGGATGAACTCCCACTGAATCCAACACCTCCAATAGCATGTTGATTCCTTCTCGCCAAGACGTCATCACCATGACTCCCGTTGACTATTTTGGTTTTAAATCTATACTATATACAAATACATAGAATATATATAAATGACACGTAGGTCGCAATCCTATAGTTTTTATACAAATACATCGAATAAAAGGAAACGGCGTGCAAGCCGCACCAATAAGCAAATAAACAAATATTGTTACAACAATATAGCACGCAGTCCACCAAAAACCAAAAATATTCAACCACCACAACACATAGGTCTAAGGGCATATCTTGTTACCGAATCAAACCAAACATATCAAATAGAAACATGGTGTGCCACACATAACCATGATATATATAAACATATATCTATATATTTTAGTTAAGATTGTCAAACATCAAAGGCACCAAAAAGATAATCCTCATACATATGCATTAGTGTACCAAACCATTTTTGAGACACATATTCATATATACATTTATAAGTATATATTTGTGTGCACTTCATGCCAAGTTACAACAAATATATAAATATAAAAACTAAAACATATTAACACGTCTACGAATAAATCTATTCTAGCACAACAAGAGTCTCAATGGAAAAACCAATTTTAAGAAAACACTTTTCTTATCCAAAAACACTTTTATGGTTTTTCTAGACTCAATAGTGCAAAGCCATGTTAGATATGGCTTTGATACCACTGAAGGTATTCGTTTGGCAAAAACAAGTAGCAACAGAAGCAATATGTATTACAAAAATCAATGCCAAACTAGTGAATACACTCTCATGGACCAAAATCTAACAATGACATTGCAACTAATATGAACAAGATGAGAAGAAAGGTTATACCTCAATTGATCCACAAGTTAACCTTCCTTCTCAAGTAGCTTAGAATCCAACAAAGAACCCCTCCAATGAAGTCCACCCCAAGCTTGTTTGATTCCTAAGTGCTAGCAAGTTGATGTGTAATCACCAAAGCAATAACTAAGTGTGTGTATATCTTGCTTCTTGTGCTCAAGATCACCAAGAACACCAAGAACAAGAGAGAGAGAGAGTTCTAATGTCAACCAAGGGACAAAGTGATAGCCAAAAGCCTCTACTAGAGCAGATAACTCGTGGCCTTTTTCTCTACCATCATTATGAGAGGTTAACCCCATTAAACCAAGTATTTAAGGCTGTTGATTCTGCTGTTACAGCGAACGTACATGGCCCATGTTGGTCTACACGGCCGTGTAGGCCCAAAGTTCACGGCCCCAATTGGGCTAAGACGGCCCGTGTCTAACAGGCACTATACGGCCCGTGTAGGCCCAAACTGTTGGAATATGCCCACTGATCCACGTGTACTAGCATCACTGCTGATGAGGTACGAGCCTATTGGCTCACACGCCAAGGGTAGATTCCGGCAGCACAATGCAAACAAGAGAGAATATGAGATTAGGGTTTCTGGCGACCTTCACGGGCCCCCACGGGCGGTGAAGAGGTCGTGAAGTGAAACCCTCCACGAGCCTTCACCACCCGGACAAGTAGTCATGGGAGCAGGGCTTTCACGAGTGATTCACGACCCGTGAGAGCCCGTGAAGGCAGGCGCTATTCTTTTAATTGGACTACTCGGTGGCCCAATGAGAGTGTGCGGTGGAACCCGGTCTTTGAGGCCTTCACGAGTGCTTCACGGCCCGTGAGAGCCCGTGAAGACAAAAGTCAAAGTGACTTTATTTTCATTGGAACTTTGTGTTGGTCCAATAGGAGGGTGCCTAGTTGGCCGACCATGGTGTCTATCTGGCTTCTCCAGCCTCTTTAAAAAGGCCTCTTATTCCCTCATTTGTGACTCTGGCTTCATGTGATAATATACACACATATGTTTGGTACTTGAGTTCTACTAGAGCTAAGTGAGTGTAACAAGTGAAGGCAAGTGGTTCTTGTGGTAGTGGCTACTCCAGATTCATGAGGACTAAGTGTGGTTCGTGTCTCGGGTTGTTAGCAAGGCGAAATCTCGGGCACTTGGTGTGGACAACCGGTAGAGGAGCTCGTTTTTCGGGTTCTCAAGTTCATCCTTCTCGTTGCCTTGTTCCAGATCATGAGTTGGTATATTTTCTCCTTCCTTTGCTCTTTGTTTCTGTTGCTATATTGTTTGTAGTCACGATCCCCACTTGGGGAATACATGCATGTCGGGTTTAATTCCTGAAAACCCCGGTATTTGATGTCGTTGCTTCCGCTGCGTACGGGTGTTGGCGTGCATGGATTTCCTACAGTGGTATTAGAGCCTAGGCTACAAAGATATAGCACCATAATGGCTCGAAAAACCGTTTTTGGAAGATTCGTTTTTTTGTCCGGTAGGTCTTCACGGGCCGTGAAGTGTTCTTCACGAGTCGTGAAGGCCACACGACCAGTGTTCGTGAGGGGTCTGGTTGTGGGAAGTGTTTTCAGGCTTCACGAGTCCTCATGGCCCGTGACCTGTCGTGAAGCTCTTGGGCTTCACGAGCCATGAGAGGTCGTTAAGGCACTTGTGAACAGTTTAGTCGTCAAACTTGGTTTTTAGGCTCACGAGCCCTTCTAACCTGTGATCGGTCGTGAGGCCCTTGGGCTTCACGAGCCGTGAGGGGCCGTGAAAGCGCTTCTGGGCAGTTTTTGTCCTTAAAAGAAAAATTTTCGTGGTTTTTCGGGTCATGGAGGAGTTTATGTTTTCTGGCAGATTCCGTTTGTTTAACCCCTCGTAATATTTTGGTACAAATATGGGTATGTAAGGTATGGTCTTGGCATGAGATGCATACATGCATACACATATGTTGTGTATATATGAATATGGGTATAAAAGTTGGTTTTGTGCCCTAATGCATATGTACAAGAATTTCCTTATTGTGCCTTGAGTGTTTGTGTTGGAAATTCTTACCGAAATATTCTTTCGTCACGGTTTTGACACACCGTGCTTTGTAGTTGTTGTTTATTGCTTTTAGTTGGTAACCATCGCCCTAGACCTTGTGGTTGTGCCTTGTGGTTTGTTTGGTTGTTTGGATTTATTTGGTGACCTTGGTGTCACGTGTGATGTAATTAATTAGTTAGTCATTCGGTTTGTAATTAATTATCGCGGCTTGCATGCCGTTTCATTTATTCATATGTACTTGTACTAGATTGATAGGAAGCGCATGGCTTGCATGCCATTTCCTTTCTTTTGTGTACTTGTGTTTTGAAGACCACAATCAAGAGTCAAGAGGAGACGTCTTGAAGACCTTGGATCCGGTTAGTCCCGATGGAGGTAGCGGATTCAGTGGGAGCACTCCATGGTCTAGGTTTGTGTCCTTAGTAGACCTAGTCCTCCCGGCTTGGCTCGCGGGTAGGACGCATAGGTTTTTGGCATGGTTACCAACCTCTTTGTATGCGTGTGATGTGATTTATATTTCTTGCATGGTTGTTTATGTTTCTTCGCATGCTTGATAATTTTTCTAAGTTAATAAAATCACAAGAGTTTTTAAATTGGTTAACAAACTCTCGCGCGTACACGATTAACAAGCAATATAAAGTTGGTATTATATTTAAAGTGAAAATTGGTTTTGTCACTTACTTTGTTAATCGAATTTTAAAACTTGGTTTTAATCAAGAAACAAAAGCCCGTTTCCTAAAAACGTAAATCACGCACCATCCATAAGATGACACCACCCGATTCTAGTGAAGCATGGGATGATTGTCGAGCTAAGCACGAGTTATTCCATGTGGATCTGTGTGGAAGGTGAGTGTGGCGACTTGGGGTTGTTGGTTGTCGAGCTTAGCACGAGCCAATGATTGTCGAGTGTGCTACCGTGTATCTTGTTGGACGATTTACAATTGCAAACTAAAATCCTTGTGTGATTGTCGAGCTTAGCACGAGTCAACCAAGAATTTTAATTTGGGGTTGTTGGTTGTCGAGCTTAGCACGAGCCAATGATTGTCGAGTGTGCTACCGTGTATCTTGTTGGACGATTTACAATTGCAAACTAAAATCCTTGTGTGATTGTCGAGCTTAGCACGAGTCAACCAAGAATTTTAATTTGGGATTGGTGTAAGTAGGGATCAAACATGCCAACCGACCGTTTTACGTCGTTGGATCCCGCAAGTGTCTAAGAGTTGCAATGGAGATTGCAATCGGTGAAATGGTTACCGGCCTAAATAGCTTCATGAAGTGATCCGCGGTTAACCCGTCATGTAGTGGGGTGAAATATGGTTCTTAGCCCCTGTCAAAATAAATTGTTTTTCTAAAACTTTATGGGTAATTATTTTAACGAGGATTATATCAAACTAACTAAAACGTGTATTCTTGTTATTTATAGATGTCAAACGATAATAACACCACGTCAAACAATTCGCTTCATATGTTCCTACATAGGGAGAAACTCACGGGAGTGAACTTCATTGACTGGCTTAGGCAATTGAGAATTGTCCTTCGCTATGAGTCAAAGTTGCACATCCTTGAGGAACCTCTTCCGGAACCACCTGCTAGTGACGCGACTTGGTCCGTCCGATACATGTATGAAAAGCGTGTTGAGGACACACACGATGTTGCCTGCCTCATGTTGTCAACTATGAGCTCGGAGTTGCAAAACCACTTTGAGCACATGAGTGTGTACGATATGATGGACAAGTTTAACGACATGTTCCAACAACAAGTAAGGGAGGAACACTATGAGTGTGTTAAAAACCTAGTCGGTTGTAGAATGTAGGAAGGTAGGAGTGTGAGTGCCCACGTCCTTAAGATGAAGGCGTACGTGGACCAAATGGAGAGACTAGGATTTCCCATGGGGAGGGAGCTTGTTGTGGATATAGTACTACAGTCCCTGCCCGCATCATATGATCAGTTTGTCATGAACTATCACATGCATGACATGGAGAAAACCTTAGGTGAATTGCATGGTATGTTGAAGACTGCGGAGTGTGACATGGCCAAACATGAATCCACCTCTTCCATTCCTACCACGAGTTCTAGGGAACAAAAGAAAAAGAAGAAGAAACCGACACGAAGGGAAAAGGTTGGAGTGTCCAAGCCTATTCCCCACATTGAATCTGAGGACCATGATTGTGTGCCTCAAGAAAATATTCGAGAAAAAGTGGTTTGCTACTTCTGTGGAAGATTTGGAGATTGGGGCCGTCACGCATGCCCATCGTGCCGAGAGGATATTAAACTTCTAAGGAAAGAGAGAGTTAATTTCCCCTCTCAAGGTACATTCATGATTCATTGCTAATTCTTCTATTTTGCTGGGTTGTTCACCCGAGCTAATTAACTCACGTTTGTCACAAATTAATTTTGTTACAAAGTGTAGGTACCAAATAAAAGAAGAACCAAAAGCATGAAGAACCGGGTCTCTAAAAGAGGTAACTCGGAAGATTGACCTCTACAAGAGAATTGAGAGTTTTGATCTCGCCTATTCTGACCGGTTTCATTATTACTTTGTTTTTGATGCCCTACGAGGCAAGTTTAGTTTTTTGTTGTATGTTCATGAAGACGATGGATGAGATTTTTAATTTTTGGGTTGTAAAAGATTTTTTCGCATTACTTATTTGATTTCGAAATTTGTTCATGTCATAGCTTATGTTTTATTTTGGCTTTCAAAGCGCATCATTCTACATTTGATGACGATGAATTCATACTTGAAATTTGAATCTTGTTTTAGAAAAAATATTTGTTGATTGACAGAAATTAAAATTATCCATTTCAAGACATACATGTTACAAGTAATAATTAATCATGAATGATTGATTCTAAGTCCAAAATAGTTTGGATTAGTCGGCTCTTTGTCATAATCTACTTAACCATATAAATAAGATAAGTATCGCCTAGATCCATGTGGTTAGGATCTTGGACTAGTTTAACCTTGGGTTAATCATTTGATGCTAATCTTATCTATTAGGGTAAGATGATTATGAAACCCTTCACGGTATATGTGAGAGGGATGCTAGCTTGTAAGATATTGATCACCTTTGGTGGATAATCCGTACAAGCACATAACAAAGAGAAACTAATTAAAAGAATCAATTGGGACATATAGATAGGATGCTTAGATCTAATTGAGATGCTAAGATACCTTAAACCTATATCAATGACCACATTATGAATTGTAGGATTATCTCGCAATTTGTTCCTTAACATAGACACATTTTTACATGGTGTCACGTTGAAGGAAACCGGATATTGTTGAAAATGATCTTGTAAATAATGGGTCAAATATGTGTGTTCGACTTGCTAGTATACACATTGAATGTGACGAGCCAAGTCCTTAATCTTAATCCAACTTGAAAGTCTATTTAGCACCTTATGAGATATATCTTGAAAGAGTTCTTTGCTTGTATATATATATATATATCAAAGTTTGGGAGATTAAAAGACTTAAATGGTGCTAATACATTTAGAAGGTTCTTATAGGTTTTAGATATTTGACCTTACGAGGACAATGTTTTGTTGCTCGAAAGGAAGATAATAACTAGAGGATTACAGTGGAAGAACGTGCAGCTTAAATGAAAGACTTGATGTTGGCCCTAGCATATGATCAAATATCGGCATGAAAATACCGGTTATCCTGACCATGAGTAATTACATTCAAGGATGATAGAAGTCATGTAGCCAAAGAGATATGGGTTCCTCACATCTAAGTGGCAATGACTTAATGGTGAGTTTTGTTCAAATCACCATCTATCGGAAGACATGGTAGGCCCTGCGTTCACTAAGGTTATGAGAAGTAATTAATCATGAGATGAAATCCATTTTAAGTATGTGAATACTTTGCTTAATTCCATACCAAGGTGAAAACCGAGAAGGTGTAAATGGAAATAACATGGATTGTAATGTACACTACTTCAAATACCGACTAAGGGTAAAGGTTTCATAATGATTATTGTGGAAACTTTTCCTAGTGGCTATGTTGAAGATCATTTGATACTTGTTGCTATTGTTGCCTTCTTACGGCAATAAAGGATAGTACACGGATATACAAGACCGCGTTCCTTTATGGAACTTTGTATTGAGGAAGTGCTTACCACACTCTCCGAGGGTCTTAGATATCCGTAGTATCCAAATTATGTCTACAAGTGTGGATAAGTCCTTTGGACTTATACTAACATCATAAAAGTAAGATCTTTGCTTTCATGAGAAAAACAAAGTCATGAGTTTTCTAGGAGCATAGATAAGACTTTTACATATGTCAGGGCTAGTGGGAGCTTTTATTGTATACCTAGAAGTATGTATCGATTGAAGATAATGTCCCATTGTTAAGTGTTCTATGAACCTAAGATAGGGAATTATTCTATCATGATAATACTTAGGAGATTCAAGATTTTGAATCACAAGAAATACTTGTGTATGTTCTTAATGTTTGACAACAAGAAATAAGCCTTGGAGTAAGTTTTTTTTACTCTAATACTAATTTCTAATATGATAACTGTCGATCTTGATCGAAGTCTTTGATCTTACTATATGGTGTTAATAATTGATTAGAGAAGTTCTTAAGTATCACTGATCCTATTGTGAACTTTTGTAACAATGAGGATATGTGTACCTTAGTGCTTCGTTATATGATCTCTTTGACGGATACTTTGAATAAAGTAGTTTGGTCAAAAGATAATTGAGAGGATAACAAGAATACAAATGGATGTTGCATGGCAAATCCATTGAATAAGCCTTTATCATAATGACTAGTGATGTTTGACATACTAGGTCATGTAGCATTTCTTATGCATATGATTTGGCTTTAAATATTGTTTTAGTTGTTGATTGTTTTATATTTTCTTTGGGAACTGCAAGCAGTATCGTTACTTTTGATTGCTTTCGATATATAGTGGGGACTATATATACGCAGATGCGGTTACTTTCATTAGTCTTTACTGTGTTCCATCTTAGCATGTTTAACCACTTCCCAGAGTGCTTATGCATTCTAGATTTCCACAGTCAGTCATTCTTCAAGGGAAGGAAGTTTGAGTTAAGACTGAGGTTAGGGTTTGGTCATGCATTAATCAAGGATTGAATGCAAGTGACGCAAAACTAACCTGTACTTGAAATGAGTTTCAAGTGATTGGAAGACCCACACCTGAGTTCACTTCATGGATTATGGTCACAAGTGACTCGGGATGATAATATCATTTCATCCTTAGACCGGAGATACATGTGTATCCAAAGCATAAGTCTACTTTATTTTGATTACTTTCAAACGTGGTTCGTAACTGGCCGCTATAAAGGGACTTATCAAATAAAGTATGAAGCATGTGGCGGGGCTATGTAGTCAAAAGGATTTATTCCTCTGGTTAGAGAGATATCCCTGGGCCCCTCGATGATTGGGCGCTGACACCAAAAAAATAAAATAAATAAAATAAAATGCATGGCTGTGCTCAATTTACAATGATTTTAGATCAGTTGCAAACTTGTTATTTTGGTCACCACCAATCTAGAATCGAGAAACAGAATCGTGAACAATCTAGAGATTGACATTTTTCCATGTCTCGTGTTCACACGGATATCGCGAACAAAGAGATGTTTATGATCACTTATCTATAGGACCTTTTAGCCTTTCTAGGCTACCAGGATTTGTCGAGGATGACGTAACTCGTACCAACTTGGGGGCAAGTATGCTTTCCTAGAGCCGCTGCTTGTCTGTGGTGTTGGTAACGCTGTATCATATGCAAGTGGTAGTCTGTTGGATATGCCCACTGATACACCTGTACTAGCATCACTGCTGATGAGGTATGAGCCTATTGGGTCACACGCCAAGGGTAGATTCCGGCAGCACAACGCAAACAAGAGAGAATATGAGATTAGGGTTTCTAGCGACCTTCACGGGCCCTCATGGGCTGTGAAGAGGTCGTGCAGTGAAACACTCCACGAGCTTTCACCACCCGCACAAGTAGTCGTGGGAGCAAGGCCTTCACGAGTTCTTCACAGCCCGTGAGAGCCCGTGAAAGCAGGCACCATTCTATTAATTGGACCACTCGGTGGCCTAATGAGAGTGTGCGGTGGAACCCGGTCTTTGAGGCCTTCACGGCCCGTGAGAGCCCGTGAAGACAGAAGTCGAAGTGACAGTTTATTATCATTGGACCTTTGTGTTGGTCCAATAGGAGGGTGGCTAGTTGGCCAACCCTGGTGTCTATCTGGCTTCTCCAGCCTCTATAAAAAGGCCTCTTATTCCCTCATTTGTGACTCTTGCTTCATGTGATAATATACACACATATGTTTGGTACTTGAGTTCTACTACAGCTAAGTGAGTGTAACAAGTGAAGGCAAGTGGTTCTTGTGGTAGTGGCTGCTCCAGATTCACGAGGACTAAGTGTGGTTCGTGTCTCGGGTCATTAGCAAGGCGGAATCTCGGGCACTTGGTGTGGACAACGTGTAGAGGAGCTCGTTTTTCGGGTTCTCAAGTTCATCCTTCTCGTTGCCTTGTTCCAGATCACGAGATGGTATATTTTCTCCTCCCTTTGCTCTTTGTTTCTGTTGCTATATTGTTTGTAGTCACGATCCCCACTTCGGGAATACATGCATGTCGGTTTTAATACCCGAAAACCCTGGTTTTTGATGTCGTTGCTTCCGCTGCGTACGGGTGTTGGCGTGCATGGATTTCCTACACAAACTACACGACCTTGAATTGGGCCAATACGCCTCGGGTATGTTGAACTGGACACGGCCCGTGAACCATCCTGCCAAAACCCATTTTGGCCTTTTCCTCTCTATTGCTTGATCATGTTGCCGGAATCAATACTTGGTGTGTGACCCAATAGGCCCATACCTCATCGGTAGTGCCATTAACTCGTTCGTGTCAGCGGGCATATTCCAACATTTTGAGTATTTTCTTTCTTTGGATTTGTTGAGAAAAATTGTTTGTTCTGTTTGACCTCATTTGATCAGTGTATCTTCAAGCTCTTTTATTTTTTAGCATAGTTCACCCTTTTCCTTAAGAATAAATTTTGCGTCATTTTCCGGCGCTGATCTTCTTTGCTTTTAGGTCATGTAATTGGGTGCTCATGTTTGTAGTTAGCTCAATGAGTTCGTTTTCTTTTTCAATGATTTTCATTTTCATCTGTTCAATTTCTCTATCAACATGTATGGATTCCATTTGTTGATTTCTGATTACTTCTTTTAGTTTTTCTTTGTTTAGCTTTGATTTTAGTACCTTTTTCTCTAACTTTTTCATTCGTGATATGATGATCTAAACATGCTCCATGCTCAGACCACAACCTGCAATGGAGTTGGAGTGTACCTCATCATTATCATTGAAAGCATTGAGCCCTTCATCATCAGAATTGTCATATTATGCCTCTGGCTCGGCTTCATCATCACTAAACTCTTCTTCAACGTCTGCCATTAAGCAGGATTGAGCTTGTGCCTCTTCCTCAAGATCACTGTCATCAGTATCAGTGAGGAATTGGTCTTCTTCTACCAACATGGCCCTTCCTACACTCTTCCTTTTGGCCAGTCTAAGCTTTTGCTTATAGTACTCAGCGTCTTTCTTCTTTTTTCTGTGTGCAGTCATTTATGAAGTGGCCGTTTCCCCCATAATTGTAGCATTTGCGATCTTCTTTCCTCTCCTCCTTGGCAATTCTTGGTTTCTTAGCCACCTTATAGTTTTCTTGTTTTCGAGACCCAGAAGTGTACCTTTGGCAATTGTTGGTTTTAGAGTACCTATTCTTAAAAGCCTTGGTGATGAATGACATGACTTTGATGACTTGTTCCATTTCTGTACCATCTGACTCATCAGATTCTGAGTCAGATAAAGCCACTTGTTTGAACTTCTGAGTTCTGGAGGACTCACGGGGGGTAGGTTCTGAAGCAACTAGGGCTAATGGATCAGCTGAGTGTCTGGGAGAAGTTTTTGAGACCTCATCTTGATATTGCTGAAGGTCCTAAAAAACGTTGTGGTATGTGACAATTGTAAGGTTTCGGTTGATGTGTTTGTATAGCTTGACATTCTCTTTCCATTCTGGCCCTAGAGCACGAAGAAATACGCAATTGATATCCAAGTCTGTCCTTTCAACCTTGTTTGTCCTGAGTTCGTTCTGGAGTTTGCAGAAACGACTGTAAGTGTCAATTAATAGTTCGTTCTCCCTTGCAGCAAATTCGTGAAACATGTTCACCAATTGTGTTCTTTTTATGTGCTCTCCTTGCTCAGTTTCTTGCAATTGACGTTTGATCTCATCCCAGATCTCTTTGGCGGTAGCTAAGCTGTCAACCTTCATATACATCTCAGAAGATAGACCTTGTTTGATATAATACTTAGCCAACCTATCAGCCTTCTTTCTTTCTTTCTCAGCAGCTATTAACTCATCATGAGTTTTCTCTCTCACTGTTCCAACAATTGGAGGATTGTTTTCAGGTTGTGCATCCATGATTCGATAGAATTTCTTTTCTCCGTTGAGAATAGAATTGATCATCATTTCACCATAAACTTCATTATGTACCAGAAAATCCATGAACCTCCCTTTCCATACAAGGTAGTCATTTCGGAAGAGAACATGGGGATTGGAATATGTGCCAATGGCCAAAATCTCATTGGAACTTGACATTTTTTATTTAATTACTTGAAAGTTTCTAAGTGATCGTTAACTTGAAAAAGTTGGGTGATTGGGTTCGAAGATGGTTTCTTCGAATTGGAATGGTTCGAAGTGGTGACTTCGTATTGAGCAATTAGTTCGAAGTTGTGGTTTGAGGTTAATCTAGGAATTCGAAGTCAATCTTGAAATGAACTTCGAATGGAACAGTACTCTTTTGGTCTTCGAGTAGAAGTGATTTATCTTTGAATGTTTTGTTTTCAGAGTTAACTTCGAATGAAATAGTGTGACTTCGAATACAAAATGTGATCAAGGCAAGTTGGTTTCGAATTGTATTCTGAATGGACACGCTCGAAGTCTGTGGTAATGCACTCAAAGTCAAGGGGTTTAAATGGACTTTGAATTCAAAGTGTTCTTGGGGAATTAAATCCGTTTGAAGTCGCCTATAACTTATTTCGAACTTGTAACTTGTGTTGATTTTGAATTCGAAGTGTATAGTCTTTGAACTCGAGATATATTTCCTTCGAATTTGAAAATTTGATACGCTCGAAGCCTTCTATAGGCAACAAATTCCGGATTTTTCGGGATCTATTTTCAACTACCTTGCTCGAAGTCTTCTTTGCAGTATTAGGCGCGCTCGATCTCAACAGTAACACCAAAAACCTTCGAAAAATTGATTCCACTCGATCAAACACTCAAATCTCGACTATTCTTCATCATCTTCAAACGTTCTTGACAGAAATTACAATCCTTATCAAAAACAATGAAAAATCAATCGATTTTTATACCCTCTTGGTCGTAATTCCTTGTAGATCCAGAGTATACCAATTAATCCATCATTCCAATTAAATCAGATGAACTAATGAAGCTAAAACCGTAGATGTATTCCACGAAAAACTTCAAGAACTCATTCGATTTTGATCCAACTCAAATCATAAATGATTGTTTAGAATATTGAGTCGATTTCGAGATGAATAGAATCAATTTTAACAGGACAAACACCAAACTTTCATGTCTAGAGTTTTGGTCCGCTTGGTGGTCGGTTCGTGGTTCACGAATTAAAATTATTTTACTCATTTTTGCTTCCGCAGTGTTTTATTTAAACCATGAAAACCTAACAGTGGTATCAAAGTCATCTCTAACATGGCTTTGCACATTTGGATTGAAATCTGAATTTTAAGTTTTCTGTCAAAATCTGATTTTCCGGTGACCGGGCACGGCAGTACCTCTAGGAGTACGGGGCGTGCCGGCGGCCAGGGCACGGCCGTACTAGTAGGGGTACGGGCCGTGCCGGCAAAATGGTTTTAAGGCTTAAAAATGTTTAAACTGTACACTGACAAATGGGCGGGCACGCCCGTACCCTTTGAGGGTACGCCCGTGTCTTTCACTTTTTTTGGCCAGAATTTGTTTTTGAAAAAGTAATTTTTAAATAATATTTAAAATTTCAGATTTGTTGGTTTTTGGACTAGTCTTGGTCCTGGATTTCCCCACTATATTTTGGTTCCTAATTTTATATGTTTTGTATGGCTTGCTTGAAGTCCATAAAAAACATATATCTTTAGGTGTATATATGAATATGTAATTTTAAAGGTGTATTAAAATTACTAATGCATATGTCAAAGGATTGCTTTTGTGCCTTAAATGTTGTTTTAAAATATTAATCAAAATATATTTGTTTGACATGGTTTTGTGGCACACCATTACTTTCGTTTTGGTTGTGTTTGGTTGTGGTTGCCCGGTGCCGTAGCCTATCTGTTGTTGTGTTGTTGGTTTTGGTTTGGTCTGCGTGCCGTATTGTTGTAATATTTATGTTATTGGTGCGACTTGCATGCCGTTTACTTTATTTCTTTGTACCCGTAATAGTTCATTACGATCGCAACTTGCGTGTCGTTTTCTTATAATTATGTAATTATACTTAGATGATTTAATATATATATATATATCTATATATATTACACCAAACCAAGCGGGAGAGATGGTGTTGACACCTTGGCAAGACTATTCCGGAAGCTTTGGATTCACCGGTATTGAGGTACTCTCACGGCGAGACATCTTATTTGTTGTCCCTAGATGACCTTGTTTTCCCCATTTTAGCTCACGGGGAAAACGCATAGGATTTTGGGCATGTTACCAGGATTTATATATTTTATATGCGTGGTTGTTTTTTAGTTTACTTCTTGCATGGATATCTAGGATTCGCATGCTAGAAATTTTTTTGAAAAATATATAAAAACAAAAGAGATTTATTAATGAGTTTATATTACTTCCACATAGAATTTACAATACTAATATAAATTGTGATTATATTAAAAGGGGTCGAAAAGTGTTTTTGTCACTTAAATTGTTAATTCTCAAAAAGGTGTTAAACTATTCTTTCACCCGGAAAAACAAAAACCTTTTTTCAAAAGTAAGTCACGCACCATCCGTAAGACGACACCACCCAAATCTAACGAAACTTGGATGATTGTCGAGCATTAGCACGATTCATGCCTTGTGGAGTTGTGTGGAAGGTGAGTGCGGTAACTCGCAATATTGGTTGTCGGGCTTAAGCACGAGCCAATGATTGGGCAAGAGTACCAACGTGTGTCTTGACGGAGGGCTTACAAATTCTTTTATAACGCTTAAATGATGTCGATCTCTAGCCGATTCATTTAAGAATAATAAAAGGATTGGTCTAAGAAGGGATCAAACATGCCTTATACATTTGATGTCAAATGGATTCTTCAAGGATCCAATAACGCTTCTACATCATCGAACTCAATTTCCCAAAAGTTATTCCTCGAGAAGGACAAACTCGATGGCCAAAACATCATGGACTGGTTCATCCAACTGAGGATAGCCCTCATGTATAAACAGAAAATGTGGGCCATACAGGAGCCTCTGCCGGAACACCTGCGGCGAGTGCCACTAGGGCAGTCCAAGATGCACATGATAAGCTGAAAGTCCTTTGATTGTGAAGAAGATGAGTTACTAGAGAATACTTGAACAAAAGATGATGAAGTTTATGTAGAACAAGTATGAATACTTTGCAAGCAACTTGAAGAATCTCTTTGTATTACTTTGAACGTTGAGAAAGCAGAGATTACAATATGGCAAAGGTTGCCTTGCAAACTAGGTTTGCAAGGCTATAAATACAAAAGCCTCATGGGCTTAAAAGCCACATGGTCCTAAAACTAATTAACTAAACTAGACTAAGAATTACATAAGGAAAGTAGGCCAAGCCCATAACACTAACTAGTCTAGAATAATACATAGTTTAATTACAACAAAATTAACACAAGGCTAACAAACAAATAAGTATCGAACATTCTTCCCCTTTTGTTTCCTTATGCTAAAGCAGGTATTGATCATCTGCTTCTCTGACCAAGGAGCCTTTCCTAGCTCCTTATGGCCTTTCTCTCTTGGATCTTTTCTTCCAGCTGATCCACAATTCTGGTCATTTTCACTGGCAAGTGTCAGTTATTGAAGCAAGTTCTGCGGAATTTAGATATACATCTTCGAAGCGTTCCATCAGAATATGCACTGAGCTCAGAGAGTCGAAGGAAGCATTGCTGCCGTTAAGGTTTGACATGATAAATCCATCGGCTCCTTCATAATCCTCATCAAAATTTTCAATTATAGTCTATCTTTTGTACTTGTCAAGCTTAGAATGCTGTTGGTTAGGCCTTTGAACGTTCATCTTTGCAAGATCAGCCTCAACACCTAGCTGTAAATCGTAAGTTCTGCACAGGAGGATTTTCTTCCGCATGAAGTCTCTAAGAACTTAAAGAGCCCTTTGTTCCTCCAGATTCTTTCTAGTCTTACAGGCCAGCTCATCTTCCATATGAGTTATGTCCCCCAAATTCAGAAATCTTAGCTCGACCTCGTGAAATGTTTACCTTTTCCCATCTACTCTGGTGACGTGAAAGTGACCCATTGAGTAGTTGAGGAAGTTACACAAGTACACGAATTCGATCTTGACAAATGGATATTTGGAGGCCACTTGTTGTTTTGTGCTTGTATGGAAGGTGGCAGCAAATCGGACAGACTTCTCATGCTCTTGAGAGTTTAGCACGTATAAATCATCAACCTCTCTCACTACTTCTGAAAAGATTTCCAGAATTCTTTCTTCCAGATAAGGAGTATTCAGCCATTGAGTTGGCCAGCGAGGTTGGTCCTTAGCAAGTGCTTCCCGCGGCCTGATATTTCTAATGTTTGGCCGTTATTCTATGATTCTCTCGTGAGTGGCCAAGGCTTTGGGTCCTCCATGATAGGTTTCAGGTACCGGCCACTCACCCTCTTGTTGCTTAGACCTTTGAGGTTGCTACTGACTGATAAGATCTATGGGCGCAACATTGAATTGCCCCTGTTCTGGTGGAAAAATGCCAAGGAGCTCCCTGTTGACTGTAGTAAAGACCTTGCGTATATTGATTAGCGGAGTTTCTTCCACTTCCTCAGTGCCATTTGCCTTTGGATTTTTCGGTTGAAGATTTTGGAAGGGAAGATTCTGGTTCTGTTGTAGTTGTTTGGATTTGCGGGATTTGGATTGCTGGGGTTTCTGGCTTTTCTGTCTCTGACTCTGCCCCTTGAGCAGTTTCAAATTCAAAATCCGCAGTTTTGGGCTCAACTGGTAGTTGTTGTTGTTTGCTGCCACTACCACTGCCACTCTGACCCTCTCATGGCTTGGATACAAGGGCGGCCTCAATTCTTAATACTGTACTTTGATCCCCAATGTATCGCCACTGCCTTTTCTCTCCCTCATGATGTCCTGGATCCTCGGAATCATCATGCCTCCGCTTCCGAGACTCAGATTGGGCTTTGCAGGACTCCTCCACTACTTCCAGCCTTTTGCTTATATTACATACGGTGGCGGTTAGGGCATTTAGGGCTTGTAGGACAGTATTTTGGAAGGTGGTGGAGCTGGAGGATGCGGGTTGGGGTTGTTTTTGTTGTTGTGCTACAAGTAGATTGGACTGTTTAGTGGTTGGATCGGAAACACTATTAAGTTTGGCATGCAGAAGGTCCTTGAGTTCATCGATAGAGTAATCTCACTCAATAATAATGGGTGGGCGGCTTTCAAGGGCATGGATTTGGGCTCTGAGGGAATTGATTTCAGTGTAAAGTTGTGTGTTAACATACCCGCTCAGGCCTGAGTCAAGACTGGAGAACATTGAATCCAAAAAGGATCGCAGTTCTGTTGTAACCCTGAGCTCACGAAGAGGCTCGGTTGCCACAGGTCTTTCAGACCTATGGCCCTCATCCAGTGTTTCCATATCGGTAGCACTGGAGGGACTTCCGCTCGATCCTCGTGTTACCTCTGCGGTAGAGGCCGCTACGGGCGTTCCGGCAACGTCACAAAGACATGCAAGTGGGGATCGTGTCCTAGCAAAGGATTGAAATCTAGTTAAGATTGGCTCTAGACTCGATTGTGCAGGAATTAAAGGTGTGGACGGGGGAGGCAGTCCACTAATTTCAAAGCTAGCAAACTCCGAATGAGTTGCCGACTGAGTATGTGATAATTCCCCGTGCAATGAAACTGCCCCCAGTTGAGTAGGAGCAGAGTGGCTGGTGGGGTGAAGTACTTGCACTGGTGGGATGCCAGTGACTGTTGAAGATTTGGCTACCCGGAATTTTGGTGCTCGGGAACTCTCACCCTCTGTTTTTTCCAACTCACTCTCACTCTCACTAACAACCACGTCCACGTCTGCATCTTCTCTATCAATTATAGGAACATCACCAAAAGATGTCAGATAAATCATGGTGGATGTCCTCGGGCTGATCAGACAGTTGCCTAGTGCCAGTGGATTCGGCACGAACAGAGGAAGGTCTCGGGCCAAAAGAGATTGATTGCCCGGAAGAGGATTATTTAGTTTGATTCCTTTCTGTGGAGGACTTACTCGCTGATGTTTCGTGGTTGGAGGCCTCAGAATCACTGATTACAACACCCTCACGCTCGTGTATATCTCCTTCCTCACCACTTCCACCATCCCTCTCATCAGATTGTTCCCTCTCAACCACAACCCTGCTCGGGGCACCCCTACGCACCCGATCTCTTAGACCACTAGGACCCTCACCGGGTACTACTACTCCTGGGGCAGGCACAACCGGTTCTGGTTGCGCCAGAGGAGCGATCCTATTCTCCCTCAGATAAGCTCTCACAGCCTCACTCTCCTAATTTCAGGTTCAAAGAAGGGGATAGGTACTGGCATGGCAACTATGCTGGGTAAGTCTCTGATGCGTAAGAATCTGGTTATTCGTTGCACTTGTACTTGCGGGTTATCAAGGCGTCGTGGAATGGTGTGGTAGGTTTCCATATCAGTGGCGATAAAAATGGTACGGAATCGTTGGAAGGGTATGAAGGTTTTCTGGCGGGTGGTGTCCTTTTCCTTGACCATTCGTACAATTTTCTCAAAGATGATTGTGGCATAGTCTAGATGACGGTGGTAAGAAACCTCAGCTAAGAGCAACAGAGAGTAGTAGGATCCACCATCAGTACCCCGATGAATGCTAGTAAGGGTACGAGAGATTATAGTAGCAAGCGTCTGCCAGAGAGGTGCAAGGTTTGTTCGTTTGAATTGGTGGATCTGGTTCAGCTCCCCGTTATAGCCAAGACCTCGGACTAGGTCAAGCACTGCATCAACCCCGGGATTTTCATCAAAGTCAGCTTTGTTAGGGTAGTGATCTGCAGTGGGTAGGTCCAGTATGTTTCGGAGTCTGACAGCAGAAAGAGTTGTTCGGACATTTTCAATTCGGCCTCGAAGGCACTTGTGTCCCAGACGAGTGACACCCTCCGTAAATGTATACCACAGTTGTTGCAGGTAAATTTTGGTTACATGGGTGGGTGATGTGTTTGGGTTTTCAATTATGGCTTCGTGGAGAGGATGGGCTTGGATGATTTCTGTGACTATTGGGATTTTGGTGTCTGTCTCCAGGTCAAAGTAAAGATTGTTGTTGAGTGTATCAAGCCTTTCAGCAGTGTTGGTCCCAAAGATGGTGAACAAGCAACCGATATAGTGTAGAAGGGGGGGTTGAATACACTTTAAACAATTAAAGAAATTAATCAAATGTATATTCAATTATCAAACAGAACAATAACTATTATCACTCTCTAATCAAATCAAAAGGTTGATTTGATATTACAATGATTATAAACTCAACTCTCTCTCTAAACACTCTTGAATCACAAACTAATTGATGATCGAACTTCTTGTTAAAACTGATTAACAAGAACTCTTGAAAACTCTCTCGAACTTTGAACTTACAAAGTTATCATAACACACGCGTATCAAGTATCACGAACACACGTACGTTTGCAACTTATGCAGTCTTGCAACTTATACAGTCGTCGTTGTGTATTTGCGTATCTGTTCTCGTACACAGGTAAGAACATATATAAAACCCATATGAAGGTTTATACTTATACTTGATATATCTACGAACAAATCACAGTTTAAAGATAGAACTTATATTTTCGTTAAAACCGTAACAAACTCCTTAATTAGAACATATCTACTTAATTCCGTTTGAGATTTCTATCCAACTAATAGATAGTTTAAATAAGGTTTAGATATCCTAATTTAAATTTCGTAGATATGGAGAGTTTATAATAGAATTTAGAACTTACTTAAATTCTGAACTGACTTCTGACGATGAGCTGAACCACTCAGTCTTGACCTTGTCAAGCTGAGTTCTTAAGTCTTGGGTTCTTGAATATTCAAGTCTTCACTCTTAAAACCTATCTCAGCTTAGAAGTCACCGAGTTATCTAGTACTTACATAGAAAACTCTATATCTGTTTATACGCTGACTACTCAGCTTCAGCTGACTAGTCAGTCTATAATAGACTTACATAATTCCTAACTCTTAACCTATCATTTATACATATCTATATTTTGTCTCATCAAATCTAATTATTCTAAACATGGGACTAATAATCTCCCCCTATTTGGTGATGACAAAACATTAAATCAAAGTAGGTATAGGTTAACAGAATTATGTTGAACCACTCTGGAACTGACCAAAGTTAGTTCTTGAAATAAGTATTGAACTGATCCATACTTATTTACGTATCTTGAACTTACAAGACGTTTATGTTACAAATCCATTATAAGACTTTCATTCTAAGTATTTGAATATATAACTACTTAGATTTTGTACTTATCAGAAGTAATTTAATTTCTGGACTTACAAAACTTATACAACTGAACATATCAGTTTATAATTAAACATATCAATCATCAGCTTAAACTTACAAAGCTGTATGTTTGAACATATCAAACATAATTTTGAACATATCAAATAATAAAAAGTTGAATATATCAAACTTGAGTTTGTATTAATGAACATATCATTTACATTGTAGCTTAATCTTTATGATTAGCTTCTACACACTTAGTGCGTACAAAAGTATAGAACTAATCTATTTAATCAATAGGATCTCCAACTTCTAACCACATGTCATAACATTTAAGTTCCCAAATCGCAGCTTTCTTGATAGTATCATTCACAATCTCTTCACCTTTTGGAAGTTCTCTCATCTCAGTTTTTCTTGATCTGATTTCTTTATGGAGATGATATCTGAATACTGAGTTCTGAGTTGAGTCATCAAATAGAATTCTCAAGTACAGAATCAATTCCAGATTTGCCAAATGAAGATCTGCTACTCTCAAGAAACATTGATTACCTTCCACATCGAGATACAAGAATCCTTCCGAAGGTTGAGTGATATAGGTGTTTTCTCTGAATTCAACTCCCTTTGGAACTTGTAGATCGATGTCTCTTTAGCTCGCTGGCTCGCTGCTCTAACTCTTGCAGCTTTGCCTCGATTCAGGAAAGTATCAATTTCATCAGCAGGAATCTCACCTAACTGATCAATTCTTATCAAGATTGTCTTAAGCACATCAACTATCTCTTGTCTGATTTGACTCTTTTTCATCTGCTTGATAGTGGTTGCTACGATCTTCAACTCTGAGAACCCCAACTTGTACATACATCTCATATCTAGACCAATTTCTTGTTTGTTGTCTAGTACAAAGTTGATGATTACCAATTGTCCTTTTCTACTCAATGTAATTGATTCAATCTTGATAGTAAAATGTGTTCTCTTATAACAATGCCTTAGATCCACATCTGAGTAGGGAATTGGGACAGCTCTAGGACCAGAATAGTCAACTTCAGCTCTGGCAGTTTCAGCTTTAGCCTTTTCTCGTTGTATTTCAGCTTTTCGTTGCTGCTCTTTTATTTCCTCCACTGTTATGCCTAGTTCTTTAGCCATCTCTTGTAACATTTGCTCAGCAAGTATGTCACTGGCTTTCTGTGCTGCATCAGCTTCATCACTTGAGTCAGATTCATGTGCAACTAGTTGAGACTTACACTGTTGCTCTGGCTCAGGCTCAACAATGATGACTTTTCTTTTCTTTCTTTTTACCATCTCGAACACTTTACTCTTCCCTTTATCTATTTGTGAAGTTGGAACGGACTCAGCTTCAACAAATTTTGTCGAATTAGCTTGAGAAAGGTTGGTGTGAGCAGCTTGAGATGTTTCTTCATATGGAGTTTCTGGTTGAGCTTGTGAAGTTGTGGTAATTTGGACTGTTGGAGCGTGTTGTTGTTGAGAAGGTTGATCTACAGTACTCATGAACTGATCATGAGCTTGTGCTTCAAATCGTACTTCCTCCGTATGCTCCTCCTCAACCTTATCGTCACACTTCTTTGATTCTTCCTCCCCCTTTTTGTCATCATCAATAGGGGAGGGTATAAATTTGAGCACAAAGCTTTCCAAGTTGGCTACTGAGGTTGACAGATCATTAAGTTTGCGCATCAACTTGGCTTTGTCATCTTTCCTCTTCCTGTGTAGGAGCTCAAACTGAGTTCGTAGATAGTCCATAATGACTTCAGCATCGGTGGTCATCAGCTTTGGCTCCACAGTTCTTCTTCTTACCTCAAAGTCCTCCTGTCCAGTGGATGAGTGTATTTCCACCGTAGGAGTGGCTGTTGAGTGTTCCTCAATAGGTAAGGATGTGGGTCCCATATCTAAAGGTTGTTTCTGACCTATGAAATCAAGGGGGCCAGAATGAAGACCCTGTAAACCTTCCTCGTGTATGAAAGATTCATTGGCAGGTCGTGCTAGAGTGTGTAAGAATGGAAGTGAAGAATGACCAATGTCGTGAGGTATGGTAGTGGGGTGAGTTAGGCTTATTGGTGAGGAGGGAGGTAGTTGACCTTGGGGATTGGTCAGTATTTCAATGTTACCTTCATGGGTCTGTGAAGGCACAGAAGTAGGCTCTCTAATGGCACTAGTAAGTATGGGCTGAGTAGACACCATACACGGTATAGGCTTAGGGGTTGAACTGAGCCTAGAGGTTGGCACCTTAAGAGAAGGTGTCTCCCCCTTAGCTCCTGCCGGTGGAGGTATCAATGTGATATCAACTGCAGAGTCCTTTTGAGGTGAAGGACCACTTTTGGCAGTTTTCCTTGTATAGGTGTAGGATATATCCTTGGTAGCAGTGGGCTGACCAAGGTTGGTTGTAGATTGTAAGATAGATGGAGATGTTTGAGGTGGAGGAGAGGGGTTAGACTAAGTTGGGCTTCACTCAGTCTTTTCTCCCAATTTTGGAGATGGATAAGTAAAAGAGAGAGAAGGAGATAAGGGATGTGAAAGTATACCTGCTGCACCTAGCAGTGGAGAGTCAGAGCTAGGAAACAAACTCCTTTGCTCTGAACTCGAAGTGGTGGATGAAATAATTTGAGCACGGGGTCTGAGCTGAGTTCTAGGTTGATCAGCTTGAGGGGACTCAGCATCAGAGCCAGCATCGTTACCCACTTCTTCCGCAGCTTCCTCCTCTGTCTCAGCTTCACTTGACTCAGGATTCGGAAGCTGTACATACACCCTCATCTGAGCACTCGTTGTAGGGTTCTCAGTGAAAATATTATTGGTGAACATTCTGTAGCTAAGAACAGTAGTAGGAATTGACTCATATGGAGCAGTATATCTTCTAACCAATCCGTCCTCGATGACCATGGATATAAATCTTGCGAAGGGTACAATGGTGTCCCTTATGTTCTTGGTCACCAATGACTTGAATGCCTCAAAGATCAACTCAGCGTAATCCACTCGTCGATCATAAAATAAGTTGTATAATAGTTGCATTTCAAAGTCATTCACATTATCCAGGCCACCCACCTTGTATCCAAGGGAGCGAACCATAGTGGATACCATAAATCCCCATGCCGTCTGGAAAACAGATTTCCGTATGACGCCAATAACTTGGGGATGACCCATTAAGGATAAAACACTTCGTGATGTTTCCCTAGAAACCGTCGCTTCATACTCATTACGAATCAGAAGATGAAGAATCCGGCGGAGACAGTTTGCATCGACTTCTATCGATACTTGTCCACTTAGGACTGTACCCCGTATAACCGGTTGAGTTGCATCCAGTATACACGTATACCTGAATTCCGTGAGAAGTTCAAGGATGAGCACAGCAGGACCACGAAGAAATGCATGTGCCAGGGGTCCCTTGCGAATGTAGGAAACCCACTCCTCATATCCCTTGCCAATTTTGGACTTTGGAATGACGGTATAGGCGATGACGTTGTTTAGTTTGTAGGTGGGAAGTGCGTTGTTCTTGAAAGTTCCACCACGGATCATCTATTCAGTTAGATTAAGAGTATAACCCTCCATTGAAATCGAACTTATCGAATTGGATTGCACTTAGCAGTAGTAAGGATTAGCACTGAGCAATGAATTCTTCACACATCAACGTTAGGGCTTAAGAGAGAAGAATATTTTGGAAGTTTAAACGAAATATGATGAAAAAATCTCTCCTATTTATACCTTTTCAATGTGAGAGAAAAGTTACCGTTATCGGAGGGTAATAAATATGACCGTTACCGTAAAAACTTCTACGCAGTTTGATACAACGGCTAAATTTATTGTTAGCTACCCAAACGCACACTGTTATATTGAAAAGATATTTTTATGAAAAGAATATTTAAAAAAAATTTAAACGACTGACGTTTAGTTACAGAGACACCGTAAATATTTTGGACATACCATTTGTTAGGACTAACATAGACTTGTGGAACTGACCACACTTTGGAACCGATTGCTCAGCTGATCCTGAGTGTTCAGTTTGAGCACTCATCTCAGATTTAGACACTTAGTCACATAAAGCACTTAGCAAAAATTTAACATAGATAAAGAATGGAACATACCGATTAAGGGTTGAGCACGCCAAGCTTGCCAAGTAGAGTTGGAAATCTTGTGCCTTCAATTGGTTTTGTGAAGATATCCGCAAGCTGATATACAGTATCAATGAAGACTAACTCTATCTTTCCCTTTTCAACAATATCTATGATGAAGTGATGCCTTATTTCAATGTGTTAGGTTCTTGAGTGAAATACTGGATTGTGTGTAATGGCAATAGCACTTTGATTGTCACAAAATATGGGAGTCTTTGAATAATACAAATCAAAGTCCTTCAGCTAATGTTGCATCCACGATATTTGAGCACAACAGCTCCCTGCAGCTACATATTCAGCTTCAGCTGTTGAAATTACCACTGAGTTTTATTTCTTGCTTGTCAAGCTAACTAATTTTCCACCCAAAAGTTGACATCCTCCAGTAGTACTCTTTCTATCAAAAACACATCTTGCGAAGTCTGAATCTGAGTACCCTATCAGCTCAAATCCTGATCCTTTGGGATACCACGAACCTAAGTTAGGTGTTCCCTTCAAATATTTGAGTATCCTTTTAACAGCTAGCAAATGTGATTCCTTTGGATCAACCTGATATCGTGCACAAACACATGTAGCAAACATTATATCAGGTATGCTTGCTGTTAAATAGAGTAATGAACCTATCATTCCTCTATATGTAGTCTGACATACAGATTTTCCATCAATGTTCTTGTGTAGCTTGACATTGTGTAACATTGTGTAACATTGGAGACTTTGCGGGATGGCTTGAGTCTAATCCATATTTCTTAATCAGATCAAAGACATACTTGCTCTGATTAATAAATATACCATCTTCTATCTGATAGATTTGAAGTCCCAAAAAGTACGTCAGCTCACCCATCAGGCTCATTCTGTATAGATTAAACATTATCTTGGATAACCAATCACACAGATCTTGGTTTGTTGAACCAAAGATAATGTCATCCACATGGATTTGAACCAGAATGGCATGTCCTCTGCTCTTTCTTATGAATAGAGTTTTGTAAATACTTCCTCTAACAAAATCATTTGAGAGCAAATAGGTGGATAGTGTATCATACTAGGCTCTTGGAGCTTGCTTGAGTCCATACAAAGACTTGTCTAAATTATAGACATAATTTAGAATCAATAAAACCAGGGGGTTGTTTCACATAGACCTCCTCCTGTAGTGCTCCATTTAGGAATGCACTTTTAACATCAATTTGATACACTTTAAAGTTTTTTAAGGCTGCATAAGCTAGAAACAACCTTATAGCTTCAATCCTTGCAACAGGGGCAAAGGTCTCGTCATAATCAATACCTTCTTCTTGTCGATAGCCCTGAGCTACTAGTCTTGCTTTGTTTCTGATCACTACTCCATCCTTGTCCATTTTATTTATATAGACCTACTTAGTGCCTATAATTGTTTTTCCTTTGGGGGCAGGGACAAGGGTCCAGACCTTATTTCTTTGAAATTATGTCAGCTCCTCTTGAATAGCCTCAATCCAATCTTCATCTTTTAGAGCCTCTCAGTCTTCTTTGGTTCCATTTGAGATAGAAAACTAGAGTAGGCAGCATAGTTTGCATTTGCCTTAGATCTAGTTAACACACCATCATCAATGTTCCCAATGACATCATCAAGAAAATGATCTTTTGTTGGTCCCAAAGAGGGTGAACAAACAATCGATACAGTGTAGAAGGGGGGTTGAATACACTTTAAAGAATTAAACAAATTAATCAAACGTATATTCAATTATCAAACAGGACAATAACTGTTATCACTCTCTAATCAAATCAACAGGATGATTGATATTACAATCACTATAAACTCAACTCTATCTCAACACTCTTGAATCAAAAACTAATAGATGATCGAATTTCTTGTTAAAACTGATTAACAAGAACTCTTGAAAACTCTCTCTAACCTTGAACTTACAAAGTTATCGCAACACATGCGTATCAAGTATCATGAACACACATACGATTTGCAACTTATGCAGTCTTGCAACTTATGCAGTCTTCATTGTGTATCGCCTCTGTATTCATACACACTGTATGTAAAATGTATGTAAAACCCATAAGAAGGTTGATACTTATACTGGATATATCTATGAGCAAATCGCAGTTTAAAGATAGAACTTATCATCTTTTCTTTAAAACCGTAACAAACTTCTTAATTAGAACATATCTAATTAATTCCGTTTGAGATTTCTATCTAACTAATAGATAGTTTAAATTAGGTTTAGATATCCTAATTTTAAATGTCGTAGATATGGAGAGTTTATAACAGAATTTAGAACTTACTTAACTTCTGTAACTGACTTCTGACGCTGAGCTGACTTACTCAGTCTTGACCTTGTCAAGCTGAGTTCTTGAATCTTTAAGTCTTCAAGTCTTTACTCTTAAAACCTATCTCAGCTTAGAAGTCACCGAGCTATATAGTACTTAGATAGAAAACTCTATATCTGTTTATACGTTGACTACTCAGCTTCAGGTGACCAGTCAGTCTATAACAGACTTACATAATTCCTAACTCTTAACCTATCATCTATACATATCTATAGTTTGTCTCATCAAATCTAACTATTCTAAATATGGGACTAACAATCTCCCCCTATTTGATGATGACAAAATATTAAATCAAAGTAGGTATAGGTTAACAAAATTTTGTTGAACCACTCTGGAACTGACCAAAGTTAATTCTTGAAATAAGTATTGAACTAATACATACTTATTCACGTATCTTGAACTTACAAGATGTTTATGTTACAAATCTATTATAAGACTTGTATTCTAAGTATTTGAATATACAACTACTTAGATTCTAAACTTATCAGAAGTAATTTAAGTTCTGAACTTACAAAACTTATCCAGCTGAACATATCAGTTTATAGTTGAACATATCAATCATCAGCTTGAACTTACAAAGCTGTCTATTTGATCATATCAAACATAACTTTGAACAAATCAAATAATAAAACAGTTGAACATATCAAACTTGAGTTTGTATTAATGAACATATCAAACTTGAGTTTTCTAAATTCAACTCCCTCTGGAACTTGTAAACCGATGTCTCTTTTAGCTCGCTGGCTCGCTACTCTAATTCTTGCAGCTTTGCCTCGATTAAGGAATGTATCAATTTCATCAGCAGGGATCTCACCTAGCTGATCAATTCTTATGAAGATTGTCTTAAGCACATCAACTATCTCTTGTCTGATTTGACTCTTTTTCATCTGCTTGATAGTTGTGGCTACAATCTTCGGCTCTGAGAACACCAACCTGTACAAACATATCATATTTAGACTAATTTCTTGTTTGTTGTCTAGTACAAAGTTGATAATTACCAATTCTCCTTTTCGACTCAATGTAATTGATTCAATCATGTTATTAAAATGTGTTCGTTTATAACAATGCCTTAGATCCACATCTGAGTAGGGAATTGGGGCAGCTCTAGGTCCAGAATAGTCAGCTTCAGCTTCAGCTCTCGCAGCCTCAGCTTTAGCCTTTTCTCTTTGAATTTCAGCTTGTCGTAGCTGCTCATTTATTTCCTCCTCTATTATGCCCAGTTCTTTAGCCATCTCTTGTAACATTTGCTCATCAAGCATGTCACTGGCTTTCTGTGCCGCATCAGCTTCATCACTTGAGTTAGATTCATATGCAACTAGTTGAGACTTACCCTGTTGCTCTGGCTCAGGCTCAGCAATGATGACCTTTCTTTTCTTTGCTAGAGGCATAACACTTCATTTCTTTCTTTTTACCATCTCAAACACCTTACTCTTCCCATTGTCTATTTGTGAAGATGGAACGGACTCAGCTTCAACAAATTTTGGCAATTTAGCTTGAGGAAGGTTGGTGTGAACAGCTTGAGATATTTCTTCATGTGGAGTTTCTGGTTGAGCTTGTGAAGTTGTGGTAATTTGGACTGTTGGAGCCTGTTGTTGTTAAGAAGGTTGATCTACAATACTCATAAACTGATAATGAGCTTCTTCAAATTTTACTTCCTCTGTATGCTCCCCCTCAACCTTATCGTCACACTTCTCTTATTCTTCCTCCCCCTTTTTGTCATCATCAGTAGGGGAGGGTCTAAGTTTGAGCACGAAGCTTTCCAAGTTGGCAACTGAAGTTGACAAATCATTAAGTTTGTGCATCAACTCGGCTTTGTAAACTATCCTCTCCCTGTGTAGGAGCTTAAACTGAGTTTGAAGATAGACCATAATGACTTGAGCATTGTTGTTCAACAACTTGAACTCCTCAGGTCTTCGTCTTACCTCAACGTCCTCCTGTCTAGTGGAAGAGTGTATTTCCACCGTAGGAGTGGCTGTTAAGTGTTCCTCAATAGGTAAGGATTTGGGTCCCATATCCAACGGCTGGTGCTGACCTATGGAATCAAGGGGGCCAGAATGCGGACCCTGTAAACCTTCCTGGTGTATGAATGGTTCATTGACAGGTCGTGCTAGAGTGTGTAAGAATAGAAGAGAAGAATGACTAAGTTCGTGAGGTATAGGCTTAAGGGTAGAACTAAGCCTAGAGGTTGGCACCTTAAGAGAAGGTGTCTCCCCCTCAGCTCCTGCCGGTGGAGGTATCAATGTCATATCAACTCCAAAGTCCTTTTGAGGTGAAGGACCACCTTTGGCAGTTTTCCTTATATAGGTGTAGGATATATCCTTGGTAGTAGTGGGCTGATCAAGGTTGGTTGTAGATTGTAAGATAGATGGAGATGTTTGAGGTGGAGGAGAGGGGTTAGACTGAGTTGGGCTTGACTCAGTCCTATCTCCTAAGTTTGGAGATGGAGAAGTAAAAGAGAGAGAAGGAGATAAGGGTTGCGAAAGTATACCTGCTGCACCTAGCAGTAGATACTCAGAGCTAGGAAACAGACTTCTCTGCTCAGAACTCGAAGTGGTGGATGAAATTATTTGAGTACGGGGTCTGAGCTGAGTCCTAGGTTGATCCACTTGAGGGGATTCAACATCAGAACCAGCATCGTCACCTACTTCTTCCGCAGCTTCCTCCTCTATCTTAGCTTCACTTGACTCAGGAGTCGGAAGCTGTATGTACACCCTCATCTGAGCACTCATTGTAGGGTGCCCAGGGAAAATATCATGGGCGAACATTATGTAGCTGAGAACAGGAGTACGGATTGACTCATACTGAGCAGTATATCGTCTACCCAATCTGTCCTCGATGACCATGGATAGAAATCTTGCAAAGGGTACAATAGTGTCCCTATGGTCTTGGTCACCAATGATTTGAATGCCTCAAAGATCAACTCAGCGTAATCCAATCTTCGATCATGAAATAAGTTGTATAACAGTTGCATTTCAAAGTCATTCACATTATCCAGGCCTCCCACCTTGTATCCAAGGGAACGAACCATAGTGGATACCATAAATCCCCATATCGTCTTGAAAATAGATTTCCGTATGACGCCAATCACTTGAGGATGACCCATTAAGGGTAAAACACTTCGTGATGTTTCCCTAGAAACCGTCACTTCATACTGATTATGAATCGGGAGATGAAGAATTCGGCGGAGACAGTTTGCATCAACTTCTATCGCCACTTGCCCACTTAGGACTGTACCCCGTATAACCGGTTGAGTTGCATCCAGTTTACACGTATACCAGAATTCCGTGAGAAGTTGAGGGATGGGCATAGTAGGACCACGAAGAAATGCATGTGCCAGGGGTCCCTTTTGAATGTAGGAGACCCACTCCTCACATCCCCTGCCAATTTTGGACTTCGGATTGTCGATACAGGCGATGACATTGTTTTGTTTGTAGGTGGGGAGTGCATTGTTCTTGAAATTTCCACCACGGATCATTTGTTCAATTAGATTAAGAGTATAACCCTCCATGAAATCGAACTTATCGTATTGATTTGCACTTAGCAGTGGTAAGGATTAGCACCGAGCAATGAACTCTACACACAGCAACGTTAGGTTTTAAGAGAAAAGAATATTTTGGAAGTTTAAACGAAATATGATGAAAATTCTCTCTTGTTTATACCATTTCAATGTGAGAGAAAAGTTACTATTATCAGAGGGTAATAAATATGACCGTTACCGTAAAAACTTCTACGTAGTTTGTTACAACGGCTACATTTATTGTTAGTTACTCAAACGCACACTGTTATATTGGAAAGATATTTTTATCAAAAAATTTCTAACCAACTGACGTTTATTTACCGGACACACCATAAATATGTTGGACTTACCATATTATTGGACATATCATTTGTTAGGACTAACCTAGTCATGTGGAACTGACCACACTTTGGAACGGATTACTCGGCTGATCCTGAGTGTTCAGCTGAGATGGAGCACTTAGCTTCAGATTTAGCATTCAGCTCAGATGGAGCATTCAGCTCAGATGGAGCATTCAGCTCAGATTGAGCACTCAACTCAGATTGAGCATTCAGTTCAGATGGAGCATTCAACACAGATTGAGCACTCAGCTCCGATTGACACTTAGCCAAATGTAACACTGAGCAAAAATTAAATAGAGATAAAGAGTGGAACATACCAATTAAGGGTTGAGCATTCCAAGCTTGCCGAGTAGAGTTGTAAATCTTGTGCCTTCAATTGGTTTCATGAAGATATCCGCAAGTTGATTTTCAGTCTCAACGAAGACTAACTCTATCTTTCCCTTTTCTACAATATCTCTGATGAAGTGATGTCTTATCTCAATGTGTTTGGTTCTTAAGTGAAACACTAGGTTGTGTGTAATAGCAATAGCACTTTGATTGTCACAAAATATGGGAGTCTTTGAATAATGCAAATCAAAGTCCTTAAGCTGATGCTGCATCCACGGTATTTGAGCACAACAGCTCCCTGCAGCTACATATTCAGCTTCAGCTGTTGAAATTGCCACTGAGTTTTGTTTCTTGCTTGTCCAGCTTACCAATTTTCCACCCAAAAGTTGACATCCTCCAGTACTGCGAAGTCTGAATCTGAGTACCCTATCAGCTCAAATCCTGATCCTTTGGGATACCACAAACCTAAGTTTGGTGTTCCCTTTAGATATTTGAGTATTCTTTTAACAGCTAACAAGTGTGATTCCTTTGGATCAGCCTGATATCGTGCAGAAACCCATGTAGCAAACATTATATCAGGTCTGCTTGATGTTAAATAGAGTAATGAACTTATCATTCCTCTATATGTAGTCTGACATACAGATTTCCCATCAATGTCCTTGTGTAGCTTGACATTGTGTAACATTGGAGACTTTGCGGGATGACTTGAGTCTAATCCATATTTCTTAATCAGATCAAAGACATACTTGCTCTGATTAATAAATATACCATCTTCTTTCTGATAGATTTAAAGTCCCAAAAAGTACGTCATCTCACCCTTCATGCTCATTCTGTATTGATTAGACATTATCTTGGAGAACCAATCACATAGATCTTGGTTTGTTGTACCAAAGATAATATCATCCACATAGATTTGAACCAGAATGACATGTCCTCTACTCTTTCTTATGAATAGAGTTTTGTCAATACTTCCTCTAACAAAATCATTTGAGAGCAAATAGGTGGACAGTGTATCATACCAGGCTCTTCGAGCTTGCTTGAGTCCATACAAAGCCTTGTCTAACTTATAGACATAATCTGGATGTTTAGAGTCAATAAAACCAGGGGGTTGTTTCACATAGACCTCCTCCTGTAGTGCTCCATTTCGGAATGCACTTTTAACATCCATTTGATACACTTTAAAGTTTTTGAAGGCTGCATAGGCTAGAAACAACCTTATAGCTTCAATCCTTAAAACAGGGGCAAAGGTCTCATCATAATCAATACCTTCTTCTTGTTGATACCCCTGAGCTACTAGCCTTGCCTTGTTTCGAATCACTACTCCATCCTTGTCCATTTTATTTCTATAGACCGACTTAGTGCCTATAATTGTTTTTCCTTTGGGGGCAGGGACAAGGGTCCAGACCTTATTTCTTTGAAATTCTGTCAGCTCCTCTTGCATAGCTTCAATCCAATCTTCATCTTTTAGAGCCTCTTCAGTCTTCTTTGGTTCCATTTCAGATAGAAAACTAGAGTAGGCAGCATTGTTTGCATTTGCCTTAGATCTAGTTAACACACCATCTTCAATGTTCCCAATGTCATCATCAAGAGGATGATCTTTTAATACTCTAAAAGTTGTAGTGGGAGACTGAGGTTCTGGATCTGAGTCAGAGCAGTGTCTCTCAGGCTGAATAGGACTTACTTCTTCAGTCTGAGTAGGAATTTGATGATCACATAGATCTTCAATCTGACTTGTACCTGATGATTCATCGACATTTTCAGGCTGATTATCTTCAATATTGATAATTTCGTTCGATGATGCACCTTTGTCAGATTTACTGTCATCATCATCATTAGAATCATCCATAAAATACATGGGATTTGATGTGAGATCTTCTTTGTTCCTCTCAAGCTCACTCAGACTAACCGGGTCAGCTTGAGCTCTGTTGGATTCATCAATATTTGTCTCATCAAACGTAACATGTACTGACTCTTCAATTACCTTCCTTTTAAGATTAAAAACTCTGTAAGCTTTGGAGATTGAAGAATATCCAACAAATATCCCTTGATCAGCTTCGGGTTCCAACTTGTGGAGCTAATCTCTTTGGTTTAACACATATCATGTTGAACCAAAAATGTGGAAATATCTAATGTTGGGTTTTCTGCCATGATACATCTCGTAAGGTGTTTTACCATGTCTTTTAACTATAGTCGATCTATTCTGAGTATATCAGGCTGTACTCCCAGAAGCTCAGCTTGAGCTTTGCCTCACATAGCATGGTTCTGGCAGCTTCAATTAAGGTTCTATTTCTCCTTTTAGCAACTCCATTTTGTTGTGGAGTTCTTACGGGTGAGAAATTTTGGATAATTCCTTTTTCTTCACAAAAGCCTTCAAGAGTTGAGTTTATGAACTCAGTCCCATGATCATTTCTGAGCTGTTTAAGAGACTTACCCTTTTGCAGCTCTTCTTGTCTTATGAAGCTGACTAACTCATATGCAGCTTCACTTTAGGCTTTTAAGAAGACCACCCAAGTGAATCTTGTGAAATCTTCAACAATCACTAGAGTATACTTTTTGCCACTTAGGCTTAGGGTGCTAATAGGTCCAAATAGGTCCAAATGCAACATATGCAATGGTTCTGTAATTGAAAATTTCTGTTTGGACTTGAAAGATCCCTTATGATGTTTTCCCATTTCACAAGCTGAGTAGAGTTTGTCTTTAGCAAATGTGATCTTAGGCAGACCAGAGACTAACTCTTTGCTAGACAACCTGTTAATATATTTGAAGTTTAAATGAGACAGTCTCTTGTGCCATAATCAACTCAGCTTGGGAGTTAAGTCGGAATACAAGCAGGTTTCAGTTGAAGGATCTGCAGAGCTAAGATCTAACAAATAGATATCTCTCTCTCCTTTTGCCATTAATATTGGTTTTCCCTTCTTATCATAAATTGTTCGTGCATGCTTTCTGAAGGTGACTTCGTAATCTTCATCACACAGTTGACCGATACTTATCAGATTGTGTTTAAGGCCTTCAACATATGCTACCTTTTTGAAAGTGACTTTTCCAGCAATTATCTTTCCATAACCTTTAGTCCTTCCTTGAGAATTATCCCCAAATGTCACCTTGGGTCCTTCATTGTTTTGGAATTCACTTAGAATCCTCTTACTTCCTGTCATGTGCCTTTAGCATCCACTGTCTAGATACCACTTGTAGGAGCCCTGCACATGACAACTAAACATATTAGTTTCTTTTTGGAACCCACTGTTTGGTGGGTCCTGAGGATGAGCACTTACCTGATCCTTTAGAGTTTGATTGATCGGCTCGAACAGATTCTGGGTCTGTTATGGACTGATCATCCTTTTTGTTTTCAGGTCTAGGATTGGCACTTACACAATCCTTGGCCTCATGACCTCTATCACCACACTTATAGCATTTTCTTCTAAAGATGGGTGTTTGGGTGATTTCGTTGAGTTTTCCAACATTAAATTTGGATTCAGTTTTAGGGTCATAAAATGTAGATAACCTTTCAATCCTTTTTGACAGTTTGTCTACTTGATTGTCACTGACTTTGGACTTACCTTTGTCAACTATATGGTTACCTTTATTTGGTGAAGTCTGATTTACAGACAACTTCCTGTTTTTAGACATCCTTTCAGATTTGGCTTGAGAGTTATGTCTATTTGAGTTGACATGAGATATTTTGTCAAGTAAAGTTGTTCTCACAGGATTGTAATCCAATCTTTTAAAAACTGACTTACAGTTTCTGTTGGATCTGGAACATTCAGCTTGATGATTTGCATGAATAACCTGAGGACTTTGGGTTGGTCTCATAAACTTATTGGTTTTGACCTGTTTCCAATCCTTGTTTCTTAAGAATGTTCTTGGGAGTATATCATCTGATTTCATCGTTTTGTCTTCAATACTGACTTGATCTTCGATGATTTCAGCAGCAGTACTATAATCTCCCCCTAGCACTGCTAATTCTTGATTTGGTATCTGCTGGTTAATACACTTTTCTACTTCTTTTGATAACTTACACCAAGATTCACATATCTTTCTTAGATTGTCAGCTTGTTCTTTTGATTCTTGCAGTTCTTCACTTAGAAGTTTGTTTATATGAAGTTGACATTCATAATCACTTTGAATCTTTTTACCACCATTTAAGAGAGTTTCAAAGTGGTTAACTTCATTTTTTAATTTAGAAATTTCAATTTTCAAACTAGATGGAACTGTGAGAGAGGTTTTGAAATCATTCAACAGATAGTTGAACATAAGACATTTTTGTTCATCAGTGTAAGAGCTAAAGTTTTTTACCTTATACATTGAGGCAGGATCCCAGTTACTGGTTTGTTTACTCAGCTTAGCCGCTTCTGCTAGATCCTCATCAATGGAACTGTCTTCTAACTCATAGTCAACTTGTTCCTCTTTATCCTCAATGGCCATCAAACACCTATCTGGCTCATCATCATCTGAAGTAGATGATCCAGTATCCCAAGTCTCAGCAAGAAGACCTTTGGTGTTTTCATCTGGCTTGCCTTTGAGTCTTTGATATTTCTTTTTATACTTATCAGCTCTGTAGGCATTCTTGTCAGCTACTGAAGCTGATTCTCCCTTCTTAACTCTACACTTAGCAACTATGTGTCCTATCCTTTGACAGTTATAACACTTAGCTTTCTTAGGATCAAAAGTAGACTTACCACTTTTGCTTCTGTCAGATTGACCCCTTCCTCTTCTGAATTTTCTAAAGTTTCTTGCTAACATTGCCATTTGTTTAGTAAGAGCATCCATCTCTTTATCATCTGAACTGGAATTAAGACTTACCTCCTCAAATTCAGATTCAGAGTCAATCTCGGTTTGAGACTTTTTAGATCCCTTCCTTTTCTTTTCTGCAATTAATGCAGATCCAGCAATATTGATAGATTCTTTTAGTTGTTGCTGGGCCACTTTCTTCTGTTCCATGATCTGTTGATGATTTAGAAGGAAACCATAGATAGATCTAAGATCATATTTTCCTAAGGTTCCTCTAGCATGAAGTGCAATGGTGATCTCATTGAATTGTTCTGGTAACACATCCAAGAACTTAAGTCCCAACTCATTCTCATCTTTCTTGATACCTACCAAGATCAGATCATTTATCAAGCATTGAAATCTGGTAAACAAATCTGCCAGACTTTCATTCTTTTTAGCAAAGAAAGTTTCATAAGAACGACTCAGATTTGTCTTCTTATGTTGCTTGACCAAGTTAGTGCCTTCATACGTAACACTGAGAGTATCCCACATCTCTTTTGCAGTTTGGCACCCAGCCACGGTATGCAGAAGAGGATTTGTCAAAGCATTCGCTATAATGCTTTGTGCCTTGTCATCAAGGTTGAACAGTTTACGATCTTCCTCAGTCCAAGATGCTTCAGGCTTGGGAGTTTCTCCAGAGGGAACAGTTTTGTCAGTGGCAGTAATATGGATCATTGGTATGATTGGGCCATCTTGAATCACTGTACTCATCCTATGATATACGGACTTCAGATATAGCATGGCTCTAAACTTCCACATAGGATAGTCAGTGCCATCAAAAATAGGACACCCTTTTGCCGCCATTGTTGGTATATGACTTGATTGATTCCTAGTTGACATCTTAACCTCTTGACAGCAGATCTTGATCTTCAACTTATGAAGAAACTTGCTCTGATACCAGTTGTTGGTCCCAAAGAGGGTGAACAAGCAACCGATACAGTGTACAAGGGGGGGTTGAATACACTTTAAACAATTAAAGAAATTAATCATATGTATATTCAATTATCAAACAGAACAATAACTATTATCACTCTCTAATCAAATCAACAGGATGATTTGATATTACAATGATTATAAACTCAACTCTCTCTCTAAACACTCTTGAATCACAAACTAATTGATGATCGAACTTCTTGTTAAAACTAATTAAAAAGAACTCTTGAAAACTCTCTAGAACTTTGAACTTACAAAGTTATCACAACACACGCGTATCAAGTATCACAAGCACACATACCTTTTGCAACTTATGCACTCATCGTTGTGTATCACGTATCTGTTCTCGTACACACGTAAGAACATATATAAAACCTATAAGAAGGTTTATACTTATACTTGATATATCTACGAACAAATCGCAGTTTAAAGATAGAACTTATCTTTTCTTTAAAACCGTAACAAACTTCTTAATTAGAACATATCTAATTAATTTCGTTTGAGAATTCTATCCAACTAGTAGATAGTTTAAATTAGGTTTAGATATCCTAATTTAAATGTCGTAGATATGGAGAGTTTATAACAGAATTTAGAACTTACTTAAATTCTGAACTGACTTCTGACGCTGAGCTGAACCACTTAGTCTTGACCTTGTCAAGCTGAGTTCTTGAGTCTTGGGTTCTTGAATCTTCAAGTCTTCACTCTTAAAACCTATCTCAGCTTAGAAGTCACCGAGCTATCTAGTACTTACGTAGAAAACTCTATATCTGTTTATACGCTGATTACTCAGCTTCAGCTGACTAGTCGGTCTATAACAGACTTACATAATTCCTAACTCTTAACCTATCATCTATACATATCTAAAGTTTGTCTCATCAAATATAATTATTCTAAACATGGGACTAACAAGCAGTAGGGACAAGGCTTTCCTCAGGAAGGGGTTGATTGGCTGCCATCTAGAACAAGGAGTATAGAGCAGATTAGTACAACAGATAACAGCAGAGTCGAATGCACATGTGACTGTTTATGTTTGATTTCAATGCACATGTGAATGTTTGATTTTGGTTTTGACTTTGACTTGACCTTGAATTTTTACTCTTAATTGAAACACTTTGGAATCAAGTCAAAATCTGCATAAGTGTTGAAAGTCGGATGGACTTTCATGTGAAATTTGCATGAGGTAAGAGTGAAGTGAAGTTCGCATGAAAAATTGCAAGTAAAAGTCGCATGGGTGAAATTTGACTTTAAAGTCGCATAGTGTTGAAAGTCGGATGGACTTTCATTTAAAAGTCGGGTGGACTTGAAAGTCGCATGGTGTTGAAAGTCGGATGGACTTTCATTTGACAGTCGAATGGACTTGAAAGTCACATGGTGCTAAAAGTCGGATAGACTTTCATGTGAAAGTCGAATGGCCTTGAAAGTCGCATGGTGTTGAAAGTCGGATGGACTTTCATTTGAAAGTCAAATGGACTTGAAAGTCGCATGGTGTTGAAAGTCGCATGGTGTTGAAAGTCGGATGGACTTTCATTTGAAAGTTGGATGGACTTGAAAGGCGCATGATGTTTAAAGTCTCATGGGTTTGTTACGCATGAAAGTCGGATAGAACAAATTTATTTGAAAGTCGCATGGTTAAACTACCCAAGAGTCGGATAGAACACACTCAAATTGAAAGTCGCATAGACTAAACCCAAGCGAAAGTCGCATAGACTAAACTCAAGTGAAAGTCGCATAGACTAAACTTCCCAAAGGTCGAATGGACCATATTAATCCGACAGTCAGATGACTCAAATTCTTTTCATGAGAGTGTTAAGAACTTTCAACCCATTTGTACCAAGTTAAAATCGATTTTCGACTAAGTGTATGTTTGTAGACTCAAATTGTGTACCATGTTGGAATATGCCCGCTGACACGAACGAGTTAATAGCACTGCTGATGAAGTATAGGCCTATTGGGTCACACACCAAGTATTTATTTCGGCAATACGATCAAGCAAAAGAGAGAAAAAGGCCAAAATGGGTTTTGGCAGCATGGTACACGGGCCGTATTCTTGAACACGGACCGTGTCCAGCCCAACTACCACGGGGCGTTTTGGCCCAAGTAGAGACCGTGTGCTTTGGGCTTACACGGCCATGTAGTTGAACACGGGCCATGTTGGGTTTGTTAGACACGCGCTAACTTGGCCCAATTGAGGTCGTGGGCTTTGGGCCTACACGGCCGTGTTGACCAACACGGGCCGTGTACAGTCCCTGTAACAGTAGAATTAACAGCCTTAAACACTTGGTTTAATGGGGTTTATGTCATTAACTTAGGTAGACTAAGAGGCTACGTTTTTCTCTGCTCAAGAACAGACTTTTGGTTGTTCTTGGAGTTGGTTCATGCAAAAGAAAGCTCTCTCAATCTTGACCTTCTTCTTGGTGTTCTTTTGGGTGCACAAGAGTGTAAGAATATACTTGATTGTTTTTTTGGTGGTAACACCAACCTACTAGCATTTGGGAATCAACAAAACTTGGGGTGGACTTCACTAGAGAAATCCTAGCTTGGGTTTTTGAAGCTTGACTTGTTTGATTCTTGAAGCTTGACAAGAGGGAGATTGTGGTACTTGCATAGTCGTACATTCCTATCCATCTTGTTCTTATTTTTAGTTGCAATTTCATGTATAGATATTGGTCCATGGCATGTGTGTTTGTTTGGCTAGTTTGGTTTTGTATTGTATCTTGCTTCCATTGCTACTCGTTTATGCCAAACAAATACCTTCAGTGGTATCAAAGCCATATCTAACATGGCTTTGCACTAATGAGTCTAGAAAAACCATATGAATATTTTATACAAGAAAATTGTTTTCTTGAAAGGTTTTCGCGTAGATCTTTGTTAGGCAAAAATTGATATATTTCTAGCCTACATAATATTCATATAAGTATTTTTATGTTAGAAAATTGTTTTCTAGAAATGGTTTTTCATGTAGGTCTTTGTTAGGCGAAAATTGGTATATTTGTAGCCTACTTAATATGTTAGCTTTACATCGAGTCTAGAAAAGCCATAAAAATATTTTTTATATAAGAAAAATTGTTTTCTTAAAATTGGTTTTTCATTGAGACTCTTGTTGTGCTAGAATTGTCATATTTGTAGCCTTATTAATATTTTAGTTTTTATATTTATATATTTGTTGTAACTTGGCATGAAGTGTACACAAATATATACTTATAAATGTATATATGAATATGTGTCACAAAAATGGTTTGGTACACTAATGCATATGTACAAGGATTGTCATTTTGGTGCCTTTGTGTTGTTGACAATCTTGACTAAAATATAGAAATATATTTATATCATGGTTTTGTGTGGCACACCATGTTTCACTTATGTTGCGTTTGGTTAATTCGGTAACACGATATGCCCTTAGACCTATGTGTTGTGGTGGTTGATTGATTCGGTTTTTTTTGGTGGCCGGAGTGCCGTATTGATGTAAATATTTATTTATATATTTGTTAGCGCGGCTTGCACGCCGTTTATTTTATTCCGTGTATTTGTATAAATAGTGTAGGAATGCAACCTGCGTGTCGTTTATATATATATATATATATATATATATATATATATATATATATATATATATTCTATGTATTTGTAAATAGTATAGAATTAGAACCGGAGAAATCAACGGGAGTCATGGTGATGATGTTTTGGCGAGAAGGAATCAACACGCTATTGGAGGTGTTGGATTCGGTGGAGTTCACCCAACGAGACTTTCTCTTGTCATTAGGTTTTGGCCTCGTTTTCCCCGTTGTGGCTCACGGGGAAAACGCATAGGATTTTTGGGCATGTTACCGAATTATACATATATATATTTGCGTGGTTGTGTTTTATTTTTCTATGCATGGATTAGGATTCGCATGCTATACAATTTTTCTACAAAATTAAATAAAATACAACGTTTGTTAAAATAGTTAACAATCTCGCGCGAATAGAATTGACAAAGAAAATATAAACTTGGTATTATATTTAAGAAGTGCTTAAAATCGTTTTGACACTTACTTTATTAATCCTCAAAAAGGTTTTTATAAACCAGAAACAAAATCCCGCTTTAAAATGTAAATCACGCACCATCCGTAAGACGACACCACCCGAATCTAACGAAACAAGGATGATTGTCGAGCTAAGCACGAGTCATTCCTTGCGTACTTGTGTGCAAAGTGAGTGGGGTAACTCGCATGATTGGTTGTCGAGCTAAGCACGAGCCAATTGATGGTCGGGAGTGCCACCCGTGTGTCTTGTCGGCCGGTTTACAATTTTGGTATATAATTCTTGATTAGTTGTCGAGCTAAGCACGAGCTAAACAAAAATTATATATTAAGATTGGTGTAAGGAAGGGATCAAACATGCCAACCGACATAATGGATGTCAATGGATCCCGCAAGTGTCTAAAGAGTTGTAATAGAGATTACAATTGGTAAAATGGTTACCGGCCTAAATAACTTCGCCACGTGATCCGCGGCAAACCCGTCACGATGCGAGGTGAAATAAGGTTCTTAGCCCTTGTTACGAATAATTGTTTTTATCTAAAACTATGGGGTAATTATTTTTAACAAGGTTTATCTAAACTAACCAAAACTCGTATTATTGTTATTTATAGATGTCAAACCATAACAATACCACATCAAACATCTACTTCGTGTGTTCCTAGAAAGGGAGAGACTCACGGGGGTAAACTTTATTGCATGGCTTAGGCAATTGAGGATTGTCCTTCGCCATGAATCAAAGTTGCACATCCTTGAGGAACCCCTTCCGGAGCCACCTGCTACCAACGTGACTTGGGCCGTCCGGTACGGGTATGAAAAACGTGTTGAGGACATGCACGATGTTTCCTGCCTCATGTTGTCAACTATGAGCTCGGAGTTGCGAAGCAGCTTGAGCACATGAGTGTGTACAATATGTTAAACAAGCTCAAGGACATGTTCCGACAGCAAGTTAGGCAGGAACACTATGAGTGTGTTAAAAGCCTAGTCGGTTATAGGCTGCAGGAAGGTGGGAATGTTGGTCTTCACGTCCTTAAGATGAAGGAAAACGTGGACCAAATGGAGGGGTTAGGATTTCCTATTGGGAGAGAGCTCGCTGTGGATATTGTACTTCAGTCTCTGCCCGCATCATATGGTCAGTTTGTCACAAACTATCATATGCAAGGAATGGAGAAGTCCTTAAGCGAATTTCATGGCATGTTGAAGTCTGCGGAGTCTGACATGGCCAAGCATAATTCCACCTCAACCACTCCCGTCTTGGGCTTAAAGAAACAAAAGAAAAGGAAGAAGAAACCAACCCTAAAAGGAAAGGTTGGAGTTTCCAAGCCTATCCTTGATGTTGAGTCGAAGGACATAGAGAATGTGCCTCAATAAGAGACTCAAGAAAAGGTGGTTTGCTACTTCTGTGGATGATTTGGAAATTAGGGCCGTCACGCCTACCCTACGTGCCGAGAGGATATAAAACTTCTCTAGAAAGAGAGAGTTAACTTTCCATCTTCAGGTACGTTCATGATTCATTGCTATTCTTCTATAAGCTGGGTTGTTGACCCGAGATGATTGACTCACGTTTGTCACAAATTTGTTTGTTACAAAGTGTAGGTCCTTTGGTGAAAGAAAAGCGTGAAGAACCGGATCTCGAACGAGGAAACCATGGTGATTGTCCTCCAAGAAAATATAAGGAGACTTGATCTCGCTTGTGTCGCTGGTTTATTAATTACTTTATTTTATTGCCCTACGCGGCAAATGACATCTCTTTGTATGCTCACATTAATTACGGTGAACAAAATTTTGAAGTGTTAAGAATTGATGTTGAACCTTTTTAAACGTTATTTATTCATGGTTGTTATGTCATAGCTCATGTTTTGTTTTGCCTTGCGTGGCGTACAACTTTACATGTGGTGACGATGAGTTTATTGTTAAAATATGAAGTTTAATATGAAAATCTATTGTGAGATATTTTGTTCAAAATTTCCCATGTCGTGGCATACACAAGGATTTGTTACAAGTAATAGAATATTCGTGAATAATTGATTCTGAATCCAAAATAGTTTGGAGAAGTTATCTTTGTGTAATAATCAACTTAACCACATAAGCAAAGAATATATCGCCTAGATCCATGTGGATAGGATCTCGGAATAGTTTAGCCTTGGGCTAAATGTTTTGATGTTGATCTTGTTTATTAGGCTAAGGTGATTATGATATCCTTCACCGGAGTTTGTGAGAGGATTGAAGGCTTGTTGGATATTGATCACATTTTGTGGAAAATCCGTTCAAGCACACCACAAATAATAACGAAAGCAAAACTTCTTCGTCACTGCCTTGATGGTAGTAGTTACGAGACGTTTATTAGTTTGGGTATATGTCTGAAACCTTGTTAGTGTTCAGAATTAACCAAGACAAATTTCAGAATAAATAGGGCATATAGATTAAGGTACTTAGATCTAGGGGAGATGCTAAGCTACTTACTATATATATTGGATGACCGTAGAGTGAATTGTGGAATTGTTTCACAATTCATATCCTACTAACACACATTGGTATTGGTGTCATGGAGTAGGGAACCGGGTGTTGTTGATCCGGTTTATGACGGGTCAAGAATGTGTGTCCGATTTGTCAAGATATTCATTTGCCATTGTGACTAAGTCCTCAAATCGAAATTCAATCGATAGTCTATTTAGCATTTATTGAGATACGACTAGAAGAGTTCTTTGCTTGTCTATCTTATAGTTCAAAGTTATCCATTCTACATTCAGTGGGAGATGGATAAACTTGAAATCGATAAGTGCTATTACATTTGAGGAGTTCTTCTAAGTTTTAGTTATTTAACCTTTTGAGAACAATGTTTGTTGCTTAAAAGGGGAAGAAGAGATAAACTAAAACTAAGGCATTCCAGTGGAAGAACGTGGAACTTAAATGAAGACTTGGTGAAGATACTAGCATATAATCTGATGTCTTTAATAGATGATCAGCATAGTTATGCTGGTATGCCTGACTAAGAATCATTACTTCTTTTAATTCTGATTAGAGTCATATAAAGCCAAAGAGATATGGGTTTTTCATATCTAAGTGGCAATGACTTGATGGTGAGTCATGTTGAGTTCACCACCTATCGAAAGACGTAGTAGATCCAAAATTCACTAAAATAAAAAAAAGTAAATGATAAAGAGATGCAATTCATTTGAAATGTCCAAGTACTTGACGTGACTTGATCCCATACCTAGGTGTATACCAAGGTGGTAGAGATGGGATTAACATGGATGGAATTGTAGACAACTTCAAATACCGAGTAGTAGTAAAGTTTTCATGATAGTTATGGAGAAACTTGTCCTAGTGGCTATGTTGAAGAATTTTTGGTACTCGTGAATATTAATGACCGCGTTCTGTCATGGAACAATATCATGAGGAAGTGCTTATAACACTCTCCGAGGGTCTTAATATACGTCCGTAGTATCCGTGTTATGTTTACAAAAGTGGATAAGACCACTTCGGGCTTATTCTTGCATCTTGAAGGAAAGATATATTTGCTTCCTATTAGAAGATCATAGTGATGAGTTTTCTAAAAGCATAGATAAAACCTTTTACGTATGTCAGAGCTAGTGGGAGCTTTGTTGTATTCCTAGTGTTAAATGTGTATGGAAGATAATGTCCCGATAATAGGTTATCTGCAAACCTAATTCAGGAATTACTGCTTCATAGGGGCATTTAAGAGATACAAAATTGGATAGTATTTAGTTCAAGAAATATAGAGATATGTTCTTGATGTTTGACGACTTGAATAGGCTTTGAGTAAGTAGTTACTCTAATGCGTGTTTCTTCTAGGATAATGGTTGATCTTTGATCAAAGTTTATGATCCTAACTTGTGGTATTGATTGTTGGTTCTTAAGTATCACTAACCCTATTGTGGGCTTTTGAGACAATGAGGGAGTGGTTACTTTACTTTAACCATTTTGAAAAGTAAGATCTCTTTGACGCATACTTTTGAAGTAGTCTTGTCATAAGAGATATAATTGAATAACAAAAGAACTTGTGGATATTGTGTGACAAATCCACTAGTTAAGCCGTTGTTATGGACTAGTGGTGTTTTTCATACTAGGTCCATTAGCATGTCTAATGCGTATAACTTGGCTTGAATATGTTTTGGTTTATGTTTGATTTGTACCTATATTTTGGGAAAATTAAGCAATATTGCAATTCATACTATATCGATTATTAAATGGAGATTTAATAATACGCCGAGGGCGGGTATTTTATGAATCTATATTGTGTTCCATCTTAGCATGTTTAAAGACTTCCAAGAATGGTTTCCATTCTAAAATCTCCACAATAGGTTATATTTTATGGGAAGGAAGTATAAATTAAGATTGAGGAAAAGAGTTGGTTTTGTTAAACGTGATTCTTGCCTATACTTGAAAGGGATTTCAAGTGATTAGAAGACCCGCACCCGAGTTCGCTTCATGGTTCTAGTCATAAGAAACTCGGGATGATGATGGCGTTTCATCCTTAAACTAGAGATACATGTGATCCCAAAGCATAGGTCTGCTTTGCTTTGATCGTTTTCTAACGCGGTCCGTAACTGGTCGTTATAAGGGAGATGATTGGGTAGAGTATTATCTATGTGGCGGAACTATGTAGTCGAAAGGAATTTGTTCCTCTATGTATAGAGAAGATATCCATAGGCCCCTCGATGATTAAGTGTTGACATTCATATGCATGGCCGTGCTCAAGTTATATTGATGATGGATCAATGTTAACTTGGTTTGTTGGTCACCACTAATCTAAAATCGAGAAACATAATCGTGAACGATCTGAAGGTTGACTTTATTCCATGCCTTGTGTTCACATAGGATATCGCGAACAAAGGGATGTACATGTTCATTTATCTTTAGGACAATCATTTTATGATTGGGGATCTTGTCAAGAGTGGCATGCCCTTTACTGACTTGGGAGCATAGATGTCTTGCTAGAGGCCGCTCTATGTTTGTGTTATTATTCGTAGTCGTGCCACATGCAAGTGGGAGTCTGTTGGAATATGCCCGCTGACACGAACGAGTTAATAGCACTGCTGATTAAGTATAGGCCTATTGGGTCACACACCAAGTATTGATTCCGACAACACAATCAAACAAAAGAGAGAAAAAGGCCAAAATGGGTTTTGGCAGCATGGTACATGGGCCGTGTTCTTGAACACGGGCCGTGTCCAGCCCAACTACCACGGGGCGTTTTGGCCCAAGTAGAGACCGTGTGCTTTGGGCTTACACGGCCATGTAGATGAACACGGGCCGTGTTGGGTTTGTTAGACACGGGCTAACTTGGCCCAATTGAGGCCGTGGGCTTTGAGCCTACACGGCCGTGTTGACCAACACAGGCCGTGTACAGTCCCTGTAATAGCTGAATTAACAGCCTTAAACACTTGGTTTAATGGGGTTTATGTCATTAACTTGGGTAGATTAACAGGCTACGTTTTTCTCTGCTCAAGAACAGACTTTTGGTTGTTCTTGGAGTTGGTTCATGCACAAGAAAGCTCTCTCAATCTTGACCTTCTTCTTGGTGTTCTTTTGGGTGCACAAGAGTGTAAGAATATACTTGATTGTTGGTTTGGTGGTAACACCAACCTACTAGCATTTGGGAATCAACACAACATGGGGTGGACTTCACTAGAGAAATCCTAGCTTGGGTTTTTGAAGCTTGACTTGTTTGATTCTTGAAGCTTGATAAGAGGGAGATTGTGGTACTTGCATAGTGGTACATTCCTATCCATCTTGTTCTTATTTTTAGTTGCAATTTCATGTATAGATATTGGTCCATCGCATGTTTGTTTGTTTGGCTAGTTTGGTTTTGTATTGTATCTTGCTTCCGTTGCTACTCGTTTATGCCAAACAAATATCTTCATACCAAACGACTCAGATTCCAACCTAAAACAATGGTGGGTCGTATCCGACTTTCGGATGGGTCGGGGTGTATCCGACTGTTGGATCGACCCTGTTTGGCCCAAACTAGATGGAAATCAGCCAGTGGTTTGGTGAATAGATCAGCCAGTTGATTATCAGTGGATACGTATTGTAGTTCGATCAGACCCTTTTCCACATTGTCTTTCAAGAAATGATACCTGATATCGATGTGCTTGGTTTTAGAATGATGGACAGGATTGCAAGAAATGGCAATTGCGCTCTGATAATCAAATAGCAGTGGAATCTTAGAATAGGTAAGACCAAAGTCCCGCAGTTGAGTTCGCATCCACAAACTCTAGGAACAGTAACTGGCAGCAGCCACAAATTCAGCTTCAGTAGTTGATGTACACATAGAGTTCTGTTTCTTTGAACTCCACAAACCAATCGATCTCCCAAGAAGTGTGCACTCCCTGACGTGCTTTTCCTATCCAACATACATCCGGCATAATCCGAATCGGAGTACGCAAGCAACTCAAATGATGAGTCACGAGGATACCATAGCCCAACGTCAGGGGTCCCTTTCAGGTATTTGAGGATACGTTTCACAGCAAGTAGGTGTGATTCTTTTGGATTTTCTTGAAAACGAGCACAGAGACATGTAGAAAACATTATGTCTGGTCTACTAGCCGTTAGATTCAGTAAAGAGCCAATCATTCCCCGATAGGTTTTCAAATCAACTGCCTTTCCATCGGGATCAACAGACAACTTGGTTTTGGAAGACATGGGGGTGGATTTGGACGAGCAGCCAGACATTTCATATTTTCTTAATAAATAATTAATATATTTAGACTGATTTATGAAAATGCTATTGGAAAGTTGTTTGACTTGTAAGCAGAGGAACAAATTCACTTCTCCCATCATGCTCATTTCAAAGTTGCTCACCATTAGATTTGAAAACTCTAGACTGTACTGTGGGTTCGTAGAGCCAAATATAATATCATCTACATATATCTGGACTAAGATATAGTCTTCCCCAATTTTCTTTGTGAAGAGGGTGGTGTCAATTCTTCCCTTTGAGTAGCCTTCTCGAACTAGATAGGCTGATAGAACATCATACCAAGCCCGTGGAGCTTATTTGAGTCCGTACAGTGCCTTATCAAGTATGTAGACATCGTTTGGTCGTTTGGGATCAACAAATCCTTCTGGTTGGGATACATAGACTTCCTCCTTAAGGATTCCATTTAGAAATTATGTTTTTGACATCCATCTGATATACCTTGAAGTCCCTGTAAGCAGCGTACGCGAGAAATACCCGGATTGCTTCTATACGGGCAACAGGAGTGAAGGTTTCATCATAGTCAATACCCTCCTGCTGGTTATATCCATTTGCTACCAGTCTGGCTTTGTGTCGAATCACCACACCGTCAGAATCTTTCTTGTTCTTGAAGACCCACTTGGTGCCAACAATTGTCTCGTCCCTAGGTCGAGGCACTAGCCTCCAAACCTTTAAGCGCGTGAATTGATCTAATTCCTTGCATAGCAAGAATCCCGTCTGCGTCTTGCAGGGCATCCGCAGTTCGTGTTGGTTCTATCAAACTAAGAAAGTTGGAGAACTGACACTTATTTGCTATGGCGGATCTAGTCTGAATGCCTGCATCTTTGTCTCCGATAATTTGCGTTTCAGGATATGCAGTAGTCCATTTGGTTATATGGGGGATGGGGTAATCAGCAACTCCATCATTGGCATCCTGTGGGAAGAATTCATCCAGCTGTTGTTGAATGGATGTTTCACCCTCAGGAGTAGATGAGTCTGGAATGTACTGAGGTGTGGTGTGTGCGTGGTCCTCAGTGTCAGCATCATCAGCAGTGTTAACTGATGAGTTGGATGCAGTGTACCGTTCACCCAAAACTAAGAATGGGTCGGCAGGTGAATTAACAGGTCCTGATGTAGAAGCAGTAGCTGTTTGCTGTGTGAGTTCAAGAGATTCCTGAACGACATCTGTAGGCCTGTCAACATGAACACAATTAATTCCAGAGTCATCATCTAAGAAATCAAATATATATATTTTAAATTTGAAGATTCGTTTGTGTGAGATATATTTGTTTCTTGTCGATTAAGTCCCGGTCCTGAAGTGATGTGTTCAGAAACGATTGCAGGTGACTCATTAGATAAAGATGTGGTGGTTAGAGTATCATCAAATGTCACGTTAATACATTCAACCACAGCATTTATTCATTTGTTCAACACACAAAATGCTTTAGACTCAGAAGAGTAACCTAGGAAAATTCGCTCATCTGCTTTGTTGTCGAACTTTCCTAGATTAGTCTTTTCATTAAGGACAAAGCACTTATTACCAAACACATGAAAATGTTTAATATTTGGCACTCTGCCATTTGCCAGTTCATAAGGAGTTTTATTAAAGCGGCGGTGTAAAATTGTTCGGTTTTGAGTGTAGCATGTTGTGTTGACTACTTCTGCCCAATAGGAAGGTGGTAAATCTGCGTAGGACAGCATTGTTCGAGCCACTTCAACTAGTGTTCGATTTCTTCGTTCAACAACCCCATTTTGTTCTGGAGTATAAGCTACTGAAAATTGATGCATGATTCCCACTGAGTCAAGAAAGGAATCCAAGACTTTGTTATTGAATTCAGTGTCGTTGTCGGTGCGTATGGTACCAACTCTTCCTTGCGATTGATTTTGCACCTATTTGAGAAACGAGATGATTGTAGATGGAGCTTCATCCTTCGTTCTCAGGAACTTGACCCACGTGTACCTCGATATTCATCAACTATCATGAGGATGTACTTCTTCCCATTCCTAGACTGAAATCTCATCGGCCCACATAAGTCCATGTGTAACAGTTGGAGAGGTGCTTTTGTACTGGACACCTGTTTGATTTTGTGTGATGCTCTTTTCATTTTACCTCTCTCATAGTGTTCACATACATGTTCCTTTTCAAACGTTAGCTTAGGCAATCCATAAACTAAATCACCTTTGACCAATTTCTTGATATCTTTAAAGTTCAGGTGAGATAGTTTGCGATGCCACATCCATGTAAGTTCCGATGAGGCCTTGGACATAAGACATATTGACTGCTTTCCTTCCAGGTCTGCTAGATCAATTGTGTACAGATTTGACCTTCTAGATCCAGTCAGTACCACATCACCGTTCTCTGTCTTGACTGAGCATGTTTTGGCCTTGAAGTTAACTTCTAACCCCTTGTCACAAAATTGCCCAATATTGAACAGATTATGTCCCAATCCCTCCACATATGATACCTTGCTTATTTTTATATTTTCTTTTATAATGTCTCCGGTTCCCATTATTGGTGCCACATGGTCGTTCCCAAAACGAACGTTTCCTGAGTACTTTGTGACATAGTTCGTGAGAAGACCCTTTTTGCCTGTCATATGTTTCGAACAGCCGGAGTCCAAGTACCACCGGCTAGATACCTGCACATGGAAGACAAAAGTTGTTGAGGTACCCATTGTGTGGTGGGTCCTTGTTTGTTAGCAGATGCAACAGTACTAAATAATGTTTCAGGTAATGAGGTTGTTGATTGTGCTTTAGGAATCCATACTTGTGTGGACGTTTGGGGCTAGGACAGTGATGGTTTTATACTTTATTTGGATATGGCGGGGAATTGATGGGCTTTTGATGTGATTATTGGTTATTCAATTTCCACCCGATTGGAGCCCTTTGGGAGAGAAACATCATCATCGATGTATACATTTTGTTTCTTTAGGTTGCTCGTGTTGTTCAGGGCTGTTTTGGTCTTGGTGGTTTTATGTTGAACAGTTGTCTGTATGTGTTGTGAGATTTGAGTTTTCTGTTTTGTTGGATTTGTGCATTGTGATTTGATTTCGGCAGCATTTGGATGGGCGTGATTCCAGTTATTAAAGTATTTGCGATTTAGAGTCCAAGAAAGGTGACCATTGGTGGGATTAAATTCTAAATTATGCTTAGTGGGCGCACTGCCATTGTTCATTTGGCATCTTGCTCTGGTGGAGCGTTTCTTTCACCAATAGGTAATTTTATTACCTTTTCTGTTTATGAAGGAAGCTTGTTCATGATCTGATTCAAAAGATTTGTAATTTGGGTTCGGTTTAATGCCACGGTTCTTTCGGTCTTCATCATACACACAAGGATAAGTACAGTGTCCATCAATACAACCATCATTCATGCAAAACATTTCAATTTTAACAGAATTAACTGGAGTTTGAATAGAGTTGACATGTGGAACAGATGAATCATTACAAAATAACAAATTTGTTGTTTATTGAAGTTTGCGGGGTAAATCAAGCAATCTGCGTCCCTTCTTTCTCCATTCTTCTCTTGTGACTTCTTCCTCCATCACAAAACAGGTTTCTTCTCGTTCTTCACATTGGCACCTAGATGGACACTTGAGTTAGAAGTAGACATTTCCAATTGATCATTTTTGATTGATTTGGAATGAGAGTGAATTGTTTGTTTCTTGATTTGTTTTGTTTTGGATTGAGGTGATCTTGATGTACTTGTCTTATGTGATGACCGTGCATCAATTATTTTGGCTTTTCCCTTTAAGTTGGTGGACTCAATTGTTTGCATTTTGAAAAAGTCGTTCTCGAGTAAATTGAGTTTTTCGTGAAGTGTAAACAATGAGTTTTCCGATTTTCTGCATTTTTCACAGTTTTTACAGGGTTGATTAAAGACAAGTCATTTGCAGATGTGTTGGATTCTGAATTTGTAAATGAAAAACATTCACCTTTTTTGCACGTGTGGAATCTGGGTATCAGACGTGCTTGGAGCAGTGGAATTTTATGGTTGGGCACTTTCATTTACAAGTTGGTCGATCATGTTATGAAGAATTGCATTCTCAAAGTCAAAAATGATGGATCTATGGACAAGTTCATGTTCAACTAATTCAAGATGTCGCTATAGATCTATATGAGGGATATAGATGCGAGGCTCGGGTGGGGAGTCCATGATTGATGGCAAGGACTCCATTTCTGATTGAGAGTAACTTCGGAAGTAGTCATCAAAGAATGTGGGTTTGAAAACTTCGGTTATGTATGAATGATTTAGGCTTTCGTAGTCATATGAGGTTGAAGCTCTATTTGTGATACGTCTCTTGTGTTCCTCCTCGGCGAGTTCGTTGACTTGTCCAACGAATACCATCTTCTCTGTTAACCCCAAATTCATGCTTTCGAAGTCATATAGTTGTTTAGCACTTATCTTATCACTTATGTGTGGATTAACGTAACCTAAACCTTCATATGTCCATTTTGAGAATTTAACATCCTTAGGTTTGTTTAGAAAAATGGTTTGTGCATTTTGGTCTCGTTTAATTAACAAGTCTTCGAGATCTTTTATTTTTGAGTATAGCTGACATCATCCTTTTTGTAAAAATCTGAAATCTTCTTCAACTGAGATCTTGGCCGCTTTTAAGTTGTGAATGATTACCTCATTTTCGCTTCTTAAGGTGTTCAGTTCATTTTCTTTTGCAGTTAACTCCGATTGAAGATTGTCTAAGTGATTGATTTTTGATTTTACCTTTCCAGAGACACCTGCATCATCAGTCTGAGCTTCTTCAAATTCATCATCATCAGCAGCTTCATTATCACCCTCATCATCTGAGGAACCCTCATCTTGAGCCATCAAACAGAAGTGTGCTTGATCAGATCCATCATCATCCATCATCATCTGAATCATCAGTATCGGTCAGGAATTGATCTTCTTCTACCAGCATTTCTCTCCCACTCTCCTTTTTCTTGGTCAACCGTAGTTTGTTCCTGTAGTATTCGGCATCCTCAGTCTTCGGTTTTCTGCAATCTTTAATAAAATTCCCCGTTCAACCACAGTTGTAACATTTCTTTTCCTCCTCCTGAGGCTCTACGGGTTTTTCAATCCTTCTCTTCTCTTCAGATACATTTCCCTCACTTTTCCTTGGCCCTTATGTGTATCGTTGTCTGTTGTTGGTCTTTCCATGCTTGTTTTGGAAAGCTCTTGTAATCAGTGACATGGCTTTCAGTACAACATCCTTCTCTGAGATCTCTAGCTCTCCTTCCGATGAGTCGGAGTCTACCACAACTTGCTTACCCTTGATGGCTCTCGCGGTCTTCGTTCAGCCACTAGTGCAACCGGGTCAGATGGTTGCTTCATTAAAAATTTAGTGATGACCTCACCTTGAAACTGGTTCAAGTCCTCATAGATTGAGTGGTGAGATACCGCTTTGAGATTCCGATTAACATGTTTATACAAACGAACATGTTCACTCCATTCTGGACCAAGAGCATTGATCCAGTTGACATTGATATCCAGATCGGACCTTGTCACCCCGTGGTTTCTCATTTAATTTAACAGTCTGCAGAAACGACTGTGTGTATCATGTAGCAGCTCTCATTCCCTAGCTTTGAATTCTCTGAAAGTGTTAACTAGCTGAGTTTCTCTAATGAACGATCCCTGTTCAGTACCCTACATTTGCTGTTTTACTTCGTCCCAAATTTCTTTGACAGAGGTCAAGCTATCTATTTTGGAATAGATTTCAGCACATAACCCTTGTTTCAAGTAATATTTTGCATCTTTATCGGCGCGTGCACGGTCTCTTTCCTCAGCAGTTAGTTCTGATGGAAGTTTGCGTCTTCTCTCAGCGGCTGTTGGTGGAATGTTATCGAGAACAGCCTCGATAATATTTTCAAAGACGGCATCACCATTTAATATGCTATCTTTCATCATCTTGCCATATTTTAAACTGTGTTCTATAAAGTCCATAAACCGTCCTTTCCATACGTTATATTTGTTTCTGAATAGTACAATAGGTTTAGTGTCTGTGCCAATGGCAAGAATCTCATTACTGGAACTCATCTTTTCTTGGATCTTTCTCCCTGAAGTAAATTGGTTAGTTTGTTTGTGAGAAAAAACTTTCAAATTCGGATGGCTTGAAAATTGCACAACTGTCGGATGGTCCGAAAGTCGGATAGAAAAATGATGCGACTGTCGGATAGTTTGTTTTGTTGGATTGTGCTTATGTGACTTATGTGACTGTCGGATTTTCATACGACTGTCGGATGAACTTTCAAGCATCGGATGACTTTTGAAAGTCGGATGAGTTAAGTGTCGTATGAAGCAAAAGTTGGATGAATTTTGAATCAAGTGTCAGATGACTTTTAAGTTGAAAGTCGCATGAACTTTACGTCAAGTATCGGATGACTTTTAAATTTAAGAGTCTGATGAACTTTGAGTAGTGTCGGATGACTTTTAAGTTAAAAGTCGGATGAACTTTCCTCGGCAATAGTCGGATGAACGAAAGGTCGCACGACTGTCGGATGGGATAATAATCCAAAAACTTATAGGTTTGTACTATATTATCGAGCAGACTGCTGATTTTGCCTAAAACACACTAAAAATTCACTAAGCTTTTGCTTTGACCTTCCTTATCAGTAAAAACACTTACCCTTACTAATTTCAACCCAAAACAACAACAAATTCTTTAAAATTTTGATGAAACAGTGAAAAACTTCAAGAACTTCAAGAACAAGAAAGTTTCAAAAAGACAACCCAAATGTTGTTTGTTTGTTCTAAAAATACTAGAAAAGGTTTTATCTTTCTAAAATACTTATAAGAGATAACAAATAACTTTAAAAAAAACAAGAAGTTTTGAGTAAGTGGGTTTTTGGCTTCCAAAGCTCTCATGTAAACAAGAAAATGAGCAGCTCCTGGGTTTTGTTTCTCACTCAAAGATGTTACTTTCAGGTAATGTTGAACCAATCCAGTAGGGAGTTAGCTCTGATACCAATTGAAAGTCCTTTGATTGTGAAGAAGATGAGTTACTAGAGAATACTTGAACAAAAGATGATGAAGTTTATGTAGAACAAGTATGAACACTTTGCAAGCAACTTGAAGAATCTCTTTGTATTACTTTGAACGTTGAGAAAGCAGATATTACAATATGGCAAAGGTTGCCTTGCAAACTAGGTTTGCAAGGCTATAAATATAAAAGCCACATGGGCCCAAAACTAATTAACTAAACTAGACTAAGAATTACATAAGGAAAGTGAGCCAAGCCCATAACACTAACTAGTCTAGAATAATACATAGTTTAATTGCAACAAAATTAACTCAAGGCTAACAAACAAATAAGTATCCAACATAAGCGTGTCAAGGAAACGAACGAGGTGGATTCTATCATGCTCTCCTCGATGATTCCTGAGCTCCAGAAGCAAATGGAACATCTAGGGGCATATGATATGCTTAGCAAGCTGAAGGAAATGTTTCAACAACAGGCTAAGCTAGAGCGCTTCAAATGCCTAAAGTCCCTATTCGACTGCCACATGAAAGAGGGTGGAACTATGAGTGTTCACGTGCTTAAGATGAAAGCATTGGTTGATTGCTTGGAGAGGTTGGGGTTTCCATTAGGGAAGGAGTTAGCGGTGGATGTTATCCTCCGTTCACTACCCAGTTCCTTTTCACAATTTGTGTGGAACTACCATGTTCATGGTATGGATAAGTCCCTAATGGAGCTTCACGGAATGTTAAAGACCGTTGAGTCTGACATCTCCAAGAAGCCATCCTCGTCCAAATCCGTCCTAGCTATCCAGGGAGACGGAACCAAAAGAAAAGGCGCTCCTCCTTCTAAGGGAAAGGGAAAGGGGAAGGTTGCCAAACCTAACCTAATTCCGGCCCCAAAGGGTAAGGGGAAGGTCGTGATGGTTCCACCAGCCGAGCACACTGTGGAAGCCGTGTGCTTCCACTAAAAGGAATAGGGGCATTGGCGGCGTTCTTCCCAAAGTACCTTGAGGAGCTCAAGCGGATAAAACCAAAGGGAGCTGGTCACTCATGTATGTTTATGGTTGAACTCCACAACACCGCTACTTCTAACGGCTGGGTTATTGATACCGGTTATGGCACTCATATTTGTAATAATGTGCAGGTGCTAAAAAAAGTAGGGTTCTGGGTGTTGGAGAGCTAGAACTGATCATGCAGAACAAAGAGGTGGTCCCTGTGGAGCGGATTGGGAGTGTTGATCTCACCTTTGCGTCAGGCCTTGCTATTACCTTGTTAAATGTTTGCTTTTCGCCCTGCGTGGCACGAAACATTATTTCCTTTCATGCACTTTACGACGATGATTTCTATTTTTCTTTTGATAATGGAATTATTTCTTGTTTAAAAGATGGTGTTAATTATTTAAATCTTATCTATGTAGTGGTATTTATGAAACTAGTTGTAACACCACACTTTTAGACTTAGAAAATTCTGTAATAATTTGAGTATTTAAACTGCGTGGGTCTGTTTGCAAAATCAAGGTTTACCTGTCCTGTTATTTAACTCATATTTAAAAGTACGCAGCGGAAATTTCAAATAAACAAACCCTAATAAACTATTAAAGTTTACGACAAAAATGATTCGCCGATTATATATACATGTCAAAAATGCCAAATCAAAACATTAGGTGTTACTATATCATACACGACCATTTTGTTTGTGTTTACACAACCTGTGTTCCTTCCCAAAGCATATGTACAAGCCTACAAGTAATCCCAGCTCACCAAGCCCGCTTACTCCTTATCTGTAAAAGAGTAATTATCAACAATATTAGCTATATAAATAGCTAGTGAATACTAACAAGCATGCATTTCAAAAAGGCAAGTTATCAGCAATAAAGCAAGTCATATAGCAGGAATGAGCAAACAATGCTATCCTATCACATAGCGGAGTGCTGACATGTCCAACGAGAGAACTATGTTGCCGGGTTGCAAGTCCAGCTCAAACCACTACCACCGGGGAAATCAGACACTACCATCCGTGCTGGTTTCATCACCTAAGTGAATCATGGTGCTCGTTAAGGAGCCAAGGCTCATTAGGCTTAACCATTCAAGGCATTCATCCCAAGTGCTGAAAGGAACAGTACTCGAGTACCGTTAATCCAGAATCTTAGCCCGAAGGCACTAGATCCAGCCAAAGCTGACAATAATTACATGTTAGTCCGGACATACAGATAGCTCATCAAGAATCCTTTTCAGGAACAAGTGCATGCATGCTCATACATTTAACATATATTCATCAAAATGTGCACATGTACTTAAATACATGTCTTGCACTTCAATTATCAAGGTATCTCATGGATTCTAGTTAAACAAGCATACATATGTTACCCGCAAGCAAGTCTGCACAGACCAGTGTCGATTCCCAGCCCTTGTTTTGGCCATTTTTCAACTCCAAACTTAACCAAATCTTACCAAACCAATTTCCAGCATTCATATATGAACAAGGTATTCAAACTAAGCTAGAAACATCTTTCAAAACACACTTTAACATACAATTCAAGAATTGGGACCAAAATCATCTAATTTGACCCATTTGCATAAATTCTTCAAACTCATCAATAAACATCTCTTTAATTCAAGTTTCTGATTTCTTTAGGCTTAGAATAGGATTAGAAACATGTTGGAATCATTGGTTTCAATTATAGAAACCAATTTGGAGTTTTGACCATTTTGACCTAAATAGTCAAGAATCAAGAAGATGAAGAACAACAGATTAAGAACAGATTTCTAGCTTGATTTTCTGATCAATTCCGGCCCTTGATTACCCCTTTCTTGATTGAGTTCTTCATCTTCAAGCACAAGGAGAGTTGTGAGTGTATGTGTGTTTGTACGTATGAGTGTGTGTGTTGTGTTGGCTGAGATAGATAAACACGAGGGCTAATATTAGTCCTCATTTATCCACAAGGGGGTATTTTGTTCCCCTTTTCAACATACAACGCAAGACACAAATACCCGTTTCGAGTAACGAGGATATTTTTGGAAACCTCGTTTGAAACCATTTAATATTTAATCATTATTATCTATTTTCTTTATTATTTTCAAATTCACATTTTGCTAACCAGTAACATATTTCTTTTGATTACTAAACATATATTCATAATTTAATTCTTTTAAATTAATTCACGTACCAAATGGTGCGCACGAATAGGCCCGAATTGAGGATGTTACAACTCTACCCCCCTTAAAAAGATTCCGTCCTCGGAATCTACTCAGCTGGAAATAAATGAGGGTAGCATGCCTTCATGTCATCCTCAGTTTCCCATGTCATGTTGGGACCTAGGCTGTGCTTCCATTTGACAAGAACCAGTCTGATCAGCTTTTTACACAACTTCTTTGTCTTTACGTTAAGAATTTCAACTGGCTCCTCTACAAGACGTTTAGCTGAATCAACCTTCAGCTCTTGCAGTGGTAGAACTTGATCTTCATCGACTTTACACTTTCTCAGATAGCATACATTGAAAGTGTTGTGAATACCAGATAGCTCAGGAGGCAATTCAAGAGATACAGTCTGCTCGTTGACCTTCCGGATAATCCTGAATGAACCAATATAACGTGGACTCAGCTTACCCTTACGTCCAAACCGAATTACCCCCTTCTAAGGAGATACCTTCAAGAATACCCTATCGCCTTCACAGAATTCAACAGGTCGGCGCTTTGGTTCTGCATAAAACTTTTGACGATCACGAGCTGCTTTCAATTTCTCCAGAGCTATTTTAACCTTATCTGAAGTAATCTGCACAATTTCGGGTCCGGCATACCGCTTCTCACCCGGTTCAAGCCAACAAGTGGGAGTGCGACAATGCCTCCTGTATAACATCTCATAAGGTGGCATCCCGATACTAGAATGATAAGAGTTATTATAAGCAAACTCTATCAATGGGAGATGAGAATCCCAAGAACCACCATATTCGAGCATGCATGCCCGCAACATATCTTCCAAATTCTGAATTGTTCTTTCAGACTGACCATCCGTTTGTGGATGATAAGCAATACTCAGATGAACCCGTGTACCAAGCTCACGTTGTAAGCTTTAACAGAAATTTGACACGAAACGAGAGTCACGGTCAGAAACAATAGAACAAGGTAAACCGTGACGAGTGACAATCTCGTTAATATAGAGTTGAGTTATGCTTGTCAATAATGCAGATTCGTTTGTAGCAAGAAAATGAGCACTCTTAGTCAATCAGTCAACTATGACCCAAATCAAGTTGTGCCCTCTAAGCGTCTTGGGTAACTTGGTAACAAAATCCATAGTAATATGATCCCACTTCCACTCTGGAATATCGAGTTGTTGCAGATTGCCATAAGGCCTTTGATGCTCAGTTTTGACCTGTGCACAGATTTGACACTTCTCCACGAATGAAGCAATATCTCTTTTAAGTGTAGGCCACCAATAAAGCTTTTTGAGATCATAATACATCTTGGTTATACCTGGGTGAATAGACAACCTGGAATTATGTGCTTCCTGTAATATCAGATCACGGTTGTCTCCAATAAATGGTACCCAGATTCGAGATTGAAAAGTCTTCAAACCTTGGCTATCATCAATAAGCTGATCTTTCAGCTTTCTCATAGTCTCTGCCTTCAGATTCTCCCCGTGTAGAGCCAGTTGGTGTGCTTCCCTTAATTTGGAAATAATATCAGGAACCACAGTAAGCTTCGTGAACTTGGCTTCAGTTGAAACCCCTTTTCTGCTCAAGGTATCAGCTACTACAATAGCCTTGCCTGAATGATAACGGATTTCACAATCATAGTCTTTAATCAACTCAATCCAACGTCATTGCCTCATATTGAGTTCTTTCTGAGAAAAGACATATTGCAAGCTTTTATGATCCATACATATAACACATTTTGTGCCATATAAGTAATGCCTCCACAGCTTCAATGCAAATACAACTACTACGAGTTCAAGATCATGTGTTGGGTAGTTCTTTTCATGTGGTTTTAATTGCCTTGAAGCATAGGCAATAAACTTGTCGCGTTGCATTAGAACACAACCCAAACTAGAATAAGAAGCATCACAATATACTATGAAATCCTCCGACCCGTTTGGCAGAGTAAGAATCGGAGCTTCACAGAGTAACCGCTTTAAAGTTTGAAAGGATTGCTCCTGTGCATCAGACCACACATAAGCAACATCCTTCCGTGTCAATTTAGTAAGAGGACCGGCGAGTTTAGAAAAATCGCGAATAAATCGCCGATAATAGCCAGCAAGACCAAGGAAACTCTTGATCTCTGTAGGAGTTTTAGGCACCTCCCAGTTCATCACCACCTCTATTTTATCAAGATCTACTTTTACACCTTCCCTGCAGATAACATGACCAAGAAAATGCACTTCTCGAAGCCAGAACTCACATTTAGAAAACTTGGCATAGAGTTGTTCTCGCTTAAGAGTTTCTAGAACTTGTCGAAGATGTGATTCATGTTCAGCTTCAGTCTTGGAATAGATCAAGATATCATCAATAAATACTATCACAAATTTGTCTAGAAACGGACGACAAATTCGATTCATTAGATCCATAAAGATAGCTGGTGCATTGGTAGAGCCGAATGGCATCACCAAGAATTCAAAATGACCGTAGCGTGTACGGAAAGCCGTCTTCGGAATATCTTCTGCTTGTACCCGTACTTGATGGTACCCTGATCGGAGATCGATTTTAGAAAAGCACGTTGCTCCCTGCAATTGATCAAATAAGTCATCTATGCGCGGGATTGGGTATTTATTCTTTATAGTTCGCTTGTTAAGCTCCCTATAATCTATGCACATACGCATAGTCCCATCCTTCTTCTTGACAAAAAGAACTGGAGCTCCCCAAGGTGAAGAGCTCGGGCGTATGAAGCCCTTGTCAAGCAGTTCTTGTATCTGATTCATCATCTCGCGGATTTCAGAAGATGCGAGACGATACGGAGCTTTAGCCACTGGAGTAGCTCTGGGAACAAGATCAATCTTGTAATCTACATCCCTGACTGGAGGTAGTCCGCGTAGTTCATCCGGAAAGACTTCAGGATATTCTGACACTACCTTGATATGTTCAATTGGTTGTTTCTCCATCTGAGTATTAATAACATAAGCAAAATAGGAGACACAACCTTTTGTGACAGATTTCTGAGCTTGAATCACTGAAATGATAGGAATATCAGACTCCCGTCCTTCTCCCCTCGCTATAGCATAAGACCCGTCGATTAGAGGAAACCTGATAATCTTCTTGGAACATATAATCTCAGCATCTCTACTGCTAAGCCAATCCATTCCGATCACAGCATCGAATCCCGCGATAGGCATAATAAGGAATGAAATTGAAAAGCAATGCCCATCGATAAAAACAAGTGCTACCGGGACTTTCTCGGTAACATGAACTACTTTACCGTCAGCCACTTCTACTTTAATCGGATCAGTTAATGAAATAACAGGTAGTTGCAGCTTCTTACCACAAGATATGGAAATAAAAGAATAAGTAGCTCCAGTATCAAATAATATACATGCTGGGGTAGATTCAATAAGAAAAGTACCCGTGATCACATCACCTGCAGCTTTGGCCTCTTCGTCCGTCATCTGGAACGCACGCCCTTTTGCACGTGGGGCGCCGTCTTTCTTCTGCTCAGTGGATGATCCACCGGCTCGGGTACTTGGACTTTTAGGGCATTGGGCTATTCTGTGCCCCGATTGATGACATCTGAAGCATACATCATCCTTGTACCTGCATTCCTCCACTGAATGCCCTTTGGTTCCACACCTGGCACACCTTCTGGTTGCCTTAGAACAATCACCATAATGGTAGGTGCGACATGCATTGCACCACGGGCTATCTGGTTTAGTCTTCTTGGAGTCACCTGTTTTGGTACCTGCAGAAGATTGTCCTTTTGCAGGACTTGGGTTAGAAGAGGATTGAAATTTCCTCTTGCTGCTGCCCTCTGCAGATTCACCTCTACACTGGATGCGATCACCATCCATCTGTCTTGCTATCTCAAAAGCTTTATCCAGATCAGCTGCTGCTCGGACATGTGCCCGAAACTCGAGTGGTAATGTGGCAACAAATTTCCTAATCTTCAGGTTTTCATCAATAAGCAAATGAGGTACAAACCTCATTTTATCAGTGAAAGCACCTATATGTTGCTCCATGGATTTATCTCCCTTTCGGAGATTATTAAACTCGCGTTCCAGCCGCTCCATGTCGTATTCAGTGCAGTACTTCTTCTGCACCTTCTCTGAGAATTGCTCCCAAGACAGAGCTTCCAGTACCTCTTTTCTAACTGAGGCCTTGACCGTATCCCACCAAAATATGGCATGGCCCTTCAGCATCCTGACTGCATACCTGAAGCGGTATTCAGCTTCGCATTCACACGATTCAAAGGCCTGCTCCGTCTCACGAAGCCACCTCATAGTAACCACGGGGTCATCACTCCCCTCAAAAGTAGGTGGTTTGCAAGTCAAAAATTTCTTGAAAGAACAAGGCTTGCGTGGTGCTTTACCCAGAGCCGAGTTAAATAATAGCTCCTTTGCAACACGGAGCTCTTCCTCAAGGCGTCGGATATATTCTTGTTGTACATTATCGGCTGGAGCACCCTCAGTATGGTGCTGAGACTGCGCGTCTCCAGCCTGTTGTGGTATATGGGAGGCCTCGTCCTCCATTTCCTTTAATGCCTGTTCAGTTGCATCACGTGGTGCAGACATCTCTATCGATTTGCTATAAGAAAGAAAGGTATTCATTATAGCATTTGTACTTGTATTCCAACATATAGACTTAACTATTAACAATCCTTAATCATATAAAACTCATACTCAATTCTCTTTACCCAATAAGGAATACTTCAGAATGGTCGAGCCGAGTTTGAGACTGAATACTCTTTCAAGTACCCAATTCCCTCAAACTTAGGCTCTGATACCTAACTTGTAACACCACACTTTTAGACTTAGAAAATTCTGTAATAATTTGAGTTTTTAAACTGCGTGGGTCTGTTTGCAAAATCAAGGTTTACCAGTCCTATTATTTAACTCATATTTAAAAGTACGCAGCGGAAATTTCAAATAAACAAGCCCTAATAAACTATTAAAGTTTACTACAAAAATGATTCGCTGATTATATATACATGTCAAAAATGCCAAATCAAAACATTAGGTGTTACTATATCATACACGACCATTTTGTTTGTGTTTACACAACCTGTGTTCCTTCCCAAAGCATATGTACAAGCCTACAAGTAATCCCAGCTCACCAAGCCCGCTTAATCCTTATCTGTAAAAGAGTAATTATCAACAATATTAGCTATATAAATAGCTAGTGAATACTAACAAGCATGCATTTCAAAAAGGCAAGTTATCAGCAATAAAGCAAGTCATATAGCAGGAATGAGCAAACAATGCTATCCTATCACATAGCGGAGTGCTGACATCTCCAACGAGTGAACTATGTTGCCGGGTTGCAAGTCCAGCTCAAACCACTACCACCGGGGAAATCAGACACTACCATCCGTGCTGGTTTCATCACCTAAGTGAATCACGGTGCTCGTTAAGGAGCCAAGGCTCATTAGGCTTAACCATTCTAGGCATTCACCCCAAGTGCTGAAAGGAACAGTACTCGAGTACCGTTAATCCAGAATCTTAGCCCGAAGGCACTAGATCCAGCCGAAGCTGACAATAATTACATGTTAGTCCGGACATACAGATAGCTCATCAAGAATCCTTTTCAGGAACAAGTGCATGCATGCTCATACATATAACATATATTCATCAAAATGTGCACATGTACTTAAATACATGTCTTTCACTTCAATTATCAAGGTATCTCATGGATTCTAGTTAAACTAGCATACATAAGTTACCCGCAAGCAAGTCTGCACAGACCAGTGTCGATTCCCAGCCCTTGTTTTGGCCATTTTTCAACTCCAAACTTAACCAAATGTTACCAAACCAATTTCCAACATTCATATATGAACAAGGTATTCAAACTAAGCTAGAAACATCTTTCAAAACACACTTTAACATACAATTCAAGAATTGGGACCAAAATCATCTAATTTGACCCATTTGCATAAATTCTTCAAACTCATCAATAAACATCTCTTTAATTCAAGTTTCTGATTTCTTTAGGCTTAGAATAGGATTAGAAACATGTTGGAATCATTGGTTTCAATTATAGAAACCAATTTGGAGTTTTGACCATTTTGACCTAAATAGTCAAGAACAAGAACAAGGTGGAATCATGGAGAAGAACTTACAAGAATCAAGAAGATGAAGAACAACAGATTAAGAACAGATTTCTAGCTTGATTTTCTGATCAATTCCGGCCCTTGATTACCCCTTTCTTGATTGAGTTCTTCTTCTTCAAGCACAAGGAGAGTTGTGAGTGTATGTGTGTTTGTACGTATGAGTGTGTGTGTTGTGTTGGCTGAGATAGATAAACACGAGGGCTAATATTAGTCCTCATTTATCCACAAGGGGGTATTTTGTTCCCCTTTTCAACATACAACGCAAGACACAAATACCCGTTTCGAGTAACGAGGATATTTTTGGAAACCTCGTTTGAAACCATTTAATATTTAATCATTATTATCTATTTTCTTTATTATTTTCAAATTCACATTTTGCTAACCAGTAACATATTTCTTTTGATTACTAAACATATATTCATAATTTAATTCTTTTAAATTAATTCACGTACCAAATGGTGCGCACGAATAGGCCCGAATTGAGGATGTTACAACTCTACCCCCCTTAAAAAGATTCCGTCCTCGGAATCTACTCAGCTGGAAATAAATGAGGGTAGCATGCCTTCATGTCATCCTCAGTTTCCCATGTCATGTTGGGACCTAGGCTGTGCTTCCATTTGACAAGAACCAGTCTGATCAGCTTTTTACACAACTTCTTTGTCTTTACGTTAAGAATTTCAACTGGCTCCTCTACAAGACGTTTAGCTGAATCAACCTTCAGCTCTTGCAGAGGTAGAACTTGATCTTCATCGACTTTACACTTTCTCAGATAGCATACATTGAAAGTGTTGTGAATACCAGATAGCTCAGGAGGCAATTCAAGAGATACAGTCTGCTCGTTGACCTTCCGGATAATCCTGAATGAACCAATATAACGTGGACTCAGCTTACCCTTACGTCCAAACCGAATTACCCCCTTCTAAGGAGATACCTTCAAGAATACCCTATCGCCTTCACAGAATTCAACAGGTCGGCGCTTTGGTTCTGCATAAAACTTTTGACGATCACGAGCTGCTTTCATTTTCTCCAGAGCTATTTTAACCTTATCTGAAGTAATCTGCACAATTTCGGGTCCGGCATACCGCTTCTCACCCGGTTCAAGCCAACAAGTGGGAGTGCGACAATGCCTCCTGTATAACATCTCATAAGGTGGCATCCCGATACTAGAATGATAAGAGTTATTATAAGCAAACTCTATCAATGGGAGATGAGAATCCCAAGAACCACCATATTCGAGCATGCATGCCCGCAACATATCTTCCAAATTCTGAATTGTTCTTTCAGACTGACCATCCGTTTGTGGATGATAAACAATACTCAGATGAACCCGTGTACCAAGCTCACGTTGTAAGCTTTAACAGAAATTGGACACGAAACGAGAGTCACGGTCAGAAACAATAGAACAAGGTAAACCGTGACGAGTGACAATCTCGTTAATATAGAGTTGAGTTATGCTTGTCAATAATGCAGATTCGTTTGTAGCAAGAAAATGAGCACTCTTAGTCAATCAGTCAACTATGACCCAAATCAAGTTGTGCCCTCTAAGCGTCTTGGGTAACTTGGTAACAAAATCCATAGTAATATGATCCCACTTCCACTCTGGAATATCGAGTTGTTGCAGATTGCCATAAGGCCTTTGATGCTCAGTTTTGACCTGTGCACAGATTTGACACTTCTCCACGAATGAAGCAATATCTCTTTTAAGTGTAGGCCACCAATAAAGCTTTATGAGATCATAATACATCTTGGTTATACCTGGGTGAATAGACAACCTGGAATTATGTGCTTCCTGTAATATCAGATCACGGTTGTCTCCAATAAATGGTACCCAGATTCGAGATTGAAAAGTCTTCAAACCTTGGCTATCATCAATAAGCTGATCTTTCAGCTTTCTCATAGTCTCTGCCTTCAGATTCTCCCCGTGTAGAGCCAGTTGGTGTGCTTCCCTTAATTTGGAAATAATATCAGGAACCACAGTAAGCTTCGTGAACTTGGCTTCAGTTGAAACCCCTTTTCTGCTCAAGGTATCAGCTACTACAATAGCCTTGCCTGAATGATAACGGATTTCACAATCATAGTCTTTAATCAACTCAATCCAACGTCATTGCCTCATATTGAGTTCTTTCTGAGAAAAGACATATTGCAAGCTTTTATGATCCATACATATAACACATTTTGTGCCATATAAGTAATGCCTCCACAGCTTCAATGCAAATACAACTACTACGAGTTCAAGATCATGTGTTGGGTAGTTCTTTTCATGTGGTTTTAATTGCCTTGAAGCATAGGCAATAAACTTGTCGCGTTGCATTAGAACACAACCCAAACTAGAATAAGAAGCATCACAATATACTATGAAATCCTCCGACCCGTTTGGCAGAGTAAGAATCGGAGCTTCACAGAGTAACCGCTTTAATGTTTGAAAGGATTGCTCCTGTGCATCAGACCACACATAAGCAACATCCTTCCGTGTCAATTTAGTAAGAGGACCGGCGAGTTTAGAAAAATCGCGAATAAATCGCCGATAATAGCCAGCAAGACCAAGGAAACTCTTGATCTCTGTAGGAGTTTTAGGCACCTCCCAGTTCATCACCACCTCTATTTTATCAAGATCTACTTTTACACCTTCCCTGCAGATAACATGACCAAGAAAATGCACTTCTCGAAGCCAGAACTCACATTTAGAAAACTTGGCATAGAGTTGTTCTCGCTTAAGAGTTTCTAGAACTTGTCGAAGATGTGATTCATGTTCAGCTTCAGTCTTGGAATAGATCAAGATATCATCAATAAATACTATCACAAATTTGTCTAGAAACGGACGACAAATTCGATTCATTAGATCCATAAAGATAGCTGGTGCATTGGTAGAGTCGAATGGCATCACCAAGAATTCAAAATGACCGTAGCGTGTACGGAAAGCCGTCTTCGGAATATCTTCTGCTTGTACCCGTACTTGATGGTACCCTGATCGGAGATCGATTTTAGAAAAGCACGTTGCTCCCTGCAATTGATCAAATAAGTCATCTATGCGCGGGATTGGGTATTTATTCTTTATAGTTTGCTTGTTAAGCTCCCTATAATCTATGCACATACGCATAGTCCCATCCTTCTTCTTGACAAAAAGAACTGGAGCTCCCCAAGGTGAAGAGCTCGGGCGTATGAAGCCCTTGTCAAGCAGTTCTTGTATCTGATTCATCATCTCGCGGATTTCAGAAGATGCGAGACGATACGGAGCTTTAGCCACTGGAGTAGCTCCGGGAACAAGATCAATCTTGTAATCTACATCCCTGACTGGAGGTAGTCCGCGTAGTTCATCCGGAAAGACTTCAGGATATTCTGACACTACCTTGATATGTTCAATTGGTTGTTTCTCCATCTGAGTATTAATAACATAAGCAAAATAGGAGACACAACCTTTTGTGACAGATTTCTGAGCTTGAATCACTGAAATGATAGGAATATCAGACTCCCGTCCTTCTCCCCTCGCTATAGCATAAGACCCGTCGATTAGAGGAAACCTGATAATCTTCTTGGAACATATAATCTCAGCATCTCTACTGCTAAGCCAATCCATTCCGATCACAGCATCGAATCCCGCGATAGGCATAATAAGGAATGAAATTGAAAAGCAATGCCCATCGATAAAAACAAGTGCTACCGGGACTTTCTCGGTAACATGAACTACTTTACCGTCAGCCACTTCTACTTTAATCGGATCAGTTAATGAAATAACAGGTAGTTGCAGCTTCTTACCACAAGATATGGAAATAAAAGAATAAGTAGCTCCAGTATCAAATAATATACATGCTGGGGTAGATTCAATAAGAAAAGTACCCGTGATCACATCACCTGCAGCTTTGGCCTCTTCGTCCGTCATCTGGAACGCACGCCCTTTTGCACGTGGGGCGCCGTCTTTCTTCTGCTCAGTGGATGATCCACCGGCTCGGGTACTTGGACTTTTAGGGCATTGGGCTATTCTGTGCCCCGATTGATGACATCTGAAGCATACATCATCCTTGTACCTGCATTCCTCCACTGAATGCCCTTTGGTTCCACACCTGGCACACCTTCTGGTTGCCTTAGAACAATCACCATAATGGTAGGTGCGACATGCATTGCACCACGGGCTATCTGGTTTAGTCTTCTTGGAGTCACCTGTTTTGGTACCTGCAAAAGATTGTCCTTTTGCAGGACTTGGGTTAGAAGAGGATTGAAATTTCCTCTTGCTGCTGCCCTCTGCAGATTCACCTCTACACTGGATGAGATCACCATCCATCTGTCTTGCTATCTCAAAAGCTTTATCCAGATCAGCTGCTGCTCGGACATGTGCCCGAAACTCGAGTGGTAATGTGGCAACAAATTTCCTAATCTTCAGGTTTTCATCAATAAGCAAATGAGGTACAAACCTCATTTTATCAGTGAAAGCACCTATATGTTGCTCCATGGATTTATCTCCCTTTCGGAGATTATTAAACTCGCGTTCCAGCCGCTCCATGTCGTATTCAGTGCAGTACTTCTTCTGCACCTTCTCTGAGAATTGCTCCCAAGACAGAGCTTCCAGTACCTCTTTTCTAACTGAGGCCTTGACCGTATCCCACCAAAATATGGCATGGCCCTTCAGCATCCTGACTGCATACCTGAAGCGGTATTCAGCTTCGCATTCACACGATTCAAAGGCCTGCTCCGTCTCACGAAGCCACCTCATAGTAACCACGGGGTCATCACTCCCCTCAAAAGTAGGTGGTTTGCAAGTCAAAAATTTCTTGAAAGAACAAGGCTTGCGTGGTGCTTTACCCAGAGCCGAGTTAAATAATAGCTCCTTTGCAACACGGAGCTCTTCCTCAAGGCGTCGGATATATTCTTGTTGTACATTATCGGCTGGAGCACCCTCAGTATGGTGCTGAGACTGCGCGTCTCCAGCCTGTTGTGGTATATGGGAGGCCTCGTCCTCCATTTCCTTTAATGCCTGTTCAGTTGCATCACGTGGTGCAGACATCTCTATCGATTTGCTATAAGAAAGAAAGGTATTCATTATAGCATTTGTACTTGTATTCCAACATATAGACTTAACTATTAACAATCCTTAATCATATAAAACTCATACTCAATTCTCTTTACCCAATAAGGAACACTTCAGAATGGTCGAGCCGAGTTTGAGACTGAATACTCTTTCAAGTACCCAATTCCCTCAAACTTAGGCTCTGATACCTAACTTGTAACACCACACTTTTAGACTTAGAAAATTCTGTAATAATTTGAGTTTTTAAACTGCGTGGGTCTGTTTGCAAAATCAAGGTTTACCAGTCCTATTATTTAACTCATATTTAAAAGTACGCAGCGGAAATTTCAAATAGACAAGCCCTAATAAACTATTAAAGTTTACTACAAAAATGATTCGCTGATTATATATACATGTCAAAAATGCCAAATCAAAACATTAGGTGTTACTATATCATACACGACCATTTTGTTTGTGTTTACACAACCTGTGTTCCTTCCCAAAGCATATGTACAAGCCTACAAGTAATCCCAGCTCACCAAGCCCGCTTAATCCTTATCTGTAAAAGAGTAATTATCAACAATATTAGCTATATAAATACCTAGTGAATACTAACAAGCATGCATTTCAAAAAGGCAAGTTATCAGCAATAAAGCAAGTCATATAGCAGGAATGAGCAAACAATGCTATCCTATCACATAGCGGAGTGCTGACATCTCCAACGAGTGAACTATGTTGCCGGGTTGCAAGTCCAGCTCAAACCACTACCACCGGGGAAATCAGACACTACCATCCGTGCTGGTTTCATCACCTAAGTGAATCACGGTGCTCGTTAAGGAGCCAAGGCTCATTAGGCTTAACCATTCAAGGCATTCACCCTAAGTGCTGAAAGGAACAGTACTCGAGTACCGTTAATCCAGAATCTTAGCCCGAAGGCACTAGATCCAGCCGAAGCTGACAATAATTACATGTTAGTCCGGACATACAGATAGCTCATCAAGAATCCTTTTCAGGAACAAGTGCATGCATGCTCATACATATAACATATATTCATCAAAATGTGCACATGTACTTAAATACATGTCTTGCACTTCAATTATCAAGGTATCTCATGGATTCTAGTTAAACTAGCATACATAAGTTACCCGCAAGCAAGTCTGCACAGACCAGTGTCGATTCCCAGCCCTTGTTTTGGCCATTTTTCAACTCCAAACTTAACCAAATGTTACCAAACCAATTTCCAACATTCATATATGAACAAGGTATTCAAACTAAGCTAGAAACATCTTTCAAAACACACTTTAACATACAATTCAAGAATTGGGACCAAAATCATCTAATTTGACCCATTTGCATAAATTCTTCAAACTCATCAATAAACATCTCTTTAATTCAAGTTTCTGATTTCTTTAGGCTTAGAATAGGATTAGAAACATGTTGGAATCATTGGTTTCAATTATAGAAACCAATTTGGAGTTTTGACCATTTTGACCTAAATAGTCAAGAACAAGAACAAGGTGGAATCATGGAGAAGAACTTACAAGAATCAAGAAGATGAAGAACAACTGATTAAGAACAGATTTCTAGCTTGATTTTCTGATCAATTCCGGCCCTTGATTACCCCTTTCTTGATTGAGTTCTTCTTCTTCAAGCACAAGGAGAGTTGTGAGTGTATGTGTGTTTGTACGTATGAGTGTGTGTGTTGTGTTGGCTGAGATAGATAAACACGAGGGCTAATATTAGTCCTCATTTATCCACAAGGGGGTATTTTGTTCCCCTTTTCAACATACAACGCAAGACACAAATACCCGTTTCGAGTAACGAGGATATTTTTGGAAACCTCGTTTGAAACCATTTAATATTTAATCATTATTATCTATTTTCTTTATTATTTTCAAATTCACATTTTGCTAACCAGTAACATATTTCTTTTGATTACTAAACATATATTCATAATTTAATTCTTTTAAATTAATTCACGTACCAAATGGTGCGCACGAATAGGCCCGAATTGAGGATGTTACAACTCTACCCCCCTTAAAAAGATTCCGTCCTCGGAATCTACTCAGCTGGAAATAAATGAGGGTAGCATGCCTTCATGTCATCCTCAGTTTCCCATGTCATGTTGGGACCTAGGCTGTGCTTCCATTTGACAAGAACCAGTCTGATCAGCTTTTTACACAACTTCTTTGTCTTTACGTTAAGAATTTCAACTGGCTCCTCTACAAGACGTTTAGCTGAATCAACCTTCAGCTCTTGCAGAGGTAGAACTTGATCTTCATCGACTTTACACTTTCTCAGATAGCATACATTGAAAGTGTTGTGAATACCAGATAGCTCAGGAGGCAATTCAAGAGATACAGTATGCTCGTTGACCTTTCGGATAATCCTGAATGAACCAATATAACGTGGACTCAGCTTACCCTTACGTCCAAACCGAATTACCCCCTTCTAAGGAGATACCTTCAAGAATACCCTATCGCCTTCACAGAATTCAACAGGTCGGCGCTTTGGTTCTGCATAAAACTTTTGACGATCACGAGCTGCTTTCAATTTCTCCAAAGCTATTTTAACCTTATCTGAAGTAATCTGCACAATTTCAGGTCCGGCATACCGCTTCTCACCCGGTTCAAGCCAACAAGTGGGAGTGCGACAACGCCTCCTGTATAACATCTCATAAGGTGGCATCCCGATACTAGAATGATAAGAGTTATTATAAGCAAACTCTATCAATGGGAGATGAGAATCCCAAGAACCACCATATTCGAGCATGCATGCCCGCAACATATCTTCCAAATTCTGAATTGTTCTTTCAGACTGACCATCCGTTTGTGGATGATAAGCAATACTCAGATGAACCCGTGTACCAAGCTCACGTTGTAACCTTTAACAGAAATTTGACACGAAACGAGAGTCACGGTCAGAAACAATAGAACAAGGTAAACCGTGACGAGTGACAATCTCGTTAATATAGAGTTGAGTTATGCTTGTCAATAATGCAGATTCGTTTGTAGCAAGAAAATGAGCACTCTTAGTCAATCAGTCAACTATGACCCAAATCAAGTTGTGCCCTCTAAGCGTCTTGGGTAACTTGGTAACAAAATCCATAGTAATATGATCCCACTTCCACTCTGGAATATCGAGTTGTTGCAGATTGCCATAAGGCCTTTGATGCTCAGTTTTGACCTGTGCACATATTTGACACTTCTCCACGAATGAAGCAATATCTCTTTTAAGTGTAGGCCACCAATAAAGCTTTTTGAGATCATAATACATCTTGGTTATACCTGGGTGAATAGACAACCTGGAATTATGTGCTTCCTGTAATATCAGATCACGGTTGTCTCCAATAAATGGTACCCAGATTCGAGATTGAAAAGTCTTCAAACCTTGGCTGTCATCAATAAGCTGATCTTTCAGCTTTCTCATAGTCTCTGCCTTCAGATTCTCCTCGTGTAGAGCCAGTTGGTGTGCTTCCTTCAATTTGGAAATAATATCAGGAACCACAGTAAGCTTCGTGAACTTGGCTTCAGGTGAAACCCCTTTTCTGCTCAGGCATCAGCTACTACAATAGCCTTGCCTGAATGATAACGGATTTCACAATCATAGTCTTTAATCAACTCAATCCAACGTCATTGCCTCATATTGAGTTCTTTCTGAGAAAAGACATATTGCAAGCTTTTATGATCCATACATATAACACATTTTGTGCCATATAAGTAATGCCTCCACAGCTTCAATGCAAATACAACTGCTACGAGTTCAAGATCATGTGTTGGGTAGTTCTTTTCATGTGGTTTTAATTGCCTTGAAGCATAGGCAATAAACTTGTCGCGTTGCATTAGAACACAACCCAAACTAGAATAAGAAGCATCACAATATACTATGAAATCCTCCGACCCGTTTGGCAGAGTAAGAATCGGAGCTTCACAGAGTAACCGCTTTAAAGTTTGAAAGGACTGCTCCTGTGCATCAGACCACACATAAGCAACATCCTTCCGTGTCAATTTAGTAAGAGGACCGGCGAGTTTAGAAAAATCGCGAATAAATCGCCGATAATAGCCAGCAAGACCAAGGAAACTCTTGATCTCTGTAGGAGTTTTAGGCACCTCCCAGTTCATCACCACCTCTATTTTATCAAGATCTACTTTTACACCTTCCCTGCAGATAACATGACCAAGAAAATGCACTTCTCGAAGCCAGAACTCACATTTAGAAAACTTGGCATAGAGTTGTTCTCGCTTAAGAGTTTCTAGAACTTGTCAAAGATGTGATTCATGTTCAGCTTCAGTCTTGGAATAGATCAAGATATCATCAATAAATACTATCACAAATTTGTCTAGAGACGGACGACAAATTCGATTCATTAGATCCATAAAGATAGCTGGTGCATTGGTAGAGCCGAATGGCATCACCAAGAATTCAAAATGACCGTAGCGTGTACGGAAAGCCGTCTTCGGAATATCTTCTGCTTGTACCCGTACTTGATGGTACCCTGATCGGAGATCGATTTTAGAAAAGCACGTTGCTCCCTGCAATTGATCAAATAAGTCATCTATGCGCGGGATTGGGTATTTATTCTTTATAGTTCGCTTGTTAAGCTCCCTATAATCTATGCACATACGCATAGTCCCATCCTTCTTCTTGACAAAAAGAACTGGAGCTCCCCAAGGTGAAGAGCTCGGGCATATGAAGCCCTTGTCAAGCAGTTCTTGTATCTGATTCATCATCCCGCGGATTTCAGAAGATGCGAGACGATACGGAGCTTTAGCCACTGGAGTAGCTCCGGGAACAAGATCAATCTTGTAATCTACATCCCTGACTGGAGGTAGTCCGCGTAGTTCATCCGGAAAGACTTCAGGATATTCTGACACTACCCTGATATGTTCAATTGGTTGTTTCTCCATCTGAGTATTAATAACATAAGCAAAATAGGAGACACAACCTTTTGTGACAGATTTCTGAGCTTGAATCACTGAAATGATAGGAATATCAGACTCCCGTCCTTCTCCCCTCGCTATAGCATAAGACCCGTCGATTAGAGGAAACCTGATAATCTTCTTGGAACATATAATCTCAGCATCTCTACTGCTAAGCCAATCCATTCCGATCACAGCATCGAATCCCGCGATAGGCATAATAAGGAATGAAATTGAAAAGCAATGCCCATCGATAAAAACAAGTGCTACCGGGACTTTCTCGGTAACATGAACTACTTTACCGTCAGCCACTTCTACTTTAATCGGATCAGTTAATGAAATAACAGGTAGTTGCAGCTTCTTACCACAAGATATGGAAATAAAAGAATAAGTAGCTCCAGTATCAAATAATATACATGCTGGGGTAGATTCAATAAGAAAAGTACCCGTGATCACATCACCTGCAGCTTTGGCCTCTTCGTCCGTCATCTGGAACGCACGCCCTTTTGCACGTGGGGCGCCGTCTTTCTTCTGCTCAGTGGATGATCCACCGGCTCGGGTACTTGGACTTTTAGGGCATTGGGCTATTCTGTGCCCCGATTGATGACATCTGAAGCATACATCATCCTTGTACCTGCATTCCTCCACTGAATGCCCTTTGGTTCCACACCTGGCACACCTTCTGGTTGCCTTAGAACAATCACCATAATGGTAGGTGCGACATGGATTGCACCACGGGCTATCTGGTTTAGTCTTCTTGGAGTCACCTGTTTTGGTACCTGCAGAAGATTGTCCTTTTGAAGGACTTGGGTTAGAAGAGGATTGAAATTTCCTCTTGCTGCTGCCCTCTGCAGATTCACCTCTACACTGGATGCGATCACCATCCATCTGTCTTGCTATCTCAAAAGCTTTATCCAGATCAGCTGCTGCTCGGACATGTGCCCGAAACTCGAGTGGTAATGTGGCAACAAATTTCCTAATCTTCAGGTTTTCATCAATAAGCAAATGAGGTACAAACCTCATTTTATCAGTGAAAGCACCTATATGTTGCTCCATGGATTTATCTCCCTTTCGGAGATTATTAAACTCGCGTTCCAGCCGCTCCATGTCGTATTCAGTGCAGTACTTCTTCTGCACCTTCTCTGAGAATTGCTCCCAAGACAGAGCTTCCAGTACCTCTTTTCTAACTGAGGCCTTGACCGTATCCCACCAAAATATGGCATGGCCCTTCAGCATCCTAACTGCATACCTGAAGCGGTATTCAGCTTCGCATTCACACGATTCAAAGGCCTGCTCCGTCTCACGAAGCCACCTCATAGTAACCACGGGGTCATCACTCCCCTCAAAAGTAGGTGGTTTGCAAGTCAAAAATTTCTTGAAAGAACAAGGCTTGCGTGGTGCTTTACCCAGAGCCGAGTTAAATAATAGCTCCTTTGCAACACGGAGCTCTTCCTCAAGGCGTCGGATATATTCTTGTTGTACATTATCGGCTGGAGCACCCTCAGTATGGTGCTGAGACTGCGCGTCTCCAGCCTGTTGTGGTATATGGGAGGCCTCGTCCTCCATTTCCTTTAATGCCTGTTCAGTTGCATCACGTGGTGCAGACATCTCTATCGATTTGCTATAAGAAAGAAAGGTATTCATTATAGCATTTGTACTTGTATTCCAACATATAGACTTAACTATTAACAATCCTTAATCATATAAAACTCATACTCAATTCTCTTTACCCAATAAGGAACACTTCAGAATGGTCGAGCCGAGTTTGAGACTGAATACTCTTTCAAGTACCCAATTCCCTCAAACTTAGGCTCTGATACCTAACTTGTAACACCACACTTTTAGACTTAGAAAATTCTGTAATAATTTGAGTTTTTAAACTGCGTGGGTCTGTTTGCAAAATCAAGGTTTACCTGTCCTATTATTTAACTCATATTTAAAAGTACGCAGCGGAAATTTCAAATAAACAAGCCCTAATAAACTATTAAAGTTTACTACAAAAATGATTCGCCGATTATATATACATGTCAAAAATGCCAAATCAAAACATTAGGTGTTACTATATCATACACGACCATTTTGTTTGTGTTTACACAACCTGTGTTCCTTCCCAAAGCATATGTACAAGCCTACAAGTAATCCCAGCTCACCAAGCCCGCTTAATCCTTATCTGTAAAAGAGTAATTATCAACAATATTAGCTATATAAATAGCTAGTGAATACTAACAAGCATGCATTTCAAAAAGGCAAGTTATCAACAATAAAGCAAGTCATATAGCAGGAATGAGCAAACAATGTTATCCTATCACATAGCGGAGTGCTGACATGTCCAACGAGTGAACTATGTTGCCGGGTTGCAAGTCCAGCTCAAACCACTACCACCGGGGAAATCAGACACTACCATCCGTGCTGGTTTCATCACCTAAGTGAATCACGGTGCTCGTTAAGGAGCCAAGGCTCATTAGGCTTAACCATTCAAGGCATTCACCCCAAGTGCTGAAAAGAACAGTACTCGAGTACCGTTAATCCAGAATCTTAGCCCGAAGGCACTAGATCCAGCCGAAGCTGACAATAATTACATGTTAGTCCGGACATACAGATAGCTCATCAAGAATCCTTTTCAGGAACAAGTGCATGCATGCTCATACATATAACATATATTCATCAAAATGTGCACATGTACTTAAATACATGTCTTGCACTTCAATTATCAAGGTATCTCATGGATTCTAGTTAAACTAGCATACATAAGTTACCCGCAAGCAAGTCTGCACAGACCAGTGTCGATTCCCAGCCCTTGTTTTGGCCATTTTTCAACTCCAAACTTAACCAAATGTTACCAAACCAATTTCCAGCATTCATATATGAACAAGGTATTCAAACTAAGCTAGAAACATCTTTCAAAACACACTTTAACATACAATTCAAGAATTGGGACCAAAATCATATAATTTGACCCATTTGCATAAATTCTTCAAACTCATCAATAAACATCTCTTTAATTCAAGTTTCTGATTTCTTTAGGCTTAGAATAGGATTAGAAACATGTTGGAATCATTGGTTTCAATTATAGAAACCAATTTGGAGTTTTGACCATTTTGACCTAAATAGTCAAGAACAAGAACAAGGTGGAATCATGGAGAAGAACTTACAAGAATCAAGAAGATGAAGAACAACAGATTAAGAACAGATTTCTAGCTTGATTTTCTGATCAATTCCGGCCCTTGATTACCCCATTCTTGATTGAGTTCTTCTTCTTCAAGCACAAGGAGAGTTGTGTGTGTATGTGTGTTTGTACGTATGAGTGTGTGTGTGTTGTGTTGGCTGAGATAGATAAACACGAGGGCTAATATTAGTCCTCATTTATCCACAAGGGGGTATTTTGTTCCCCTTTTCAACATACAACTCAAGACACAAATACCCGTTTCGAGTAACGAAGATATTTTTGGAAACCTCGTTTGAAACCATTTAATATTTAATCATTATTATCTATTTTCTTTATTATTTTTAAATTCACATTTTGCTAACCAATAACATATTTCTTTTAATTACTAAACATATATTCTTAATTTAATTCTTTTAAATTAATTCATGTACCAAATGGTGCGCACGAATGGGCCCGAATTGAGGATGTTACACTAGTGTATGTTTGGATGGTAATAGATCAATCATGAACATTGATTCTAAGTCCAAAAATGGTTTGTACAAGTTGTCTTTATGGCATAGTCGTCTTGGCCATATAAATAAGGAAACGTATCGCCAAACTCCAAGTGGATGAGATTTTGGAATCATTTGACACGGGTCAAGTGAAGTATGCAATTCTTATTTACTAGGCAAAATGACTAAAGCACCCTTCGCCGGCGTGAGTGAGAGGGGCAAAGACTTGTTGGACATTGTTCACACGGATGTGTGTGATCCATTCAAGTCTGCCACGAGAAAAAAACTATATGTACTTCGTTACTTTTGCTAATGATTTCAGTAGGTATGGTTATGTTTATTTAATTAAGCATAAGTCTGAAACCTTTAAGGTGTTTAAGACATACCAAAACAAAGTGCAGAAGCTATTAGGCAAGCGGATTAAGATTCTCAGATCCGATAGGGGTGGTGAGTATCTTAGTACCAAGTTTTTTGATCATCTTGGGGGTTGTGGAATTATTTCACAACTTACTCCACCCATGACACCACAATTAAATGGGGTCGCTGAAAGGAGGAACTGAACACTATTGGAAATGGTTCGACCCATGATGAGTCGTACAAAGATACCCACAAGTTTTTGGGGCTATGCTTTGGAAACTGCTGCTAGGACCTTAAACCTTGTACCAACAAAGAAGGTTGCAAGTACACCATTCGAGATGTGGCATGGAAGGGTTCCTTTTCTAGCCTATCTCAAATTCTAGGGTTGTGAAGCTTTCGTGAGACATGAATCTCAAGACAAACTTGAACCTAGAGCTGAAAAGTGTATTTTCATTTCTTACCCGGCTGGTTCTATGGGATATTTGTTTTACAAACCTTCCGAGAACAAAGCGTTTGTTGCTTAAAGAGCAGTTTTCCTTGAAAGGGAGCTGATATATGCAGAGGCCAGTGAGAGGCAAGTCGATCTTGAAGAAATTCAAGATGACACCAATGGATAACCTGATGTTGGCACTAGTACCACTTCTGAGGTCGGCGAACTGGAAGAAGTGGAACCTCAATTCAAAGTCATTGGGTTGCTGTTAAAAACATTCTCAAGTATCTTCGGAGGACTCGAGAGATGTTTTTAGTGTTTGGTGGATCGGAGGAGCTCAGAGTTGCTGGATATTCTGATGCTAGCTTCTAGACGGACAAGGATGATTGCTGGTCTCGATCAGGATTTGTATTCTTGTTAAATGTTGGAACAATTAGTTGGAGGAGTTCCAAGCTAGATACCATGGCTGATTCAACCACGGAATTAGAGTATATTGCTGCAAGCGAGGCTGCTAAGGAAGATGTTTGGATGAAGAAATTATTCAGGATCTTGGAGTTGTTTCTAGCATTGCTAACCCTATTGAGATCTTCTGTGACAATGAGGGTGCAGTAGCTCTAGCTAAGGAACCAAGGGCACATCAACGCACGAGACACATTGCTTGAAAGTATCACTTTATCCGTGATATCATTGAGAGTGGAGACATAGTGGTCAGTAAAGTAACGATTGAGGGGAACTTGGCATATTCGCTCAATAAAAGTTTGTCACAAGCTAAACATGATTCTCATATCAACCATAATCTTTACCATCCGCGAGTTAACATCCACTCACCTCTATTCTCAGAAGCTGCACTCAGATGTCTTATATTACTGAGCCTTGGTATTGCCTGGAAATACAGCAATCACCAATATTAGTTTCTGATTTATATATATATATATATATATATATATATATATATATATATATATCCACATATATTTATATCATAATACTCATAATAATCTCACATATCATAAACACATAAAAATGCAATCCAAAAGATTAATCAAACAAAATTCAATATACTGAAATTAGTTGGACGCGTCGCGTCGAGCTTTCGAGCGGCCACTTCGCATGGAGGCTTCGAACGCCCCACACTTCGAACCACCGACCACTTCGAGCAGATTCTTCAAGCGCCCAGGCTTCGAGCGGACCCTAAACCGACCTAGATTTCGAGGCGTAGCTCAACCCAACATATTTTTTTAAGCTAGAAAATGATTTCTAACATATCTAAACTTATACAAACATCAAATAACATATAAACATGTATCAAGAACAAATCAAGTCAATGCTTTAACATCAAATAACCAAAACCCACTTGATGAGTTTGAGCTTCAAGCTCCATCAATGGTGATTCTTCGTATATTCATATAAATCAACAAGAAAACATACTAAGATGATCATATAACATGCTAGGATCATAAACTAACCTTCATTTTGTATTATCAACCACAAATCCAATATTTTGAATCTTTAGGTTTGTAAGCTTTTTGAAGGTTTCTTAGAACACACACTACACCTTTACACTTTCAGAATTATGAGCAGATAATTCTCTTTGCCTATACACGTATCCCTCATGTTGGTAAATTCTAAGCAGGAGGTGGAATTGAACAAACTTATCCATACACTTACATGCATACATACATACTACACATACATACATACATACATACATACATACATACATACATACATACATACATACATACATACATACATACATACATACATACATAACTTCTTTTCTTTTCCACTAACATATAGATATATATTTCAATTAATTAACTAAGCAATTAACTTAATTAACCACATAACTAAATTGACGCAAATAAGCACATACCGCTAACCCGCTAATCGACTAGCCTAGGTTTGCGGGTGTTACACTTAAACACACTGATGAACTAAAAATAGTATTCAACAAAGGCTGTAAATCATTTGAAGAGAAAAACCTTAGAAGATATATCACTAGTTGTGATTCCGATAAGGAAAAGCTTAAGAGCGTGGCTATAATGTCTCAATCATTGATGTGGAGATCGCCGCTGATCGATTTTGGTGGTTGCTATCAATCGCACAAGGGCTATGATACTAGAGTGCTTAGTCTTCATCACCGTAGAACCCTACGGATGCGAGAGGACATCGGAAATGACATAGGGGTGCGGATGCTAGAGGAAGGTGTTGGGCGATAATCAAGCGGTGTCATTGTTGTCGCCAATTTTGAACCGGTTGTTGTTTAGGGTTCTTAAATGAGGGGGAAAGGTCTGAAGATTCAGAAAGAGAGAGTATTTTGTGAATTAGATTCCCAAAATACCCTTTTAATAATATAGCCACGTTTCAACTTTAACTTGCCTCTTACCCCTCTTACAAAAAACACGTCTTACTTGATCCTATCCTTATATATATATATATGTATATATATATATATAATCACAATCAAGTAAGAGTTGCATCAAGGTAAGAGGGATAAGAGGCATTGTCATGTTGGCACATGGCATAAGAGTTGAAAGGGTATTCTAGACATTCTCACATTTCCTTTTCTCTCCTCCCTAGTTTTACGCTCCAGACCCCCTTTTTAATTTCATGTTCTTCCCCTGTTCTCACATTCAACCCTAATCACCATAGCAGCCATTCCTCACTTCCATTGCTCATAATATTGGGTTTTGATCCGAACAACGACTTCCCACACATCCACCCTGCTTCTCTAGAAAGCTTTTACCGTAGGTTTCCCGGTAATTGCCACTCTTTCTGGTTTTGGCCAACCACCAAACACCTATAATTGACGTCGATCAAGGTTGGAGTGTCGGCAGCGATTGACGGAGTGTTAAAGTCGACGGCTGAAATCGTCTCGCAAGGTAAGGACATTTTTCTCAAACCCTCTTGTGGTGATGATTCCGACACTTCATAATCAGTACATAATTGAATGTGGGATTGAGAAGTTGATTAGGGATAATGGATCCGTTGAAGCAATTTACACTAATTAATTAGAAAATGGATCTGATTTTGGAGAAGAAGGTAAATGTTTTCATCTGTGTTTGATTGTGGTTCATAATCAAAGTATAGTTTGTATTCATCAATAGTAGGGTGTGTTTTTAGTTAGGTCTTCAAATACAGTTTCTTTACTTCATTCATCAATTTTATATGCATTGATCATGTTCATCAATTGGGGTGAATAATAGTGTTATATATAAGAAAGCATAATAAATTTATTCTGAAGATTTGATCAACCAAATAAAAAGATTGATAAAAGAAGTATGCTCTGAAGATAGTTACTTTATCATGTTTTCCGATTAAACCATATTTGTTCATCAAGAAAATGATGAAAATTACACAAGATGTTACATATACAAAGTAACAAATAGAATACTTTTGTCATAGAATTGACTGTTAGCTCATATGAATTGTAGGTGCACGAGAATTTGGTTTTAATGATGTTATACATATGCTCATTTCATTAAATTAAATTTGTAATAAGTGTAGAATTACTTGTAAATTAATACAGAATGCTCTAGGAGCACAGAAAGGCAATGGTGGTTTGATGGTGGTACTGATCAGACTCCTACTTATATATTTGAGGAAGATGTCAAGCACTTCCATGCTGTACAAAACAAGAATTTATTTCTCTGTGGTTGAATAGCAAAGTCTTCTACTTTCAATTAAATCATATTTGTTCATCAATTCTTGAATTATACTTTTGTTGATGATACTGAGATATAGGATTTTCCAGTTTTTAAACATGGATTTAGGGATGATTCTTCATCATGTTTTCAAAATTGGTAATTACTTGTGTATGAGCAGTTGTTTCTTCAATTTTATATGTATCAGTTTCTAGATTGTGCATCACCTTCTTTCATTTGTGAGTGATTTAGGATATTTTTTTAATAAGAGTTGAATGCTTAATTTATCAATATTTCTAACCACATTGTTTGATGAATCTAGTCTACTATTTATCATTTTTTCTTGATGATTATGTGTCTTTTTTTATGAATACTCTGTCTTAATTGAATTGGTGGTTATAGACTTACAAGTCACCAAATTTTGAACATTGTCTGTGAACTCGTCCATTTTTGTTTGATGAAACTGGTCTGTAAAGTTTTTTTTTAATAAAAACTAGTTTGTATATTGCTTGAATCTGGCATTCATCATTTTTTTAAAATATATGTTAACGTTAATGGCTGAGCCAACGTTATTTTAGGAGTTGCCAGTATTTTTTTGATCCCTAATTTACCCTTAATATGTATTAAATTGGGGTTACACGTCCTCAAATTTTGACCATTTCTTGTTGACTTTTGATTAAATCCTATGGCTCACAATCCCTCTTACAGCACTTACAAATATTTATCTCTTATAATATCCCTACCCTACATATATATATATAGAGAGAGAGAGAGAGAAAGAGAGAGAGAGAGATAGGATCAAATAGAAACGTTCGCACCGTGCGAACGGCTCCACATCGTGGAGCAAGAGTGCACGTCGCGCGACAATCAAAAATGGCGGTTGGACTCCACGTCGTGGAGCATACCGCACGACGTGAGGCCTTCGTTTTTCACAAGATGCAATGTTTATTAGCCGTGATGCAATGATTTTAAGTTTGATATAATGATTTTATAGACAACAGATGCAGTATTTATTAGCCGAGATGCAATGATTTTAAGCTGGATGCAATGATTTTATAGACTAGATGCAGTATTCCTAACATTCCTATTTTAAAGACTGTTTTCATTAGATCCTTACCCCCCCCCCCTCTCACTCTCTCTCTCTCTCTATATATATACACACATATTAAGCCAAAATCTCTACATCTAAATGACCTTGGCGGATTTACAAATTTTATTTATTTATTGCAGGAGTGAAGTTCCTTTTCTTTTAAGATTATAAGATAAGATATATTATTATTTGTTTTTATATTTATATAATATATTTGGGTAATTAATTATATATGTTTTTGGTTTTCTTATATAACTTTTTGACTTTTAGCACATGTTGTCTAATGTATATATGAATACATATACGTAACCCCCTAATTTTTATCTATATTTCGATTTAAATTTGAGCTTAATATGACTTTTATTTAAGAGAATGTATTTTCGATATGCAATAACTATCATATTACGTTATTATTTAAATCCAATTATGGATAAAAGTGAGTTATATATATATATATACATATATATATATTTATATATATAGGGTGAAGTTATATATAGAACCTTAATTATTCATAGAACCTTAATTATTCATAGAACCTAAAGAACAAACCTGACGATGACACGTGGCATCAATGGTAAGGGCAAAACTAGAACTCACGCCCCCCCTTCCTTCAAACCAGGAAACTTTCATTTTTTAATAAAAAAAAATCCTACTAAACATTCAAATGGTCATAATATATTCATCCTTAAGAATCTTAGCAAAAAAAAAAATACCATTAGATTCAGTTTTTTACCCTCTTTAATTGAAGACTAGGATTGATATGTTTTTTAATTTTTTTTTCAAAATGCAAATTGTTTGACGAAACAGCAGCATGTGAAATGCAAATAACAACAGTCTAAAATGCAAACAGCAGCATGTGAAATGTAAGTAACAACAGTCTAAAATGCAAACACCAGCATATGAAATGCAAGTAACATCGGTCTAAAATGCAAACAGCAGCACTTTCACATCAGAAATGCATGTTTATATATTTGTATTTTCGTATATATATGCATGTACGTATATTTGCTACCGAAAATGAAAAAAAAAAGAACTGATAATAAAAATGAGCAAATTGCTTAACGAAAATGCAAATGCCAAATGCAACCCACATAAAGAAGATAACAAAAATTCACACTCACGACTCTCAACTGCATTTCACAAATCTGATTCAATAAAAATGCACGTCACAAACTCATTCAATGAAAATGCAAATTAGCAAATAAAAAAATAGTCTAAAATGCAAACAGCAGCATGTGAAATGCAAGTAACAAGGGCTGATATTACATGTTCAAACCTTAAATGCAAAAAGAAAACAGTAGCACTTTCAAATGTAAAATGCAAACAGCAGCATGAAATTGCAAATACAAACAACAGCATATAATTACAAATGCAAACAGCAGACATGTTCAAACCTAAAATGTGAAATGCAAACATCAACATGTAATTACAAATGCAAAATGCAAACACCAGCACTTTCAAGGGCTGATATTACAAGTGAAATTCAAGTAAGTACATTCTAAAATGCAAACAGCAACATGTGAAATGCAAGTAACAACAGTATAAAATGCAAATAGCAGCACTATCACATCAAAAATGCATGTTTATATATTTGCATTTTCATATATATGCATGTTCGTATATTTGCTACCCAAAATGAAAAAAAGAACAGATAACAAAAATGCAAACTCACGACTCTCATCTGCATTTCACAAATCTGATTCAATAAAAATGCACGTCACAAATTCATTCAATGAAAATGCAGATTAGCAAATAAAAAAATAGTCTAAAATGCAAACAGCAGCATGTGAAATGCAAGTAACAAGGGCTGATATTACATGTTCAAACCTAAAATGCAAAAAACCAAACAGTAGCACTTTCAAATGTGAAATGCAAACATCAGCATGTAATTGCAAATGCAAACAGCAGCATATAATTTCAAATGCAAACAGCAGACATGTTCTAACCTAAAATGTGAAATGCAAACAGCAGCATGTAATTGCAAATGCAAAATGCAAACAGCAGCACTTTCAAGGGCTGATATTACAAGTTAAATTCAAGTAAGAACAGTCTAAAATGCAAACAGCAACATGTGAAATGCAAATAACAACAGTATAAAATGCAAATAGCAGCACTATCACATAAAAAATGCATGTTTATATATTTTGCATTTTCATATATATGCATGTTCGTATATTTGCTACCCAAAATGAAAAAAAGAACTGATAATAAAAATGAGCAAATTGCTTAACGAAAATGCAAATGCAAAATGCAACCCACATAAAGAAGATAACAAAAATGCAAACTCACGACTCTCATCTACATTTCACAAATCTGATTCAATAAAAATGCACGTCACAAAATCATTCAATGAAAATGCAAATTAGCAAATAAAAAAATAGTCTAAAATGCAAACAGCAGCATGTGAAATGCAAGTAACAAGGGCTGATATTACATGTTTAAACCTAAAATGCAAAAAGCAAACAGTAGCACTTTCAAATGTAAAATCCAAACAGCAGCATGAAATTTTAAATATAAACAACAACATATAATTACAAATGCAAACAGCAGACATGTTCAAACCTAAAATGTGAAATGCAAACATCAACATGTAATTGCAAATGCAAAATGCAAACAACAGCACTTTCAAGGGCTGATATTACAAGTGAAATTCAAGTAAGTACATTCTAAAATGCAAACAGCAACATGTGAAATGCAAGTAACAATAGTATAAAATGCAAATAGCAGCACTATCACATCAAAAATGCATGTTTATATAATTGCATTTTCATATATATATGCATGTTCGTATATTTGCTACCCAAAATGAAAAAAAAGAACTGATAACAAAAATGCAAACTCACGACTCTCATCTGTATTTCACGAATCTGATTCAATAAAAATGCACGTCACAAACTCGTTCAATGAAAATGCAGATTAGCAAATAAAAAAATAGTCTAAAATGCAAATAGCAGCATGTAAAATGCAAGTAACAAGGGCTGATATTAAATGTTTAAACCTAAAATGCAAAAAAACTAAGAGTAGCACTTTCAAATGTGAAATGCACACATCAGCATGTAATTGCAAATGCAAACAGCAGACATGTTCTAACCTAAAATGTGAAATGCAAACAACAGCATGTAATTGGAAATACAAAATGTAAACAACAGCACTTTCAAGGGCTTATATTACAAGTTAAATTCAAGTAAGAACAGTCTAAAATGCAAACAGCAACATGTGAAATGCAAGTAACAACAGTATAAAATACAAATAGCAGCACTATCACATCAAAAATGCGTGTTTATATATTTGCATTTTCATATATATATGCATGTTCGTATATTTGCTACCCAAAATGAAAAGAAGAACAGATAACAAAAATGCTAACTCACGACTCTTATCTGCATTTCACAGATCTGATTCAATAAAAATGCACGTCACAAACTCATTCAATGAAAATGCAGATTAGCAAATAAAAAAATAGTCTAAAATGCAAATAGCAGCATGTGAAATGCAAGTAACAAGGGCTGATATTACATGTTCAAACCTAAAATGCGAAAAAGCAAACAGTAGCACTTTCAAATGTGAAATACAAACAGCAGCATGTAATTGAAATTACAAACAACAACATATAATTACAAATGCAAACAGCAGACATGTTCAAATCTAAAATGTGAAATGCAAACATCAACATTTAATTGCAAATGCAAAATGCAAACAACAGCACTTTCAAGGGCTGATATTACAAGTGAAATTCAAGTAAGTACAATCTAAAATGCAAACATTAACATGTGAAATGCAAGTAACAACAGTATAAAATGCAAATAGCAGCACTATCACATCAAAAATGCATATTTATATATTTGCCTTTTCATATATATGCATGTTCGTATATTTGCTACCCAAAATGAAAAAAAAGAACAGATAACAAAAATGCAAACTCATGACTCTCAAATGCATTTCACAAATCTGATTCAATAAAATTGCACGTCACAAATTCATTCAATAAAAAATGCAGATTAGCAAATAAAAAATAGTCTAAAATGCAAACAGCAGAATGTGAAATGCAAGGACCAAGGGCTGATATTACATGTTCAAACCTAAAATGCAAAAAAGCAAACAGTAGCACTTTCAAATATAAAATGCAAACAACAGCATATAATTATAAATGCAAACAACAGCATATAATTAAAAATGCAAACAGTAGACATGTTCAAACCTAAAATATGAAATGCAAACATCAACATGTAATTGCAAATGCAAAATGCAAACAGCAGCACTTTCAAGGGCTGATATTACAAGTGAAATTCAAGTAAGAACAGTCTAAAATGCAAACAACAACATGTCAAATGCAAGTAACAAGAGTATAAAATGCAAATAGCAGCAATCATATCAAAGATGCATGTTTATATATTTGCATTTTCATATATATGCATGTTCGTATATTTGCTACCCAAAATGAAAGGGAAAACAGATAACAAAAATGCAAACTCACGAATCTTATCTGTATTTCACAAATCTGATTCAATAAAAATGCACGTCACAAACTCATTCAATGAAAATGCAGATTAGCAAATAAAAAATAGTCTAAAATGCAAACAGCAGCATGTGAAATGCAAGTAACAAGGGCTGATATTACATGTTCAAACCTAAAATGCAAAAAAGCAAACAGTAGCACTTTCAAATATAAAATGAAAACAACAGCATGTAATTGCAATTACAAACAACAACATATAACTACAAATGCAAACAGCAGACATGTTCAAACCTAAAATGTGAAATGCAAACATCAACATGTAATTGCAAATGCAAAATGCAAACAACAGCACTTTCAAGGGCTGATATTACAAGTGAAATTCAAGTAAGTACATTCTAAAATGCAAACAGCAACATGTGAAATGCAAGTAACAACAGTATAAAATACAAATAGCAGCACTATCACATCAAAAATGCATGTTTATATATTTGCATTTTCATATATATGCGTGTTCATATATTTGCTACCCAAAATGAAAAAAAGAACAGATAACAAAAATGCAAACTCACGACTCTCATCTGCATTTCACAATTCTGATTCAATAAAATTGCACGTCACAAACTCATTCAATGAAAATGCAGATTAGCAAATAAAAAAATAGTCTAAAATGCAAACAGCAGCATGTGAAATGCAAGTAACAAGGGCTGATATTACATGATCAAACCTACAATGCAAAAAAGCAAACAGTAGCACTTTCAAATATAAAATACAAACAACAGCATATAATTATAAATGCAAACAGCAGACATGTTCAAACCTAAAATGTTAAATGCAAACATCAACATGTAATTGCAAATGCAAAATGCAAACAACAGCACTTTCAAGGGGTGATATATCAAGTGAAATTCACGTAAAAACAGTCTAAAATGCAAACAGCAACATGTGAAATGCAAGTAACAACAGTATAAAATGCAAATAGCAGCACTATCACATCAAAAATGCATGTTTATATATTTGCATTTTCATATATATGCATGTTCGTATATTTGCTACCAAAAATGAAAAAAAGAACAGATAACAAAAATGCAAACTCACGACTCTTATCTGCCTTTCACAAATCAGATTCAATAAAAATGCACGTTACAAACTCATTCAATGAAAATGCAGATTAGCAAATAAAAAATAGTCTAAAATGCAAACAGCAGCATGTGAAATGCAAGTAACAAGGGCTGATATTACATTTTCAAACCTAAAATGCAAAAAAGCAAACAGTAGCACTTTCAAATATAAAATGCAAACAGCAGCATGTAATTGCAATTACAAACAACAACATATAATTACAAATGCAAACAGCAGACATGTTCAAACCTAAAATGTGAAATGCAAACATCAACATGTAATTGCAAATGCAAAATGCAAACAACAGCACTTTCAAGGGCTGATATTACAAGTGAAATTCAAGTAAGTACATTCTAAAATGCAAACAGCAACATTTGAAATGCAAGTAACAACAGTATAAAATGCAAATAGCAGCACTATCACATCAAAAATGCATGTTTATATAATTGCATTTTCATATATATGCATGTTCGTATATTTGCTACCCAAAATGAAAAAAAAGAACTGATAACAAAAATGCAAACTCACGACTCTAATCTGCATTTCACAAATCTGATTCAGTAAAATTGCACGTCACAAACTCATTCAATGAAAATGCAGATTAGCAAATAAAAAAATAGTCTAAAATGCAAACAGCAGCATGTGAAATGCAAGTAACAAGGGCTGATATTCCATGATCAAACCTACAATGCAAAAAAGCAAACAGTAGCACTTTCAAATATAAAATACAAACAACAGCATATAATTATAAATGCAAACAGCAGACATGTTCAAACCTAAAATGTGAAATGCAAGTAACAAGGGCTGATATTACATTTTCAAACCTAAAATGCAAAAAAGCAAACAGTAGCACTTTCAAATATAAAATGCAAACAGCAGCATGTAATTGCAATTACAAACAACAACATATAATTACAAATGCAAACAGCAGACATGTTCTAACCTAAAATGTGAAATGCAAACAACAGCATGTAATTGGAAATGCAAAATGCAAACAACAGCACTTTCAAGGGCTGATATTACAAGTGAAATTCAAGTAAGTACATTCTAAAATGCAAACAGCAACATGTGAAATGCAAGTAACAATAGTATAAAATGCAAATAGCAGCACTATCACATCAAAAATGCGTGTTTATATATTTGCATTTTCATATATATATGCATGTTCGTATATTTGCTACCCAAAATGAAAAAAAAGAACTGATAACAAAAATGCAAACTCACGAATCTTATCTGTATTTCACAAATCTGATTCAATAAAAATGCACGTCACAAACTCATTCAATGAAAATGCAGATTAGCAAATAAAAAATAGTCTAAAATACAAACAGCAGCATGTGAAATGCAAGTAACAAGGGCTGATATTACATGTTCAAACCTAAAATGCAAAAAAGCAAACAGTAGCACTTTCAAATATAAAATGAAAAAAACAGCATGTAATTGCAATTACAAACAACAACATATAATTACAAATGCAAACAGCAGACATGTTCAAACCTAAAATGTGAAATGCAAACATCAACATGTAATTTCAAATGCAAAATGCAAACAACAGCACTTTCAAGGGCTGATATTACAAGTGAAATTCAAGTAAGTACATTCTAAAATGCAAACAGCAACATTTGAAATGTAAGTAACAACAGTATAAAATGCAAATAGCAGCACTATCACATCAAAAATGCATGTTTATATATTTGCATTTTCATATATATGCATGTTCATATATTTGCTACCCAAAATGAAAAAAAGAACAGATAACAAAAATGCAAACTCACGACTCTAATCTGCATTTCACAAATCTGATTCAGTAAAATTGCACGTCACAAACTCATTCAATGAAAATGCAGATTAGCAAATAAAAAAATAGTCTAAAATGCAAACAGCAGCATGTGAAATGCAAGTAACAAGGGCTGATATTCCATGATCAAACCTACAATGCAAAAAAGCAAACAGTAGCACTTTCAAATATAAAATACAAACAACAGCATATAATTATAAATGCAAACAGCAGACATGTTCAAACCTAAAATGTGAAATGCAAACATCAACATGTAATTGCAAATGCAAAATGCAAACAACAGCACTTTCAAGGGCTGATATTTCAAGTGAAATTCACGTAAGAACAGTCTAAAATGCAAACAGCAACATGTCAAATGCAAGTAACAACAGTATAAAAGGCAAATAACAGCAATCACATCAAAAATGCATGTTTATATATTTGCATTTTCATATATATGCATGTTCATATATTTGCTACCCAAAATGAAAAAAAGAACAGATAACAAAAATGCAAACTCACGACTCTCATCTACATTTCACAAATCTGATTCAATAAAATTGCACGTCACAAACTCATTCAATGAAAATGCAGATTAGCAAATAAAAAAATAGTCTAAAATGCAAACAGCAGCATGTGAAATGCAAGTAACAAGGGCTGATATTACATGATCAAACCTACAATGCAAAAAAGCAAACAGTAGCACTTTCAAATATAAAATACAAACAACAGCATATAATTAAAAATGCAAACAGTAGAAATGTTCAAACCTAAAATATGAAATGTAAACATCAACATGTAATTGAAAATGCAAAATGCAAACAACAGCACTTTCAAGGGCTGATATTACAAGTGAAATTCAAGTAAGTACATTCTAAAATGCAAACAGCAAATGTGAAATGCAAGTAACAACAGTATAAAATGCAAATAGCAGCACTATCACATCAAAAATGCATGTTTATATATTTGCATTTTCATATATATGCATGTTCGCATATTTCCTACCCAAAATGAAAAAAAGAACAGATAACAAAAATGCAAAGTCACGACTCTCATCTCCATTTCACAAATCTGATTCAATAAAATTGCACGTCACAAATTCATTCAATGAAAATGCAGATTAGCAAATAAAAAATAGTCTAAAATACAAACAGCAGCATGTGAAATGCAAGTAACAAGGGCTGATATTACATGTTCAAACCTAAAATGCAAAAAAGCAAACAGTAGAACTTTCAAATATAAAATGAAAAAAACAGCATGTAATTGCAATTACAAACAACAACATATAATTACAAATGCAAACAGCAGACATGTTCAAACCTAAAATGTGAAATGCAAACATCAACATGTAATTGCAAATGCAAAATGCAAACAACAGCACTTTCAAGGGCTGATATTACAAGTGAAATTCAAGTAAGTACATTCTAAAATGTAAACAGCAACATTTGAAATGTAAGTAACAACAGTATAAAATGCAAATAGCAGCACTATCACATCAAAAATGCATGTTTATATATTTGCATTTTCATATATATGCATGTTCATATATTTGCTACCCAAAATGAAAAAAAGAACAGATAACAAAAATGCAAACTCACGACTCTAATCTGCATTTCACAAATCTGATTCAGTAAAATTGCACGTCACAAACTCATTCAATGAAAATGCAGATTAGCAAATAAAAAAATAGTCTAAAATGCAAACAGCAGCATGTGAAATGCAAGTAACAAGGGCTGATATTACATGATCAAACCTACAATGCAAAAAAGCAAACAGTAGCACTTTCAAATATAAAATACAAACAACAGCATATAATTATAAATGCAAACAGCAGACATGTTCAAACCTAAAATGTGAAATGCAAACATCAACATGTAATTGCAAATGCAAAATGCAAACAACAGCACTTTCAAGGGCTGATATTTCAAGTGAAATTCACGTAAGAACAATCTAAAATGCAAACAGCAACATGTGAAATGCAAGTACCAACAGTATAAAATGCAAATAGCAGCACTATCACATCAAAAATGCGTGTTTATATATTTGCATTTTCATATATATATGCATGTTCGTATATTTGCTACCCAAAATGAAAAGAAGAACAGATAACAAAAATGCTAACTCACGACTCTTATCTGCATTTCACAAATCTGATTCAATAAAAATGCACGTCACAAACTCATTCAATGAAAATGCAGATTAGCAAATAAAAAATAGTCTAAAATGCAAACAGCAGCATGTGAAATGCAAGTAACAAGGGCTGATATTAAATGTTCAAACCTAAAATGCAAAAAAGCAAACAGTAGCACTTTCAAATATAAAATGCAAACAGCAGCATGTAATTGCAATTACAAACAACAACATATAATTACAAATGCAAACAGCAGACATGTTCAAACCTAAAATGTGAAATGCAAACATCAACATGTAATTGCAAATGCAAAATGCAAACAACAGCACTTTCAATGGCTGATATTACAAGTGAAATTCAAGTAAGTACATTCTAAAATGCAAACAGCAACATTTGAAATGTAAGTAACAACAGTATAAAATGCAAATAGCAGCACTATCACATCAAAAATGCATGTTTATATATTTGCATTTTCATATATATGCATGTTCATATATTTGCTACCCAAAATGAAAAAAAGAACAGATAACAAAAATGCAAACTCACGACTCTAATCTGCATTTCACAAATCTGATTCAGTAAAATTGCACATCACAAACTCATTCAATGAAAATGCAGATTAGCAAATAAAAAAATAGTCTAAAATGCAAACAGCAGCATGTGAAATGCAAGTAACAAGGGCTGATATTACATGATCAAACCTACAATGCAAAAAAGCAAACAGTAGCACTTTCAAATATAAAATACAAACAACAGCATATAATTATAAATGCAAACAGCAGACATGTTCAAACCTAAAATGTGAAATGCAAACATCAACATGTAATTGCAAATGCAAAATGCAAACAACAGCACTTTCAAGGGCTGATATTTCAAGTGAAATTCACGTAAGAACAATCTAAAATGCAAACAGCAACATGTGAAATGCAAGTACCAACAGTATAAAATGCAAATAGCAGCACTATCACATCAAAAATGCGTGTTTATATATTTGCATTTTCATATATATATGCATGTTCGTATATTTGCTACCCAAAATGAAAAGAAGAACAGATAACAAAAATGCTAACTCACGACTCTTATCTGCATTTCACAAATCTGATTCAATAAAAATGCACGTCACAAACTCATTCAATGAAAATGCAGATTAGCAAATAAAAAATAGTCTAAAATGCAAACAGCAGCATGTGAAATGCAAGTAACAAGGGCTGATATTAAATGTTCAAACCTAAAATGCAAAAAAGCAAACAGTAGCACTTTCAAATATAAAATGCAAACAGCAGCATGTAATTGCAATTACAAACAACAACATATAATTACAAATGCAAACAGCAGACATGTTCAAACCTAAAATGTGAAATGCAAACATCAACATGTAATTGCAAATGCAAAATGCAAACAACAGCACTTTCAAGGGCTGATATTACAAGTGAAATTCAAGTAAGTACATTCTAAAATGCAAACAGCAACATGTGAAATGCAAGTAACAACAGTATAAAATGCAAATAGCAGCACTATCACATCAAAAATGCATGTTTATATATTTGCATTTTCATATATATGCATGTTCATATATTTGCTACCCAAAATGAAAAAAAGAACAGATAACAAAAATGCAAACTCACGACTCTCATCTGCATTTCACAAATCTGATTCAATAAAAATGCACGTAACAAACTCATTCAATGAAAATGCAGATTAGCAAATAAAAAAATAGTCTAAAATGCAAACAACAGCATGTGAAATGTAAGTAACAAGGGCTGATATTACATGTTCAAACCTAAAATGCAAAAAGCAAACAGTAGCACTTTCAAATGTGAAATGCAAACATCAGTATGTAATTACAAATGCAAACAACATCATATAATTGCAAATGCAAACAGCTGACATGTTCAAACCTAAAATGTGAAATGCAAACATCAACATGTAATTGCAAATGCAAAATGCAAACAACAGCACTTTCAAGGGCTGATATTTCAAGTGAAATTCACGTAAGAACAGTCTAAAATGCAAACAGCAACATGTCAAATGCAAGTAACAACAGTATAAAAGGCAAATAGCAGCAATCACATCAAAAATGCATGTTTATATATTTGCATTTTCATATATATGCATGTTCATATATTTGCTACCCAAAATGAAAAAAAGAACAGATAACAAAAATGCAAACTCACGACTCTCATCTGCATTTCACAAATCTGATTCAATAAAATTGCACGTCACAAACTCATTCAATGAAAATGCAGATTAGCAAATAAAAAAATAGTCTAAAATGCAAACAGCAGCATGTGAAATGCAAGTAACAAGGGCTGATATTACATGATCAAACCTACAATGCAAAAAAGCAAACAGTAGCACTTTCAAATATAAAATACAAACAACAGCATATAATTAAAAATGCAAACAGTAGAAATGTTCAAACCCAAAATATGAAATGTAAACATCAACATGTAATTGCAAATGCAAAATGCAAACAACAGCACTTTCAAGGGCTGATATTACAAGTGAAATTCAAGTAAGTACAATCTAAAATGCAAACATTAACATGTGAAATGCAAGTAACAACAGTATAAAATGCAAATAGCAGCACTATCACATCAAAAATGCATATTTATATATTTGCCTTTTCATATATATGCATGTTCGTATATTTGCTACCCAAAATGAAAAAAAGAACAGATAACAAAAATGCAAACTCATGACTCTCAAATGCATTTCACAAATCTGATTCAATAAAATTGCACGTCACAAATTCATTCAATGAAAATGCAGATTAGCAAATAAAAAATAGTCTAAAATGCAAACAGCAGAATGTGAAATGCAAGGACCAAGGGCTGATATTACATGTTCAAACCTAAAATGCAAAAAAGCAAACAGTAGCACTTTCAAATATAAAATGCAAACAACAGCATATAATTATAAATGCAAACAACAGCATATAATTAAAAATGCAAACAGTAGACATGTTCAAACCTAAAATATGAAATGCAAACATCAACATGTAATTGCAAATGCAAAATGCAAACAGCAGCACTTTCAAGGGCTGATATTACAAGTGAAATTCAAGTAAGAACAGTCTAAAATGCAAACAACAACATGTCAAATGCAAGTAACAACAGTATAAAATGCAAATAGCAGCAATCATATCAAAGATGCATGTTTATATATTTGCATTTTCATATATATGCATGTTCGTATATTTGCTACCCAAAATGAAAAAAAAAGAACAGATGACAAAAATGCAAACTCATGACACTCATCTGCATTTTACAAATCCGATTCAATAAAAATGCACCTCACAAACTCATTCAATGAAAATGCAGATTAGCAAATAAAAAAATAGTCTAAAATGCAAATAGCAGCATGTGAAATGCAAGTAACAAGGGCTGATATTACATGTTCAAACCTAAAATGCGAAAAAGCAAACAGTAGCACTTTCAAATGTGAAATACAAACAGCAGCATGTAATTGCAATTACAAACAACAACATATAATTACAAATGCAAACAGCAGACATGTTCAAACCTAAAATGTGAAATGCAAACATCAACATGTAATTGCAAATGCAAAATGCAAACAACAGCACTTTCAAGGGCTGATATTACAAGTGAAATTCAAGTAAGTACATTCTAAAATGCAAACAGCAACATTTGAAATGCAAGTAACAACAGTATAAAATGCAAATAGCAGCACTATCACATCAAAAATGCATGTTTATATAATTGCATTTTCATATATATGCATGTTCGTATATTTGCTACCCAAAATAAAAAAAAGAACTGATAACAAAAATGCAAACTCACGACTCTCATCTGTATTTCACGAATCTGATTCAATAAAAATGCACGTCACAAAATCGTTCAATGAAAATGCAGATTAGCAAATAAAAAAATAGTCTAAAATGCAAACAGCAGCATGTAAAATGCAAGTAACAAGGGCTGATATTACATGTTCAAACCTAAAATGCAAAAAAACTAACAGTAGCACTTTCAAATGTGAAATGCACACATCAGCATGTAATTGCAAATGCAAACAGCAGACATGTTCTAACCTAAAATGTGAAATGCAAACAACAGCATGTAATTGGAAATGCAAAATGCAAACAACAGCACTTTCAAGGGCTGATATTACAAGTGAAATTCAAGTAAGTAAATTCTAAAATGCAAACAGCAACATGTGAAATGCAAGTAACAATAGTATAAAATGCAAATAGCAGCACTATCACATCAAAAATGCGTGTTTATATATTTGCATTTTCATATATATATGCATGTTCGTATATTTGCTACCCAAAATGAAAAAAAAGAACTGATAACAAAAATGCAAACTCACGACTCTCATCTGTATTTCACAAATCTGATTCAATAAAAATGCATGTCACAAACTCATTCAATGAAAATGCAGATTATCAAATAAAAAATAGTCTAAAATGCAAACAGCAGCATGTGAAATGCAAGTAACAAGGGCTGATATTACATGTTCAAACCTAAAATGCAAAAAAGCAAACAGTAGCACTTTCAAATATAAAATGCAAACAGCAGCATGTAATTGCAATTACAAACAACAACATATAATTACAAATGCAAACAGCAGACATGTTCAAACCTAAAATGTGAAATGCAAACATCAACATGTAATTGCAAATGCAAAATGCAAACAACAGCACTTTCAAGGGCTGATATTACAAGTGAAATTCAAGTAAGTACATTCTAAAATGCAAACAGCAACATGTGAAATGCAAGTAACAATAGTATAAAATGCAAATAGCAGCACTATCACATCAAAAATGCATGTTTATATAATTGCATTTTCATATATATGCATGTTCGTATATTTGCTACCCAAAATGAAAAGAAGAACAGATAACAAAAATGTTAACTCACGACTCTTATCTGCATTTCACGAATCTGATTCAATAAAAATGCACGTCACAAAATCGTTCAATGAAAATGCAGATTAGCAAATAAAAAATAGTCTAAAATGCAAACAGCAGCATGTGAAATGCAAGTAACAAGGGCTGATATTAAATGTTCAAACCTAAAATGCAAAAAAGCAAACAGTAGCACTTTCAAATATAAAATGCACACAGCAGCATGTAATTGCAATTACAAACAACAACATATAATTACAAATGCAAACAGCAGACATGTTCAAACCTAAAATGTGAAATGCAAACATCAACATGTAATTGCAAATGCAAAATGCAAACAACAGCACTTTCAAGGGCTGATATTACAAGTGAAATTCAAGTAAGTACATTCTAAAATGCAAACAGCAACATGTGAAATGCAAGTACCAACAGTATAAAATGCAAATAGCAGCACTATCACATCAAAAATGCGTGTTTATATATTTGCATTTTCATATATATATGCATGTTCGTATATTTGCTACCCAAAATGAAAAGAAGAACAGATAACAAAAATGCTAACTCACGACTCTTATCTGCATTTCACAAATCTGATTCAATAAAAATGCACGTCACAAACTCATTCAATGAAAATGCAGATTAGCAAATAAAAAATAGTCTAAAATGCACACAGCAGCATGTGAAATGCAAGTAACAAGGGCTGATATTAAATGTTCAAACCTAAAATGCAAAAAAGCAAACAGTAGCACTTTCAAATATAAAATGCAAACAGAAGCATGTAATTGCAATTACAAACAACAACATATAATTACAAATGAAAACAGCAGACATGTTCAAACCTAAAATGTGAAATGCAAACATCAACATGTAATTGCAAATGCAAAATGCAAACAACAGCACTTTCAAGGGCTGATATTACAAGTGAAATTCAAGTAAGTACATTCTAAAATGCAAACAGCAACATGTGAAATGCAAGTAACAACAGTATAAAATGCAAATAGCAGCACTATCACATCAAAAATGCATGTTTATATATTTGCATTTTCATATATATGCATGTTCATATATTTGCTACCCAAAATGAAAAAAAGAACAGATAACAAAAATGCAAACTCACGACTCTCATCTGCATTTCACAAATCTGATTCAATAAAAATGCACGTAACAAACTCATTCAATGAAAATGCAGATTAGCAAATAAAAAAATAGTCTAAAATGCAAACAACAGCATGTGAAATGTAAGTAACAAGGGCTGATATTACATGTTCAAACCTAAAATGCAAAAAGCAAACAGTAGCACTTTCAAATGTGAAATGCAAACATCAGCATGTAATTACAAATTCAAACAACATCATATAATTGCAAATGCAAACAACTGACATGTTCAAACCTAAAATGTGAAATGCAAACATCAACATGTAATTGCAAATGCAAAATGCAAACAACAGCACTTTCAAGGGCTGATATTTCAAGTGAAATTCACGTAAGAACAGTCTAAAATGTAAACAGCAACATGTCAAATGCAAGTAACAACAGTATAAAAGGCAAATAGCAGCAATCACATCAAAAATGCATGTTTATATATTTGCATTTTCATATATATGCATGTTCATATATTTGCTACCCAAAATGAAAAAAAGAACAGATAACAAAAATGCTAACTCACGACTCTCATCTGCATTTCACAAATCTGATTCAATAAAATTGCATGTCACAAACTCATTCAATGAAAATGCAGATTAGCAAATAAAAAAATAGTCTAAAATGCAAACAGCAGCATGTGAAATGCAAGTAACAAGGGCTGATATTACATGATCAAACCTACAATGCAAAAAAGCAAACAGTAGCACTTTCAAATATAAAATACAAACAACAGCATATAATTAAAAATGCAAACAGTAGAAATGTTCAAACCTAAAATATGAAATGTAAACATCAACATGTAATTGCAAATGCAAAATGCAAACAACAGCACTTTCAAGGGCTGATATTACAAGTGAAATTCAAGTAAGTACAATCTAAAATGCAAACATTAACATGTGAAATGCAAGTAACAACAGTATAAAATGCAAATAGCAGCACTATCACATCAAAAATGCATATTTATATATTTGCCTTTTCATATATATGCATGTTCGTATATTTGCTACCCAAAATGAAAAAAAGAACAGATAACAAAAATGCAAACTCATGACTCTCAAATGCATTTCACAAATCTGATTCAATAAAATTGCACGTCACAAATTCATTCAATGAAAATGCAGATTAGCAAATAAAAAATAGTCTAAAATGCAAACAGCAGAATGTGAAATGCAAGGACCAAGGGCTGATATTACATGTTCAAACCTAAAATGCAAAAAAGCAAACAGTAGCATTTTCAAATATAAAATGCAAACAACAGCATATAATTATAAATGCAAACAACAGCATATAATTAAAAATGCAAACAGTAGACATGTTCAAACCTAAAATATGAAATGCAAATATCAACATGTAATTGCAAATGCAAAATGCAAACAGCAGCACTTTCAAGGGCTGATATTACAAGTGAAATTCAAGTAAGTACAGTCTAAAATGCAAACAACAACATGTCAAATGCAAGTAACAACAGTATAAAATGTAAATAGCAGCAATCATATCAAAGATGCATGTTTATATATTTGCATTTTCATATATATGCATGTTCGTATATTTGCTACCCAAAATGAAAAAAAAAGAACAGATGACAAAAATGCAAACTCATGACACTTATCTGCATTTTACAAATCCGATTCAATAAAAATGCACCTCACAAACTCATTCAATGAAAATGCAGATTAGCAAATAAAAAAATAGTCTAAAATGCAAATAGCAGCATGTGAAACGCAAGTAACAAGGGCTGATATTACATGTTCAAACCTAAAATGCGAAAAAGCAAACAGTAGCACTTTCAAATGTGAAATACAAACAGCAGCATGTAATTGCAATTACAAACAACAACATATAATTACAAATGCAAACAGCAGACATGTTCAAACCTAAAATGTGAAATGCAAACATCAACATGTAATTGCAAATGCAAAATGCAAACAACAGCACTTTCAAGGGCTGATATTACAAGTGAAATTCAAGTAAGTACATTCTAAAATGCAAACAGCAACATTTGAAATGCAAGTAACAACAGTATAAAATACAAATAGCAGCACTATCACATCAAAAATGCATGTTTATATAATTGCATTTTCATATATATGCATGTTCGTATATTTGCTACCCAAAATAAAAAAAAAGAACTGATAACAAAAATGCAAACTCACGACTCTCATCTGTATTTCACGAATCTGATTCAATAAAAATGCACGTCACAAAATCGTTCAATGAAAATGCAGATTAGCAAATAAAAAAATAGTCTAAAATGCAAACAGCAGCATGTAAAATGCAAGTAACAAGGGCAGATATTACATGTTCAAACCTAAAATGCAAAAAAACTAACAGTAGCACTTTCAAATGTGAAATGCACACATCAGCATGTAATTGCAAATGCAAACAGCAGACATGTTCTAACCTAAAATGTGAAATGCAAACAACAGCATGTAATTTGAAATGCAAAATGCAAACAACAGCACTTTCAAGGGCTGATATTACAAGTGAAATTCAAGTAAGTACATTCTAAAATGCAAACAGCAACATGTGAAATGCAAGTAACAATAGTATAAAATGCAAATAGCAGCACTATCACATCAAAAATGCGTGTTTATATATTTGCATTTTCATATATATATGCATGTTCGTATATTTGCTACCCAAAATGAAAAAAAAGAACTGATAACAAAAATGCAAACTCACGAATCTTATCTGTATTTCACAAATCTGATTCAATAAAAATGCACGTCACAAACTCATTCAATGAAAATGCAGATTAGCAAATAAAAAATAGTCTAAAATACAAACAGCAGCATGTGAAATGCAAGTAACAAGGGCTGATATTACATGTTCAAACCTAAAATGCAAAAAAGCAAACAGTAGCACTTTCAAATATAAAATGAAAAAAACAGCATGTAATTGCAATTACAAACAACAACATATAATTACAAATGCAAACAGCAGACATGTTCAAACCTAAAATGTGAAATGCAAACATCAACATGTAATTGCAAATGCAAAATGCAAACAACAGCACTTTCAAGGGCTGATATTACAAGTGAAATTCAAGTAAGTACATTCTAAAATGCAAAAAGCAACATTTGAAATGTAAGTAACAACAGTATAAAATGCAAATAGCAGCACTATCACATCAAAAATGCATGTTTATATATTTGCATTTTCATATATATGCATGTTCATATATTTGCTACCCAAAATGAAAAAAAGAACAGATAACAAAAATGCAAACTCACGACTCTAATCTGCATTTCACAAATCTGATTCAGGAAAATTGCACGTCACAAACTCATTCAATGAAAATGCAGATTAGCAAATAAAAAAATAGTCTAAAATGCAAACAGCAGCATGTGAAATGCAAGTAACAAGGGCTGATATTACATGATCAAACCTACAATGCAAAAAAGCAAACAGTAGCACTTTCAAATATAAAATACAAACAACAGCATATAATTATAAATGCAAACAGCAGACATGTTCAAACCTAAAATGTGAAATGCAAACATCAACATGTAATTGCAAATGCAAAATGCAAACAACAGCACTTTCAAGGGCTGATATTTCAAGTGAAATTCACGTAAGAACAATATAAAATGCAAACAGCAACATGTGAAATGCAAGTACCAACAGTATAAAATGCAAATAGCAGCACTATCACATCAAAAATACGTGTTTATATATTTGCATTTTCATATATATATGCATGTTCGTATATTTGCGATCCAAAATGAAAAGAAGAACAGATAACAAAAATGCTAACTCACGACTCTTATCTGCATTTCACAAATCTGATTCAATAAAAATGCACGTCACAAACTCATTCAATGAAAATGCAGATTAGCAAATAAAAAATAGTCTAAAATGCAAACAGCAGCATGTGAAATGCAAGTAACAAGGGCTGATATTAAATGTTAAAACCTAAAATGCAAAAAAGCAAACAGTAGCACTTTCAAATATAAAATGCAAACAGCAGCATGTAATTGCAATTACAAACAACAACATATAATTACAAATGCAAACAGCAGACATGTTCAAACCTAAAATGTGAAATGCAAACATCAACATGTAATTGCAAATGCAAAATGCAAACAACAGCACTTTCAATGGCTGATATTACAAGTGAAATTCAAGTAAGTACATTCTAAAATGCAAACAGCAACATTTGAAATGTAAGTAACAACAGTATAAAATGCAAATAGCAGCACTATCACATCAAAAATGCATGTTTATATATTTGCATTTTCATATATATGCATGTTCATATATTTGCTACCCAAAATGAAAAAAAGAACAGATAACAAAAATGCAAACTCACGACTCTAATCTGCATTTCACAAATCTGATTCAGTAAAATTGCACGTCACAAACTCATTCAATGAAAATGCAGATTAGCAAATAAAAAAATAGTCTAAAATGCAAACAGCAGCATGTGAAATGCAAGTAACAAGGGCTGATATTACATGATCAAACCTACAATGCAAAAAAGCAAACAGTAGCACTTTCAAATATAAAATACAAACAACAGCATATAATTTTAAATGCAAACAGCAGACATGTTCAAACCTAAAATGTGAAATGCAAACATCAACATGTAATTGCAAATGCAAAATGCAAACAACAGCACTTTCAAGGGCTGATATTTCAAGTGAAATTCACGTAAGAACAGTCTAAAATGCAAACAGCAACATGTGAAATGCAAGTAACAACAGTATAAAATGCAAATAGCAGCACTATCACATCAAAAATGCATGTTTATATATTTGCATTTTCATATATATGCATGTTCGTATATTTGCTACCAAAAATGAAAAAAAGAACAGATAACAAAAATGCAAACTCACGACTCTTATCTGCATTTCACAAATCTGATTCAATAAAAATGCATGTCACAAACTCATTCAATGAAAATGCAGATTAGCAAATAAAAAATAGTCTAAAATGCAAACAGCAGCATGTGAAATGCAAGTAACAAGGGCTGATATTACATTTTTAAACCTAAAATGCAAAAAAGCAAACAGTAGCACTTTCAAATATAAAATGCAAACAGCAGCATGTAATTGCAATTACAAACAACAACATATAATTACAAATGCAAACAGCAGACATGTTCAAACCTAAAATGTGAAATGCAAACATCAACATGTAATTGCAAATGCAAAATGCAAACAACAGCACTTTCAAGGGCTGATATTACAAGTGAAATTCAAGTAAGTACATTCTAAAATGCAAACAGCAACATGTGAAATGCAAGTAACAATAGTATAAAATGCAAATAGCAGCACTATCACAGCAAAAATGCATGTTTATATAATTGCATTTTCATATATATGCATGTTCGTATATTTGCTACCCAAAATGAAAAAAAAGAACTGATAACAAAAATGCAAACTCACGACTCTCATCTGTATTTCACGAATCTGATTCAATAAAAATGCACGTCACAAAATCGTTCAATGAAAATGCAGATTAGCAAATAAAAAAATAGTCTAAAATGCAAACAGCAGCATGTAAAATGCAAGTAACAAGGGCTGATATTACATGTTCAAACCTAAAATGCAAAAAAACTAACAGTAGCACTTTCAAATGTGAAATGCACACATCAGCATGTAATTGCAAATGCAAACAGCAGACATGTTCTAACCTAAAATATGAAATGCAAACAACAGCATGTAATTGGAAATGCAAAATGCAAACAACAGCACTTTCAAGGGCTGATATTACAAGTGAAATTCAAGTAAGTACATTCTAAAATGCAAACAGCAACATGTGAAATGCAAGTAACAATAGTATAAAATGTAAATAGCAGCACTATCACATCAAAAATGCATGTTTATATAATTGCATTTTCATATATATGCATGTTCGTATATTTGCTACCCAAAATGAAAAAAAAGAACTGATAACAAAAATGCAAACTCACGAATCTTATCTGTATTTCACAAATCTGATTCAATAAAAATGCACGTCACAAACTCATTCAATGAAAATGCAGATTAGCAAATAAAAAATAGTCTAAAATGCAAACAGCAGCATGTGAAATGCAAGTAACAAGGGCTGATATTACATGTTCACACCTAAAATGCAAAAAAGCAAACAGTAGCACTTTCAAATATAAAATGAAAAAAACAGCATGTAATTGCAATTACAAACAACAACATATAATTACAAATGCAAACAGCAGACATGTTCAAACCTAAAATGTGAAATGCAAACATCAACATGTAATTGCAAATGCAAAATGCAAACAACAGCACTTTCAAGGGCTGATATTACAAGTGAAATTCAAGTAAGTACATTCTAAAATGCAAACAGCAACATGTGAAATGCAAGTAACAATAGTATAAAATGCAAATAGCAGCACTATCACATCAAAAATGCATGTTTATATAATTGCATTTTCATATATATGCATGTTCGTATATTTGCTACCCAAAATGAAAAAAAAGAACTGATAACAAAAATGCAAACTCACGAATCTTATCTGTATTTCACAAATCTGATTCAATAAAAATGCACGTCACAAACTCATTCAATGAAAATGCAGATTAGCAAATAAAAAATAGTCTAAAATGCAAACAGCAGCATTTGAAATGCAAGTAACAAGGGCTGATATTATATGATCAAACCTACAATGCAAAAAAGCAAACAGTAGCACTTTCAAATATAAAATACAAACAACAACATATAATTACAAATGCAAACAGCAGACATGTTCTAACCTAAAATGTGAAATGCAAACAACAGCATGTAATTGGAAATGCAAAATGCAAACAACAGCACTTTCAAGGGCTGATATTACAAGTGAAATTCAAGTAAGTACATTCTAAAATGCAAACAGCAACATGTGAAATGCAAGTAACAATAGTATAAAATGCAAATAGCAGCACTATCACATCAAAAATGCGTGTTTATATATTTGCATTTTCATATATATATGCATGTTCGTATATTTGCTACCCAAAATGAAAAAAAAGAACTGATAACAAAAATGCAAACTCACGAATCTTATCTGTATTTCACAAATCTGATTCAATAAAAATGCACGTCACAAACTCATTCAATGAAAATGCAGATTAGCAAATAAAAAATAGTCTAAAATACAAACAGCAGCATGTGAAATGCAAGTAACAAGGGCTGATATTAAATGTTCAAACCTAAAATGCAAAAAAGCAAACAGTAGCACTTTCAAATATAAAATGCAAACAGCAGCATGTAATTGCAATTACAAACAATAACATATAATTACAAATGAAAACAGCAGACATGTTCAAACCTAAAATGTGAAATGCAAACATCAACATGTAATTGCAAATGCAAAATGCAAACAACAGCACTTTCAAGGGCTGATATTACAAGTGAAATTCAAGTAAGTACATTCTAAAATGCAAACAGCAACATGTGAAATGCAAGTAACAACAGTATAAAATGCAAATAGCAGCACTATCACATCAAAAATGCATGTTTATATATTTGCATTTTCATATATATGCATGTTCATATATTTGCTACCCAAAATGAAAAAAAGAACAGATAACAAAAATGCAAACTCACGACTCTCATCTGCATTTCACAAATCTGATTCAATAAAAATGCACGTAACAAACTCATTCAATGAAAATGCAGATTAGCAAATAAAAAAATAGTCTAAAATGCAAACAACAGCATGTGAAATGTAAGTAACAAGGGCTGATATTACATGTTCAAACCTAAAATGCAAAAAGCAAACAGTAGCACTTTCAAATGTGAAATGCAAACATCAGCATGTAATTACAAATGCAAACAACATCATATAATTGCAAATGCAAACAGCTGACATGTTCAAACCTAAAATGTGAAATGCAAACATCAACATGTAATTGCAAATGCAAAATACAAACAACAGCACTTTCAAGGGCTGATATTTCAAGTGAAATTCACGTAAGAACAGTCTAAAATGTAAACAGCAACATGTCAAATGCAAGTAACAACAGTATAAAAGGCAAATAGCAGCAATCACATCAAAAATGCATGTTTATATATTTGCATTTTCATATATATGCATGTTCATATATTTGCTACCCAAAATGAAAAAAAGAACAGATAACAAAAATGCAAACTCACGACTCTCATCTGCATTTCACAAATCTGATTCAATAAAATTGCACGTCACAAACTCATTCAATGAAAATGCAGATTAGCAAATAAAAAAATAGTCTAAAATGCAAACAGCAGCATGTGAAATGCAAGTAACAAGGGCTGATATTATATGATCAAACCTACAATGCAAAAAAGCAAACAGTAGCACTTTCAAATATAAAATACAAACAACATCATATAATTATAAATGCAAACAGCAGACATGTTCTAACCTAAAATATGAAATGCAAACAACAGCATGTAATTGGAAATGCAAAATGCAAACAACAGCACTTTCAAGGGCTGATATTACAAGTGAAATTCAAGTAAGTACATTCTAAAATGCAAACAGCAACATGTGAAATGCAAGTAACAATAGTATAAAATGCAAATAGCAGCACTATCACATCAAAAATGCGTGTTTATATATTTGCATTTTCATATATATATGCATGTTCGTATATTTGCTACCCAAAATGAAAAAAAAGAACTGATAACAAAAATGCAAACTCACGAATCTTATCTGTATTTCACAAATCTGATTCAATAAAAATGCACGTCACAAACTCATTCAATGAAAATGCAGATTAGCAAATAAAAAATAGTCTAAAATACAAACAGCAGCATGTGAAATGCAAGTAACAAGGGCTGATATTACATGTTCAAACCTAAAATGCAAAAAAGCAAACAGTAGCACTTTCAAATATAAAATGAAAAAAACAGCATGTAATTGCAATTACAAACAACAACATATAATTACAAATGCAAACAGCAGACATGTTCAAACCTAAAATGTGAAATGCAAACATCAACATGTAATTGCAAATGCAAAATGCAAACAACAGCACTTTCAAGGGCTGATATTACAAGTGAAATTCAAGTAAGTACATTCTAAAATGCAAACAGCAACATGTGAAATGCAAGTAACAATAGTATAAAATGCAAATAGCAGCACTATCACATCAAAAATGCATGTTTATATAATTGCATTTTCATATATATGCATGTTCGTATATTTGCTACCCAAAATGAAAAAAAAGAACTGATAACAAAAATGCAAACTCACGAATCTTATCTGTATTTCACAAATCTGATTCAATAAAAATGCACGTCACAAACTCATTCAATGAAAATGCAGATTAGCAAATAAAAAATAGTCTAAAATGCAAACAGCAGCATGTGAAATGCAAGTAACTAGGGCTGATATTACATGTTCAAACCTAAAATGCAAAAAAGCAAACAGTAGCACTTTCAAATATAAAATGAAAAAAACAGCATGTAATTGCAATTACAAACAACAACATATAATTACAAATGCAAACAGCAGACATGTTCAAACCTAAAATGTGATTCAAGTAAGTACATTCTAAAATGCAAACAGCAACATTTGAAATGCAAGTAACAACAGTATAAAATGCAAATAGCAGCACTATCACATCAAAAATGCATGTTTATATATTTGCATTTTCATATATATGCATGTTCATATATTTGCTACCCAAAATGAAAAAAAGAACAGATAACAAAAATGCAAACTCACGACTCTCATCTGCATTTCACAAATCTGATTCAATAAAATTGCACGTCACAAACTCATTCAATGAAAATGCAGATTAGCAAATAAAAAAATAGTCTAAAATGCAAACAGCAGCATGTGAAATGCAAGTAACAAGGGCTGATATTATATGATCAAACCTACAATGCAAAAAAGCAAACAGTAGCACTTTCAAATGTGAAATACAAACAGCAGCATGTAATTGCAATTACAAACAACAACATATAATTACAAATGCAAACAGCAGACATGTTCAAACCTAAAATGTGAAATGCAAACATCAACATGTAATTGCAAATGCAAAATGCAAACAACAGCACTTTCAAGGGCTGATATTACAAGTGAAATTCAAGTAAGTACATTCTAAAATGCAAACAGCAACATGTGAAATGCAAGTAACAACAGTATAAAATGCAAATAGCAGCACTATCACATCAAAAATGCATGTTTATATATTTGAATTTTCATATATATGCATGTTCGTATATTCGCTACCCAAAATGAAAGGGAAAACAGATAACAAAAATGCAAACTCACGAATCTTATCTGTATTTCACAAATCTGATTCAATAAAAATGCATGTCACAAACTCATTCAATGAAAATGCAGATTATCAAATAAAAAATAGTCTAAAATGCAAACAGCAGCATGTGAAATGCAAGTAACAAGGGCTGATATTACATGTTCAAACCTAAAATGCAAAAAAAGCAAACAGTAGCACTTTCAAATATAAAATGAAAACAACAGCATGTAATTGCAATTACAAACAACAACATATAATTACAAATGCAAACAGCAGACATGTTCAAACCTAAAATGTGAAATGCAAACATCAACATGTAATTGCAAATGCAAAATGCAAACAACAGCACTTTCAAGGACTGATATTACAAGTGAAATTCAAGTAAGTACATTCTAAAATGCAAACAGCAACATGTGAAATGCAAGTAACAACAGTATAAAATGCAAATAGCAGCACTATCACATCAAAAATGCATGTTTATATATTTGCATTTTCATATATATGCGTGTTCATATATTTGCTACCCAAAATGAAAAAAAGAACAGATAACAAAAATGCAAACTCACGACTCTCATCTGCATTTCACAAATCTGATTCAATAAAATTGCACGTCACAAACTCATTCAATGAAAATGCAGATTAGCAAATAAAAAAATAGTCTAAAATGCAAACAGCAGCATGTGAAATGCAAGTAACAAGGGCTGATATTACATGATCAAACCTACAATGCAAAAAAGCAAACAGTAGCACTTTCAAATATAAAATACAAACAACAGCATATAATTATAAATGCAAACAGCACACATGTTCAAACCTAAAATGTGAAATGCAAACATCAACATGTAATTGCAAATGCAAAATGCAAACAACAGCACTTTCAAGGGCTGATATTTCAAGTGAAATTCACGTGAGAACAGTCTAAAATGCAAACAGCAACATGTGAAATGCAAGTAACAACAGTATAAAATGCAAATAGCAGCACTATCACATCAAAAATGCATGTTTATATATTTGCATTTTCATATATATGCATGTTCGTATATTTGCTACCAAAAATGAAAAAAAGAACAGATAACAAAAATGCAAACTCACGACTCTTATCTGCATTTCACAAATCTGATTCAATAAAAATGCACGTCACAAAATCATTCAATGAAAATGCAGATTAGAAAATAAAAAATAGTCTAAAATGCAAACAGCAGCATGTGAAATGCAAGTAACAAGGGCTGATATTACATGTTCAAACCTAAAATGCAAAAAAGCAAACAGTAGCACTTTCAAATATAAAATGCAAACAGCAGCATGTAATTGCAATTACAAACAACAACATATAATTACAAATGCAAACAGCAGACATGTTCAAACCTAAAATGTGAAATGCAAACATCAACATGTAATTGCAAATGAAAATGCAAACAACAGCACTTTCAAGAGCTGATATTACAAGTGAAATTCAAGTAAGTACATTCTAAAATGCAAACAGCAACATGTGAAATGCAAGTAACAATAGTATAAAATGCAAATAGCAGCAATATCACATCAAAAATGCATGTTTATATAATTGCATTTTCATATATATGCATCTTCGTATATTTGCTACCCAAAATGAAAAAAAAGAACTGATAACAAAAATGCAAACTCACGACTCTAATCTGTATTTCACGAATCTGATTCAATAAAAATGCACGTCACAAACTCGTTCATTGAAAATGCAGATTAGCAAATAAAAAAATAGTCTAAAATGCAAACAGCAGCATGTAAAATGCAAGTAACAAGGGCTGATATTACATGTTCAAACCTAAAATGTAAAAAAACTAACAGTAGCACTTTCAAATGTGAAATGCACACATCAGCATGTAATTGCAAATGCAAACAGCAGACATGTTCTAACCTAAAATGTGAAATGCAAACAACAGCATGTAATTGGAAATGCAAAATGCAAACAACAGCACTTTCAAGGGCTGATATTACAAGTGAAATTCAAGTAAGTACATTCTAAAATGCAAACAGCAACATGTGAAATGCAAGTAACAATAGTATAAAATGCAAATAGCGGCACTATCACATCAAAAATGCATGTTTATATAATTGCATTTTCATATATATGCATGTTCGTATATTTGCTACCCAAAATGAAAAAAAAGAACTGATAACAAAAATGCAAACTCACGAATCTTATCTGTATTTCACAAATCTGATTCAATAAAAATGCACGTCACAAACTCATTCGATGAAAATGCAGATTAGCAAATAAAAAATAGTCTAAAATGCAAACAGCAGCATGTGAAATGCAAGTAACAAGGGCTGATATTACATGTTCAAACCTAAAATGCAAAAAAGCAAACAGTAGCACTTTCAAATATAAAATGAAAAAAACAGCATGTAATAGCAATTACAAACAACAACATATAATTACAAATGCAAACAGCTGACATGTTCAAACCTAAAATGTGAAATGCAAACATCAACATGTAATTGCAAATGCAAAATGCAAACAACAGCACTTTCAAAGGCTGATATTACAAGTGAAATTCAAGTAAGTACATTCTAAAATGCAAACAGCAACATGTGAAATGCAAGTAACAACAGTATAAAATGCAAATAGCAGCACTATCACATCAAAAATGCATGTTTATATATTTGCATTTTCATATATATGCATGTTCATATATTTGCATTTTCATATATATGCATGTTCATATATTTGCTACCAAAAATGAAAAAAAGAACAGATAACAAAAATGCAAACTCACGACTCTCATCTGCATTTCACAAATCTGATTCAGTAAAATTGCACGTCACAAACTCATTCAATGAAAATGCAGATTAGCAAATAAAAAAATAGTCTAAAATGCAAACAGCAGCATGTGAAATGCAAGTAACAAGGGCTGATATTACATGATCAAACCTACAATGCAAAAAAGCAAACAGTAGCACTTTAAAATATAAAATACAAACAACAGCATATAATTATAAATTCAAACAGCAGTAATGTTCAAACCTAAAATGTGAAATGCAAACATCAACATGTAATTGCAAATGCAAAATGCAAACAACAGCACTTTCAAGGGCTGATATTTCAAGTGAAATTCACGTAAGAACAGTCTAAAATGCAAACAGCAACATGTGAAATGCAAGTAACAACAGTATAAAATGCAAATAAAAGCACTATCACATCAAAAATGCATGTTTATATATTTGCATTTTCATATATATGCATGTTCGTATATTTGCTACCAAAAATGAAAAAAAGAACAGATAACAAAAATGCAAACTCACGACTCTTATCTGCATTTCACAAATCTGATTCAATAAAAATGCACGTCACAAACTCATTCAATGAAAATGCAGATTAGCAAATAAAAAATAGTCTAAAATGCAAACAGCAGCATGTGAAATGCAAGTAACAAGGGCTGATATTACATTTTCAAACCTAAAATGCAAAAAAGCAAACAGTAGCACTTTCAAATATAAAATGCAAACAGCAGCATGTAATTGCAATTACAAACAACAACATATAATTACAAATGCAAACAGCAGACATGTTCAAACCTAAAATGTGAAATGCAAACATCAACATGTAATTGCAAATGCAAAATGCAAACAACAGCACTTTCAAGGGCTGATATTACAAGTGAAATTCAAGTAAGTACATTCTAAAATGCAAACAGCAAAATGTGAAATACAAGTAACAATAGTATAAAATGCAAATAGCAGCACTATCACATCAAAAATGCATGTTTATATAATTGCATTTTCATATATATGCATGTTCGTATATTTGCTACCCAAAATGAAAAAAAAGAACTGATAACAAAAATGCAAACTCACGACTCTCATCTGTATTTCACGAATCTGATTCAATAAAAATGCACGTCACAAAATCGTTCAATGAAAATGCAGATTAGCAAATAAAAAAATAGTCTAAAATGCAAACAGCGGCATGTAAAATGCAAGTAACAAGGGCTGATATTACATGTTCAAACCTAAAATGCAAAAAAACTAACAGTAGCACTTTCAAATGTGAAATGCAAACATTAGCATGTAATTGCAAATGCAAACAGCAGACATGTTCTAACCTAAAATGTGAAATGCAAACAACAGCATGTAATTGGAAATGCAAAATGCAAACAACAGCACTTTCAAGGGCTGATATTACAAGTGAAATTCAAGTAAGTACATTCTAAAATGCAAACAGCAACATGTGAAATGCAAGTAACAATAGTATAAAATGTAAATAGCAGCACTATCACATCAAAAATGCATGTTTATATAATTGCATTTTCATATATATGCATGTTCGTATATTTGCTACCCAAAATGAAAAAAAAGAACTGATAACAAAAATGCAAACTCACGACTCTCATCTCAATTTCACAAATCTGATTCAATAAAATTGCACGTCACAAACTCATTCAATGAAAATGCAGATTAGCAAATAAAAAAATAGTCTAAAATGCAAACAGCAGCATGTGAAATGCAAGTAACAAGTGCTGATATTACATGATCAAACCTACAATGCAAAAAAGCAAACAGTAGCACTTTCAAATATAAAATACAAACAACAGCATATAATTATAAATGCAAACAGCAGACATGCTCAAACCTAAAATGTGAAATGCAAACATCAACATGTAATTGCAAATGCAAAATGCAAACAACAGCACTTTCAAGGGCTGATATTTCAAGTGAAATTCACGTAAGAACAGTCTAAAATGCAAACAGCAACATGTGAAATGCAAGTAACAACAGTATAAAATGCAAATAGCAGCACTATCACATCAAAAATGCGTGTTTATATATTTGCATTTTCATATATATATATGCATGTTCGTATATTTGCTACCCAAAATGAAAAGAAGAACAGATAACAAAAATGCTAACTCACGACTCTTATCTGCATTTCACAAATCTGATTCAATAAAAATGCACGTCACAAACTTATTCAATGAAAATGCAGATTAGCAAATAAAAAATAGTCTAAAATGCAAACAGCGGCATGTGAAATGCAAGTAACAAGGGCTGATATTAAATGTTCAAACCTAAAATGCAAAAAAGCAAACAGTAGCACTTTCAAATATAAAATGCAAACAGCAGCATGTAATTGCAATTACAAACAACAACATATAATTACAAATGCAAACAGCAGACATGTTCAAACCTAAAATGTGAAATGCAAACATCAACATGTAATTGCAAATGCAAAATGCAAACAACAGCACTTTCAAGGGCTGATATTACAAGTGAAATTCAAGTAAATACATTCTAAAATGCAAACAGCAACATTTGAAATGCAAGTAACAACAGTATAAAATGCAAATAGCAGCACTATCACATCAAAAATGCATGTTTATATATTTGCATTTTCATATATATGCATGTTCATATATTTGCTACCCAAAATGAAAAAAAGAACAGATAACAAAAATGCAAACTCACGACTCTAATCTGCATTTCACAAATCTGATTTAGTAAAATTGCACGTCACAAACTCATTTAATGAAAATGCAGATTAGCAAATAAAAAAATAGTCTAAAATGCAAACAGCAGCATGTGAAATGCAAGTAACAAGGGCTGATATTACATGTTCAAACCTAAAATGCGAAAAAGCAAACAGTAGCACTTTCAAATGTGAAATACAAACAGCAGCATGTAATTGCAATTACAAACAACATATAATTACAAATGCAAACAGCAGACATGTTCAAACCTAAAATGTGAAATGCAAACATCAACATGTAATTGCAAATGCAAAATGCAAACAACAGCACTTTCAAGGGCTGATATTACAAGTGAAATTCAAGTAAGTACATTCTAAAATGCAAACAGCAACATGTGAAATGCAAGTAACAACAGTATAAAATGCAAATAGCAGCACTATCACATCAAAAATGCATGTTTATATATTTGCATTTTCATATATATGCATGTTTATATATTTGCATTTTCATATATATGCATGTTCATATATTTGCTACCCAAAATGAAAAAAAGAACAGATAACAAAAATGCAAACTCACGACTCTCATCTGCATTTCACAAATCTGATTCAATAAAAATGCACGTAACAAACTCATTCAATGAAAATGCAGATTAGCAAATAAAAAAA